>QNTS01000298.1:1099082-1222806 GCA_003317085.1 Hucho hucho
CCCCCCCCTCCCCCCTCCTCTTCCTCCTTCAGCGCCTGGGTCACCACTCTCAACCCTGGGAGGAAGTGAGCGGCGCCGGCCAGAGGCTACAACGCAACGCCATAAAACAGTTTATTTTGAGTTGAGGAGGCAATGCAATGTTATTGATCAGGTAACAGAAACATTGTTTTCTTTTGGGGGGGGGGGGGGGGGGTTGAGGTAACCATAGGACACAGCAGGCAGCAGACAGTACTCACATTGGGATGGACGGGGCAAAGGGGTACTTTGTGGATTTTACCCTTCTCTCCTGCAGACTCCCCCAGCAGGCCCAGTCTCTGACACCTCCTCTGGCTTTGGCTCTCAGGGGCTCCTGCAACTGCTCTCTGCACAAAGAAACATTCCTGAGTACACTTTGTGTAAACCTGTATACTAGCACTGCTGTCTGCGCCACACATGGACAGAAACATCCCTGCTATGTGTATAGTCTATCCAGTAAACCTGCATGCACACATCATGGGTGGCACTGAGGTTGGAACTGATGTTGTATGCAGGTGTGGATTGGCGTTTTACATTTGTATCCCAAACCATTTTTGAGAAAGTCATGATGGAAGTGGAGACCTATACATGCCTCCTGTAAGACCCTATGATCTGTGAACAGCACATGATACAAACAACATCTTGGTGTCATTATACTCCTGATAGTGTGCTGTAAAATATGGAGTATGTCTGCATTCTGAAATACAATGTTTCACATTAATTTAATAAACATAAAACTAAAATATTAATATCTCAAAAAGAACCCTTTAAAAATGTATTTGGAATAATATACTCTTCAAACACCTCACATTTCCAGAGTGGGTGCTCTGCTACTTTTGAAGATATGACATTATAGGTTATTAACCAATCACATTCAGCAAATCCCCAGTTCCCTTTGAATCCATTTTCCCATTCACTGTGTTCATAGTGCTCATAAGATGTATCATAACTTCAAAAGTAGCAGAACACCAGCTCCTGAAATGTGATGTACTTGTAGAGTACATTGTTTAAAACAATGTCTATAAAAATGAGCAATATCAAAAATTGTACTTTTGAAGTATTCATATTGATTGTTTCAATGTTGAAAAAAAAAACATGTTCTTTTTTTATGTTTTATTACAATCTAGACATACTCCATATTTTACAGCACACTGTAAGGAGTGTAATGACACAAAGATGTTGTCTGTATCATTCACGGTTCACTAATCATAGGATTTTACACGAGGCATGTATATAGGTCTAAAACGGGCCTAAAATGGCCACTTTCATCATGATTTTCTAAAACATGGTTTGTGATATGAATGTAAAAAGCATATCAAACATCCTTCCTCCCAATGAAGTTTCTATGTGAGAATTGTCAGAACAATCTGAGATATCAAAAATATTTCCGGGCCTTCCTGGAGTGGAATCACCCTATTATGACTCAGTGTTATGACTCTATAACATCTATGTGCTGTAACCTTATCATGACTCAGTGAAGTGACCACAATGACTGTGCTGTGACTCTATTGTGGCTGAAGTTTTGCAGAGTCGTCACCACACCGTGTCTCCTTGGAGCATATGTGCTGCAGCCAGTCTCTGATCCTGCGCCTCTCTTCCTCAGTGGCTTTGCGTCGGTCACAGGCCCCCAGGTTAATCAGCACCAGCGTGTCATACAGCAGCCTGTCCTTCACCTCTCTGTCCAGCCGGGAGTCTGTGGTGAAGCTAGTGGAGTGGTTGATCTCCACACACAAATACACAAGTACATCACACTGTACAAATACATGAGCAAGTGAGTGTGTGGTCTCACCTCGAACAGCCAGGGCTTGAGGCGGTGGTCGATGAGCACGTCGAAGCCCAGGATCTCGAAGTAGGCCCCGGTGGCGGTGTTGGGAGGCGGCGTGGTGCGAGAAGCGGGTGTGGTAGCTGTAGTGGAGCACTGAGTGGGCTGAGACCAGAGCCTTGATCACAACATCCTCAATGTCGGCCCACAGCTTCCCCGTATCACAGTGCATCGTCTCCAGGAGATGGGTCAACTTCCTGTGGGGAGGGGGAGAGAGAAAGAGAGACAGCGAGAGGAAGACCATTCAAACAGACAGGAATGTCGCCACATATAGTCTCGGTTGTGCGTCGTGTCATAGACCTGTTCCAATCCCGCTGCCTCTTCTTGCGAAAAAACTTTCAACTGTCACAATGTTGTCTGTGTGTACACTGTAGACACAACTTAATTTTCACTTTATCCACACTGTTAAGGTTCTTGGAGTTAGTTTTGTTTGGGGGGCTATAATAAGCTCGACATACCAAGGCAGTGATGAAATATGAGTGGCAGTATACCAGCCTCCTGAGTCGTGACACATGCTGCAAATAAGATTGGCTGCTTGGCATGCTGACAAGCCTGGCTGTGGCTATTGCATACTGATACGAGTATGGTACAGGGGACCTGGGCCGGAGATGGCCTTAAGTCTCAGAGTGGGACATGACTGACAGCTCTGAGTCATTGCTTTTAGACTGACATTAATTGTTCTAGCTGCTTCATTCCGACACCGGTCGCATTGGCATGGTCTGTTTTGTGACCGACAGGGTTTTCTCAAGTGGATTGAGCTGTTATCCTAATGAGAGGGAAACATATAGAATTTATACCTAAAAGAATAGGCATTGTGCTTGCCTTTCCCTCCTGAAACCAAGCACTAGTACACACCCACGCTACAGGAACACCTTGGTGAAATACCATAGCTGGAAAGTCAAATACAGCATCAGAGACAAAGCCCAGGAAGACCCGTGTCAATAGATCACCTTTTGCTGCCAGCGTTCTCGTCCCAGACAAAGTTCTCACTGTGTTTGTTAATGGCGTAGTTGGTCAGGTGCATGAAAGAGGACAGTGAGTGAGATAGAGACTGTGTCGAAGAGGAACTAGAGAACAGGAGTACATTCACAGTGTTTGAATGTTTGGCATTGGTGCTAAGTCTTTTATGACAGAGCTAGTAAAACAATAGCTTGAGTCGTCAATAGGGCCATATCACTGGTAAACAAATACGGTTCGAGAGGAGCAAGATTAAACACACCCATTGTAGGTCTGAGTTCAAGGACAGACGTCGATCTTATCCAAGTCCAACCGCCTGCGTGTCTGTGTTTGATTGTGTTCCGGTCTGTCTCTGTCCCCTTGAACACGTTTACAACATACTGATGACGTACAACTTATCAATACCGACAGAAAACAAATGTTACCATTTCTATCGTACATTGTACTATACATGAATTTTGTTTTTCCACTCACACACTCCCAACACACACACACTTAATTTGCTCACACACACGTAACATGCACACACATTTAGACTGACACATTTACACACACTCGCATACAGTACAATCATCATATGCTGCTACACTGTTTATCATATACTGTATCCTGAGGCCTAGTCACTTTAACCCTATACATATCCAACTCTTTCACTCCAGTATCCCTGCACATTGTAAATCTGGTATTGGAACTGACCCTGTATATAGCTTACTTACTTCTCGTGTTCTTATTTTTATTTCTCGTGTGTTTTTGTTTTACCTTATGTTATTTGTAGTACTACATTAATATTGAATACTGCATTGTTGGGTTTAGAGCTTGCCAGAAAGGCATTTCACTGTACTTGTGCACGTGGCATTAAAAACATGAAATATGGTCCCTAACAAAACTACACAGTATGAACATGAAAAACCAATGACAATGAAATAAACATGAGAAGCACACAATGTAATACATGTTGCCCTCTCATTCCCCCTTCTGTGGTTGTGCCCATTGTGCCGTGCCGCACCACGTTGTTGCGGGTGGAGTAGTTGTAGCGGCGGGTGCAAAAGCGGGCCAGCCGCTCCTTACACAGGAAGATACGGAAGAGGTTGCAGAAGTCACCAGCACGAAGCTGCGCAGGTCAAACTTGAAGCCGTCAATGACCAATGGCTGTTTGTGGTGCCAGAGAGGAACAAGAGGCTAAGACAAAGTAGAATGTCTGGAGATATAACAAGACAGGTTGAGAAAATGGCTGTTTCGTCTTACCCTGGCAACTCCAGTTACTGGATATTATGGACTATATTCAATAACATTGAATACAATAGGAACAGGAGCCACGTACATCTCAGTGGTTCCCAACGTTTTCCGTTCTGGGGACCACCAAGTCACAGTCAAAAGCCCGTGGACCACCATTTGCGCAGATGCAGAATTCTAAATAAATCCAATTTAGAGTAAATTCGATCAGTGAATGTAACAGTTTAAAGGCCTATTATTATTATTATAATGATAAACAATCTGCATTGTTAAACGTTATTTAAAATGCCTTATTATACCATTAATATTCCCAACTGTTGTTATTTTTGGAAGAAATAATATTTTAAAAACCGCAGACCACCTGCAGTACCCCTGAGGACCACAGGTTGAAAACCACAGATCTATGCTGTATGCTATTATTGGTTGCAGTACATGAGACTACAGTCATGCCCTGAAGATGTAGACCAGGCAGATCATGTGCTCTCCGTGTGGGATGTCTTTGGTGGGCTTGGTGAGGTAGATGCCACGGCCCTGGCTGCCCGTGTCAGTCTAACAGATGCACAGTACCAGTCAAACATTTGGACACACCTACTCATTCAAGGGTTTTTCTTTATTTGTACTATTTTCCATTTTCCAATAATAGTGAAGACATCACAAGTATGAAATAACACATATGGAAATCATGTAGTAACCAAAAAAGTGTTACATCAAAATATATTTATATTTGAGGTTCTTCAAAGTAGCCCTTTGCCTTGAAGACAGCTTTGCACACTCTTGGCATTCTCTCAATGAGCTTCATGAGGTAGTCACCTGGAATGCATTTAAATTAACAGGTGTGTCTTGTTAAAAGTTCATTTGTGGAATTTCTTTCCTTCTTAATGCGTTTGAGCCAATCAGTTGTGTTGTGACAAGGTAAGGGTGGTATACAGAAGATAGCCCTATTTGGTAAAAGACCAAGTCCATATTATGGAAAGAACAGCTAAAATAAGCAAAGAGAAATGACAGTCCATCATTGCTTTAAGACATGACGGTCAGTCAATTCGCAAAATTTAAAGAACTTTCAAAGTTCCAAAACCATCAAGCGCTATAATGAAACTTGCTCTCATGAGGAACACCACAGGAAAGGAAGACCCAGAGTTACCTCTGCTGCAGAGGATACAATTCATTAGAGTTACCAGCCTCAGATTGCAGCCAAATAAATGCTTCACAAAGTTCAAGTAACAGACACATCTCAACATCAACTGTTCAGAGGAGACTGCGTGAATCAGGCCTTCATTTTTTGAATTGCTGCAAAGAAACCGCTACTAAAGGACACTAATAAGAAGAAGAGACTTGCTTGCGCCAAAAAACATGAGCAATGGACATTAGACCGGTGGAAATCTGTCCTTTGGTCTGATGAGTCCAAATTGGAGATTTTTGGTTCCAACCGGCATGTCTTTGTGAGACGCAGAGTAGCTGAACGGATGATCTCCGCATGTGTGGTTCCCACCGTGAAGCATGGAGGAGGAGGTGTGATGGTGCGGGGGTGCTGACACTGTCAGTGATTTATTTCGAATTCAAGGCACACTTAACCAGTATGACTACCACAGCATTCTGCACCGATACGGCATCCCATTTGGTTTGCGCTTAGTGGGACTATCATTTGTTTTTCAACAGGACAATGACCCAAAACACACCTCCAGGCTGTGTAAGGGCTATTTGACAAAGGAGAGTGATGGAATGCTGCATCAGATGACCTGGCCTCCACAATCACCCGACTTCAACCCAATTGAGATGGTTTGGGATGAGTTGGACCACAGAGTGAAGGAAAAGCAGCCAACAAGTGCTCAGCATATGTGGGAACTCCTTCAAGACTGTTGGAAAAGCATTCCTCATGAAGCTGGTTGAAAGAATGCCAAGAGTGTGCAAAGCTGTCATCAAGACAAAGGGTGGCTACTTTGAATAATCTAAAATCTAAAATATATTTTGATTTGTTTAACACTTTTGGTTACTACATGATTCCATATGTGTTATTTCATAGTTTTGATGTCTTCACTATCATTCTACAATGTAGAAAATAGTAAAAATAAAGAAAAGCCCTTGAATGAGTAGGTGTGTCCAAACTTTTGACTGGTACTGTACATATTGTGCTTCTTGGCCCTGGTGTAGGCCTGGAAGTCGCTGTAACTGGAGCGGTAGTGGGAGGAACACAACAAAGACTTTTAAATACAAGAGGCAGTTATATAAAAGACAAGGCTTCAGTTGCCAAAAAAGAAACACAGATGTTTAGATCCATTTCCTACACAGCTGCATCTTCTTCTTCACATCTTCTTGTAAATGCAGTACAATAAAATTAAAGAAAGTTCATCCTGCTCCTATTGTACTTTCATAAATGGTTTAAACCAGGGCCCCCCTTTTCACATTTAAAAAATGTCATATAAAAATGTGGTATATTTATATAGCATATATTAAATAAAACACCAGCTTGTTTAATTTGAAGGACCTAGGAAAATATTTGTTTTGAAGCTCCTGCAATTCTACATAGTTTAACAAGACTCATTACATCTTTTGGTAGGCTAGTTAATGCTAAAACATAATAATGTTAATAATAATCATACAAATAATCATAATAATAATAATAATAATAATAAGGAAAATAAATTCTAGACCCGATTTCCCTAAATGTTATTCTGCTACCAAATGTGTTTTATTAGGATAATTTATATGAACCCTCAATTTAATTATACTAATTATCTTTTACAGAAAGTGATTCGATCAATTGATAGCGACACAGTCACACATTGTATAAGATTACTTCCCAAATGTCTTTGACTTTAGATGGTCGTAGCTCAGCTTCTGTATGTCATAGAAACAAACCAAAGATATTCCCATGGGCATCTGAGCAGTGTCTTCCTCTAGCATTTTACAGCTTGTTTCTATAAACAATATATTTTTTAATCAAGGAAGGTCCCGCGTCCCCCCACGAAACGGTAGCGTCCCATATGGGGGGGGTCCCCTAGGTTGGGAACCCTTGATTTAGATAACAAATAGACAGCATTATCAAATTTCAAAGTACATCGCAGGGTACAGGGCCAATAGTGTCCGTCTCCCCTCTGTCCTCTAAAAAAAGAGTTTGGGATTTCCATTCCCAAACATCATGCAATCTAAGGATAAGGGTGTATTATCTAATGTAAAAGGGGTATCAATCTAGCCTGGTTAAACCAGATTGAATGGTGAGCAGGGCATACAATTAACACCCGCCGCCTGCCAAATACAGGTAGACCGGTGGCGTTGCGCTGCTTGTGCAGCGCGGCAAGTGGGGGGGTACTGTCACGGATCCATCTGGAACTTTCATTGCGCACACCTGGCCCCTATTTCCACTGATTGTATTTGTATATATGTGCCCTTTGTTCACCATTGTGCTGTCGATTATTGTTACAATGTCCGTTGGTGCGTGTGAGTACCTGTGCTGTGTGTTTTGGGCTTTCGTGCCCTAAGTGGATTGCGCAGATGATTACGGGTCTCGTCCCGTGTGTTATTTATTCGAGGTACTCCTCGCTCTTTTGTTTTGGTTTCAAACCTGTGTTTTTGTTACGTGTTTGTTTGGTCTTCGTCCCCGTGCCTTTACCCTGCACGCCGTATTTTGGGCTTTAATACAATTAAAAAAAACGCATTCCTGCGCCTGTCTCCTGAATAATTTATACCAACATGACATAACTGTATTATTTACTGTAGTGTTTTTACTGATGGTAGTGTACTGTAGTATTTAGTATAGTATACTACATAAATAATATAGTAAGTACTGTAGTATTCTATCATAAACTGTAGTATTTTTTTATGTGGAGGGGAGATTGTAAATCCTATACAGTCATATGCAAGGAAATTGTATGCATTTAAAATGAAATTTGAAGATTGTCATTGTGAGCTAGTAGTAATGGGTAGGGCCCAAAGTTTTTCCTGGTCAGGTCCGGATGTTAGGAAAAACTTGGGGCCCAAAACCTATGAACAAGGTTTTCTTCAAACATGGTAGGCTATGTAGCGTAAATCTTTAGAAATGGATTATGGTGATACCTGGTAGCATTTCATGTCCATGCAGCGGTCCAGAGAGACTGTGATGTCAGTCCAGTAGACTGACCAGTCCTCCCCCTCTAGTGCCTCCTTCAGGCCAAACCTGCGTGCTGCACTGGTACCACAAAAGAGGAACATAGAGTGCCTTCAGAAAGTATTTACACCCCTTGACCTTTTCCACATTTTGATATATTACAGCATGAATTAAAAATGTAGAAGATTTAGATTTTGTGTCACTGATCTACATACAAAACCCCATAATGTCAAAGAGGAATGATGTTTTTAGGAATGTTTACAAATTAATAAAAAATAAAAAGCTGACTCAATAAGTATTGAACCCTTTTGTTATGGCAAGCCTAAGTACGTTTAAGAGTACAAATGTGCTTAACAAGTCACATAAGTTTCATGGACTGACTCTGTGTAATAATAGTGTTTAACATGATTTTTAAATGACTAACCCGTCTCTGTACCCCATACAATTATCTGTAAGGTCCCTCAGTCAAGCTGTGAATTTCAAGTACAAAGACCAGGGAGGTTTTCCAATGCCTCGCAAAGAAGGGCCATTGATAGATAGGTAAAAAAAAAGCAGACATTGAATATCCCTTTGAGCATGGTGAAATTATTAACTACACTTGGATTGTGTATAAATACACACAGTCACTACAAAGATACAGGCACCCTTCCTAACTGTTGGCGGAGAGGAAGGAAACTGCTTAGGGATTTCACCATGAAACCAATGGTGATTTTAAAACAGTTACAGAGTTTAATGTCTGTGATAGGAGATGATTGAGGATGGATCAACAACATTGTAGTTACTCCACAATACTAACATAAATGACAGAGTGAAAAGAAGGAAGCCTGTACAGAATAAAACTTATTCAAAACATGCATCCTGTTTGCACTAAAGCAATACTGCAAAAAATGTGGCAAAGAAATTAACTTTTTGTCCTGAATACAAAGCGTTATATTTGGGGCAAATCCAACTGAACACATCACTGACTACCACTCTTCATAAATTCAAGCACGGTGGTGGCTACATTATGTTATCGGCAAAGACTTGGGCAGCGTTTCCCAAACTCAGTCCTGGGGACCCCAAGGGGTGGAGGTTTTTGTTTTTTCCCTAGCACTACACAGCTGACTCAAGTAATAAACTGATCATCAAGCTTTTATTATTTGAATCAGCTGTATAGTGCTAGGGCAAAAAACTAAACGTCCACCAGTTGGGGTCCCCAGGACCAAGTTTGGGAAACGCTGGACTAGGGATTTTTTTAGGATAAAAAGAAATGGAATAGAGCTAAGCACAAGCAAAATCCTAGAGGAAAACTTGATTCAGTCTGCTTTCCAACAGACACTGGGAGACAAATTCACCTTTCAGCGGGAAAATGATCTATAACACAAGGGCAAAAATGCTCTGGAGTTGCCTGCCAAGATGACAACATTGAATGGTCTAGTTACAGTTTTGACTTAAAATCGGCTTGAAAATCTATGGCAAGACTTAAATGTCTGTCTAGCAATGATCTACAGCCAACATGGCAGAGCTTGAAGAATTTAAAAAAGAATAATGGGCAAATATTGTTCAATCCATGTTTGCAAAACTCTTACAGATTTACCCAGAAAGACTCATAGCTGTAAATGTGATTCTAACATGTTTTGACTCAGTTGGTTGAATACTTATCTAAACAAGATACACTATACAGTGGATTCGGAAAGTATTCAGACACGTCACTTTTTCCACATTTTGTTACGTTACAGCCTTATTCTAAAATTGATTAAATAATTTTTCCTCCTCATCAATCACAATACGCCATAATGACAAAGCGAAAACAGATTTTTAGAAATACCTTATTTACATAACTATTCAGACCCTTTGCTTTGAGACTCAAAATTGAGCTCAGGTGCTTCCTATTTCCATTTATCATCCTTGAGATGTTTCTACAACTTGTTTGGAGTCCTCCTGTGGTAAATTCAATTGATTGGACATGATTTGGAAAGGAACACACCTGTCTATATGAGGTTGAAGGAACTGTCCGCAGAGCCCCGAGACAGGATTGTGTCGCGGCACAGTTCTGGGGAAGGGTGCCAAAACATTTGTGCAGCATTGAAGGTCCCCAAGAACAGAGTTGCCTCCATCATTCTTAAATGGAAGAAGTTTGAATCCACCAAGACTCTTCCTAGAGCTGGCCGCCTGGCCAACTTGAGCAATCGGGGGAGAAGGGCCTTGGTCAGGGAGGTGACCAAGAACCCAATGGTCACTCTGACAAGAGCTCCAGAGTTCCTCTGTGGAGATGGGAGAACCTTCCAGAAGGACAACCATCTCTGCAGCACTCCACCAATCAGGCCATTATGGTACAGTGGCCCATGAGAAACAAGATTCTCTGGTCTGATGAAACCAAGATTGAACTCTTTGGCCTGAATGCCAAGCGTCACGTCTGGAGGAAACCTGGCACCAACCCTACATTGAATCATGGTGGTGGCAGCATCATGCTGTGGGGATGTTTTTCAGCGGCACGGACTGGGAGACTAGCCAGCATCGATGGAAAGATGAACGGAGCAAAGTACAGAGAGATCCTTGATGAAAACCTGCACCAGAGCGCTCAGGACCTTAGACTGGGGGGCGAAGGTTCACCTTCGAACAGGACAACAACCCTAAGCACACAGCCAAGACAACACAGGAATGGCTTCGGGACAAGTCTCTGAATGTTCGTGAGTGGCCCAGCCAGAGCCCGGACTTGAACCCGATAGAACATCTCTGGAGAGACCTGAAAATAGCTGTTCAGCGACGCTTCCCATCCAACCTGACAGAGCTTGAGAGGATCTGCATAGAAGAATGGAAGAATTTCCCCAAATACAGGTGTGCCAGGCTTGTAGCGTCATACCCAAGAAGACTCATCGTCTGTAATCGCTGCCAAAGCTGCTTCAACAAAGTACTGAGTAAAGGGTCTGAATACTTATGTAAATTTGATATTTCTTTGCTTTGTCATTATGGAGTATTATGTGTAGATTGATGAGGGAAAAATAATAATTTAATCAATTTTAGAATAAGGCTGTAACGTAACCAAATGTGGAAAAAGTCAAGGGGTCTGAATACTTTCTGAATGCACTGTATATACAAAAGTATGTGGACACCCCTTCAAATTAGTGGAGTACACAGCCGCACCCGTGTCCGACAGGTGTATAAAATCGAGCACACAGCCATGCAATCTCCCCATACACAAAAATTGGCAGTAGAATGGCCTTACTGAAGAGCTAAGTGACTTTCAATAGGATGCCACCTTTCCAACAAGTAAATTCGTCAAATTTCTGCCCTGCTAGAGCTGCCCCAGTCAACTGTAAGTGCTGTTATTGTGAAGTGGAAACATCTAGGAACAACAGCTCAGCCACGAAGTGGTAGGCCACAAAATCTCACAGAACGGGACCGCCGAGTGCGGTCGTCTTTCATCGGTTTAAACACTCACTACCAAGTTACAAACTGCCAGTGGAAGCAACGTCAGCACAATAACTGTTCATCAGGAGCTTCATGAAATGGATTTCCATGGCCGAGCAGCTGCACACAAGCCTAAGATCACCATTCTCAATGCCATGCGTCGGCTGGAGTGGTGTAAAGCTCGCCGCCATTGGACTATGGAGCAGTGGAAACGCGTTCTCTGGAGTGATGAATCACGCTTCACCATCTGGCAGTCTGACAGACTAATCTGGGTTTGGCGGATGCCAGGAGAACACTACCTGCTCGAATGCATAGTGCCAACTGTAAAGTTTGGTGGAGGAGGAATAATAGTCTGGGGCTGTTTTCCATGGTTCGGGCTTGGCCCCTTAGTTCCAGTGAAGGAATATCTTAACGCTACAGCATACAATGACATTCTAGACGATTCTGGGCTTCCAACTTTGTGGCAACAGTTTGGGGAAGGCCATTTCCTGTTTTTAGCATGACAATGCCCCCATGCACAAAGCGAGGTCCATACAGAAATGGTTTGTCGAGATCGGTGTGGAAGAACTTGACTGGCCTGCACAGAGCCCTGACCTCAACTCCATCGAACACCTTTGGGATGAATTGGAACACTGACTGCAAACCAGGCCTAGTCGCCCAACATCAGTGCCCGACCTCATTAATGCTCTTGTGGCTGAATGGATGCAAGTCCCTGCAACAATGTTCCAACATCTAGTGGAAAGCCTTCCCAGAAGAGTGGAGGCTGTCATAGCAGCAAAGGGGGGACAAACTTCATATTAATGCCCATGATTTTGGAATGAGATGTTTGACAAGCAGGTGTCCACATACTTTTGATCAAGTAGTGTATATTAGTGTTTTATTTTCCATGAATATAAGAAAATAAAATGTATCTCACTTTGTAACAACAAAATGTGGAAAAAGTCAAGGGGTGTGAATACTTTCTGAAGGCACTGTACGTCATATTATCAGTATGTGTTCATATTATGGTACTGTATCAACTTACTGGTCTTGATACCATTGACAGACTGTCCATATGTAGACAATACCAAATTAGCAACATCATATTTTCTTGGCGTTCAGAATATTGTGGCATGAAGATACTGAACATGCATTTAATCATTTCTGGAAATAATCATGTACATCTGACACTCAACTAGAGAAAGGATCTAAGGATCTTTATTTGCCTTTGGTAGGAAGTGAAGGAAATGTGTGGTTTGGTTCATGATGTGTATGTATGGACACAGTAAATGTATGTGTGTTCTTGGTTGAGTATCACAAGTGTTACTTTGTTGTGTTGAATTGTGTGCAGTAGTGTAGCACTGGGTTTGTGGATAACATAATCAAAAGGTTGTGGTAATGGATAGGACTTGTGTAGTTGTGTGGGTTTTGTGATTGTGTAGATCTGTGGCTGTGTACTTGACTATACAATTGTATTTAGTTCTGTGGTTGCAGATCGGATATGGTCGCAATGCTTACTGCTTAGTTCTGTGGTTGTGTACATGGTTGCTCATGTTCTCCCTCTCTGTGTGGGTGTGTTTGCATGTGCGTGCATGTTGTGCATTTTACACACACATATAGTATGTTGTTTGAACCCAGAGACACAGAGTGTGGGAAATCCCTATGCGAAGGGAAAGGAGGCACAGCACAGCTGCTCTCTCATCACATGCCCCGAATGTAGAGCAGTCAGAACGCCGTCTGGCTCTGCCAACAAAGCATGCCACAATTTTATGGGCTTGTATATACGTGCGGTTTGCCCATGATCCTAAAGCCGGTCTCTTAACATCTCTTCCCCAGCCCAGCCCAGACAGTCCTTTCCCTTTTCTCTCTCTGTCTCCCTCCCACAGAAAGTCCTACAGCGCTTACTAAACACACCATGCCCTAATTTTGGAGGCTGAGCTTCTCTTCAACTCAAAGATATTGCTTTGCACATTTACACTACAACCATCACTCCTGTGTTCCAATGGCACGTTGTGTTAGCTAATCCAAGTTTATCATTTTAAAAGGCTAATTGATCATTAGAAAACCCTTTTGCAATTACGTTAGCACAGTTGAAAACTGTTGTTCTGATTAAAGAAGCAATAAAACTGGCCTTCTTTAGACTAGTTGAGTATCTGGAGCATCAGCATTTGTTGGTTCGATTACAGGCTCAAAATGGCCAGAAACAATGAACCTTCTTCTGAAACTCATTAGTCTATTCTTTTTCTGAGAAATGAAGGCTATCCCATGCGAGAAATTGCCAAGAAACTGAAGATCTCGTACAACGCTGTGTACTACTCCTTTCACAGAACAGTGCAAAATGTCTCTAACCAGAATAGAAAGAGGAGTGGGAGGCCCCGGTGCACAACTGAGCTAGAGGATAAGTACATTAGTGTCTAGTTTGAGAAACAGACGCCTCACAAGTCCTCAACTGGCAGTTCCATTAAATAGTACCCACAAAACACCAGTCTCAATGTCAACAGTGAAGAGGCGATTCAGGGATGCTGCCGTTTCCAGCTACAATAGTCATTTACAACATTAACAATGTCTACACTGTATTTCTGATCAATTTGATGTTATTTTAATGGACAAAAAAATTTGCTTTTCTTTCAAAAACAAGGACATTTCTAAGTGACCCCAAACTTTGAACGGTAGTGTAAGTTAGGCCAATATGAGTAGTTGGTATGCCGAGACCGCTTTGGAAGTCTGTAAATATATGTTGGGATAATTCCTTTACTTTCAATGTGACAAGACAGAACCATTGGGTTTTTCCAATTTCTAACGGTGTGTATCATTGAAACTGTACGATGGGTCAAATAGTCAGAGGGATATATCTGTCATCACACTGGTGTACCAACATTTTACTGTGAAAGTACTAAACAAAGTTTACACTTAATTCTACTGCCGATCAGGATAACAATATTACACTAGATCAGCATTTGATAAATGTCGCAATACAGAATAGGAAAAAAATTGCTTGTCAATCACTTTGGCTTCTTACTAAAAACCTGATGCTCAAGGCCACGAGTGTTGAGAGACAAATAGGTCTAGGTTAATGAGCTCAATTGATGATATTTTAATGACACTTGATCAATGGCACTACATCATGGAGACAATGGCATTGACTGATCAGCTCTATAGGGATTAAGCACGATCCATTATCATTAATCATTACTGTATTCAGTCATTCAGTGTGTACATCTCTTTGCTAATCATCAGGTTTGATAGTTAGGAGGACGGGGAGGGTGGTACTCACCGCTCTCGAACTTGCAATTGGTCAGGTTGATCCACAGTCATCTGAAAGAGAAGAAACAGACAGACAGAGGAACAGATAGGTGCATTCTGACTAAACACTGACCATCCCTGACTAAACACTGACCATCCCTGACTAAACACTGACCATCCCTGACTAAACACTGACCATCCCTGACTAAACAGTGCCCTGCTAGCACCAAGTTGAACTGCATTTCCATTCACAATATTGAAATGTTTTCTCCCAACATCAAGATTTGAGTGGGATGTACTGCACTGACTATAAATCCTTGTAATAACAAGGTATGGTTCCATCAACATATGGTTTTATTGGGACGGCTTTCTACATTGATCGTATATTGTGCTTCAAGTCAAACACATTGTTACCCAAGTTTTTACAATAAGATCCGGCTATACTGAGCTGCTCCTGGGAAGCTCTCAGTGTCAGCAGCATGTCACTTCTGTAAAGGCCTGAGTTCCCCAGTGCCTACTAACAGGAAGCACAGTGCACCAAAGCCCCCTCCTTCCATTTCTCCCCCTCTCCCTTCCCCTGGTTACTGAGCCAAGATCCTAGACATACACATCATTGGCCAATACAGGAGTCTGATTCATACTAGTGTTACTACCACCACCTACTGGCTACTGGTCTATGGAGCACCATGCTCACCCACACTGCCATAGCTCACACCTCATAGTAAGAAGTGCTAGAGGCTGCTGAACCGCAAAGCCACAATCATGTTCCCAGCGTGCCCAAATGTCAACCTCGTATTTGTATATACATAAACAAAAACATAAATAAACAAATAAACAAACAAATACATAAATGACAACGTAAATAAATTAATAAATGGACAGAACCAACCTCTCTCTTTTAATAAGAGTCAAAATTAAATTGTCAGGTGTATCGCATTGTGACTGGTCCTAATAAAATCATGCACCCTGACAATAATTAAGAGGAGGGCAATTTGACTTTCCGCCATTGGAAAAGACTCTTAAAAGGTACTGGTCTTGTAAACAGCATCTGAGAGCTCATTTTAAGGACCTGTATAGTTCACATGGCGCTTATTACTAGTTTCTGAACTGTTAAGCCTTCTCCTCTCACAGTAAAAAAAAAGGGGGTGTGCCAAACTGTGCAGTAAAGAAATCCGCCATAAACTGTCCTTCACGGGGACTACACAAGGAATCCGGACTTAACTCTGCTCTCTCGGTCCTTCATCGGCTCCTGAATGTCATACGGTATGCAAGATATTTTAACAAGGAGATCAACTGGGTGGTGTGCCATGGTGGGTACAATGTTGACAACCAGGGTCTGGGTAAAAAAACACATTGTCTGCTTATACATGACATTATTTTAACAACCAATACTATTTTTATCATTATTATCAGGACTGTTTCTATCGTTATTATTATCATCAATGTATATAGAAATACTAAACGTTTATAACAGGGTTTGCTATGCAGTAATAACATAAACCAATAAATGGGATGGTCATTGATTCCTGGTCGTTGCTTGTAGGATCCCAGCTCACTCTGGGGTCCCTCTATTTGCCACCACCACCACCACCTGACACCCCTACTCACCCACCCGTACCGCCCAGCAGCACCCAATCCTATTTGGATCTCTGACCCTCAACGTCGGGCAGCAGACATCAAAAAGAGCCCCTTGTTTGTGGGGTTGTGGCCCCATAGCCGCAGCTTTCGTCGCCTGTGCGATTTGTAGGTGTGCCGAGGGACATTTGGGGGCCTCTGGAGAGAAAAGAGGGGGATGAGGGGCCTGGTTTTATGGACAGGTACTGAAACCGGAGAGCTGTGCTCCTGGCTGCTGCAGCGTCGCCCACTGTCTTTACAGACAGGCAGCTGCTCATAACCCGCCCGACGCTGCCTCCAGGCCCCACCCCCCTGTGCCACGTCCCTCCCTGCCAACCCCCTAATACATTCCTCCCAGAATCCCCTCAGACAAGGCTCAGGCTGCCCCTTGGGATCCAAATGGGCTGCCAGCACTACCACATTCATGACATAAGTAATGTGTGTGTGTGTGTGTGTCTGTGTGTGTGTGTGACCACATGCGTCCAATCACAATAGAATTAGGAAGAAAATGGAGCCTTGAGGTACGTCTTCTTCCTGATGAGTGCCACTAGTAGAGAGACATTTGGAGTGTTGGGCTTTTGTCCCAGCTGGCCACCCTGTGCCTTGCTGGTCCCAGGGGAGTCAAATGTTGATGATGGAGACGTGTCTCCTCGTCTAGGCCTCATCCTATTGAATGTAAGAGGAAGCAAAACATTATTTAATTATCAATCTATAGGCATATATACAGTACCAGTCAAAAGTTTGGACACATCTACTCATTCCAGGTTTATTTTTTTCTACATTGTAGAATAATAGTGAAGACATCAAAACTATGAAATAAGACATATGGAATCATATAGTAACCAAAACTGTGTTAAACAATTTTTTTTTTTTTTACCAAATAGGGCTATCTTCTGTATCCCACCCCTACCTTGTCACAACACAACTAATTGGCTCAAACGCATTTAGAAGGAAAGAAATTCCACAAATTAACTTTTAACAAGGCACACCTGTTAATTGAAATGCATTCCAGGTGACTACCTCATGAAGCTGGTTGAGAGAATGCCAAGTGTGTGCAAACCTGTCATCAAGGCAAAGGGTGGCTACTTTGAAGAATATCAAGTATAAAATGTATTTTGATTTGTTTAACACTTTTTTGGTTACTACATGATTCCATATGTGTTATTTCATACTTGTGATGTCTTCACTATTATTAGAAAATAGAAAATAGTAAAAATAAAGAGAAACCCTGGAATGAGTAGGTGTGTCCAAACTTTTGACTGGTACTGTGATATAATATATATATATATACACACACACACACACACAGTACCAGTCAAAAGTTTGAATCAAAATTCAGTATTCGTTCCAAAATTCGGCATTTGTTCCAAAATATTTACATTCAAGACCAATATAAAATCTTAGTTGGCCCCCATTTGAGAAAGTAGGAAATTGTATGTGCTTTGAATTAAAAGCATTGTGGGTGTTCTGGGAATGAATCATTAACACAAACTACCAAAATAAACACTGAACAACCACATCTCTGCTACCAGTGTTAACTGCTGTGTCAGTGTCAACTGGCTCCAGACATAGAGTCTGCTTCTGGGTAACATGTCAGCATAGCAATAGTAAACACATTCACCTCCAGGAGTAGAATAGTAGAGATGATGTATTCTACTAACCAACACCCCTGTGAATGTAAACAGTGAGGAGTACCCACATGGCTAACCACAGGGACACCTGAGGTAAGTAGGGCAGACATTAAATAGCTCAGATTATGAGTGTGGGCTCATCAAAGCACTGAGGTTAACCAAAAGGGTTACTATAAAAGTCTCTGGTAGGTAACTGGCCGCCATGCAGGTGGATGGGAGCTGAGACACTATGGGTAGACTGGGACACACCCAACCTGGCTGGCTACCATAGCAACATAACCACCTGAGTTGTCTGGTCCATATTCATCTGGTTCGATGGATGGTCTGTTCGAACCCAGGTAAGGTGACAACAGCCCTCAGACTAAAAGCACAAGCTGAGATGTGGAAAAATATGTGTGTAACTGGCACAACTCTGTAGCTAGCCTACAGTAGACAGTAGCTAGCATACATAACAACGTTTCTCATGTCAAGATGCACATCAAACTGTGCCACTGTGGACCAACTTCAACTTAAGCCCATTCTAGCTAGTCATTATTGACTGTCTGTCGTTAGCGTTTAATATGAAATATTTTCTTACCTTCATCATGTCTGGCCCGAATCATTCTTCTTCACAGGTCCGCAGGGATGATCCTTGAGACCGAAGCAACGTCGTCTTTTGATTGGCTAAACTTGACTGTTTTTATGACCCAATAGGCTTTTGATCGGCTTTTTTTGTTACACGCGCTGTCAACCAACTAGAAACCTCATAGTATTGGTTACTATGGCCATTCTAGACTACTGGGGACAAATTACGTTATCCGGGGTAACAATCGGTCGCTAAGGTGTAGCCTAATGCATCAGATCAATTTCTATATTCTCTATGAGTCTATCTATTCAACGTTTGGACACAACAGCTAGCAGAGAGTGGACTTTTTCATGGTAGGCCGTCATTGTAAAGAGGAATTTGTTCTTAACTGACTTGCCTAGTTAAATAAAGGTTAAATAAAATGAATTAAATACATTTTCAGTATCAGAGTAACACATTAACACCCCAAGGGGGCAGGTGGTGTGAGTGTAGCCTACACCAGCTGTTTCTTCTGTGAGTTGGCCATGGCCCCAGTTGGAATCATTGGATGGTGGGTGGTGGCTGCTCAATGGGTGGGCCTGCTATGGATGGACTGCTTTGCGTCAGTGCTGTTTCAGCCACACATATGCTCTTTGAGTGACTGACTGCTTGGTTGGGTTTACAGCACACCCATTGTTTGAACTATGGGGATGGCTTCTATATCAGCCTACATGACATAGCCACTACAGTCTACTTCCTTCCCCCATCAGTACTCTCCTCTGACTGATCCTGTCAGATATCTAGCTGTTGGGCGGCCATTTTCCTTCCTCGCCCTGAACAGGGCCTATAAATCAGGTGGTCCCCTCCTCCACCTCCCCCCCACCCTTTCACGCATTCAATTAATCCAAATAATTTCTACAGGAAATCTGATGGACCAATCAATTCACCTGCACATTTCAATACCCCTGCAGATCCGTCGAGTGCCTCTGTGGCCGTAACTGCACGGCTCCATCGCTCTTGTAAAAACATTATTAATTGCCACGTGAGCTGGGCCATCCATCTTTCTCCGTCCGTCCGCCCGTGCAGGCAGCACAGAAAAGGCTGAATGTGTAATAACGTGCTGTGGCGACAGGCAGCGCCTGCTACTACGTCCCTTTAATCCTATTAAAACAGCTAGCAGCTATAGGGTCGCTCTTCTCCTCTCTCTCGCCATGCAGGGCCCAGTGTGATGCTACTGACACTGGGAGACAATGGTGTGGTCAGGAGGTGGGGGAATTTCAAAAGACTCATCCGTCTCCAGACTCTGCACCTATCGATCGCTCTGATGGTGGTCATTATTACCGTGTTATTGTTGGAAGGAATGCTGAGGAGGTGTGCAGTGTGTGTGCAGTGTGTGTGTGTGTGGGGGGGGGGGTTTGGTTGTAGCTACGGTAACCTACCACCACCACCCCATGCTTCACAGTAATGTGTGTGCCTGCCATTGTCTGCTAGAAGCTCCCCTCCTTTCCCTCTGCTGAATAAATGTAGTAACAAACTGCTCCAGTTGTTTTGTGGTAGTTCAGTGCTTGTCTTTGGACAGTTATGTACTGTGTATTTTGTGAATATTATAACTTAATGACTGTCTTTGTCAGAGGCAGCTGTGGCACCATCTTTCTTCCATTTTACTTGTCTAAAGCCACGTCACCAGCAGATGGTCAGTGGGGAAGAGAGAACCCTGGACCCCTACCCTCCCCCTCATCCACACACCAACCTCCACGTATCCCACCTCTCAAAGCTGGTCAGTGGCCACCCCATCGTCCATCAAGGTCTGGACAAGTCCCACTCACTATAAAGCCATTGCATGAAAATGCATGGAATCATGGATATATCTGAAAGTCTATATTTTGAAGTTGTGACACATTGTGACAGTGTTTAGAAACTTGGATCTAAAATCTATAGATCTACAACCTTCCCTATAAAGGCCTGATGAAGCAGATTTGTGCTCTTTGGTATAGTGTAGAACAGAGCCTCGAGAGTTGGTTCTAATATAATTTTCTCACTCAGCCAGCTAATTAAACCAGCGGCGCATCAGCAGTTAGCACTTAGTCATAATGACAATCATAACCCTTCTGTAGTATCGGCAGAGTAGTCTATAGGGTTTTTCATTCACAGTGAATGGGCACAATAAGCATCCATTCATTCACCCAGTGGATGAATGGTCCACTGTTGGGATCAGGGTCCCTGTTCTGTGTTTGTGTGGTGTTACAAACACAAAGCCGGTGGTCAGCGGGCCAGTCGGACACACCACGTTTTAATATCAGCCTGCTGAGAGATTGCCCTGTTTCAGAGCACTAATCAATTAGCATGCTCTCGTTTGTCACAGCCCGTGCCCAGAGAAATAAGCTTCAGTCGCCTGTTAAGAGTATATTGATTTTACACTTGCCACAGTCAAGGCATATTGTTGATGCTGTGCGGCGTAGGGGTGGTGAGGGGAGGTGTTCAGGGTAGGGAGGGAGGGAGCTTGTTGTGGTCTTTAAAGAGCTTGCATGTGATTCAGTACACCGCCCACTCCCCTACTCCCTCCCAACGTTTTGCAATTTATTAGCGACTTCAGCCCTAACTGAGAAGGTCCTTTGACACAAGCAACTGATAACAATTTTCACACCCAGGCCCACTTTTTCCAATACCTCAGGCCACGTTGTGCTGCTATGGCTGTGGCTACAGACCTCAGAGAACCTGCAGTGTTTACTGAGGCTCTTAGCAGATTCTATGTTGGTTCATGGAGGGTTAAGGGGTTAAATAAGAGTAGGGGTATGGGAGGAAACAACATACAGTGGCATTTGAATTGGTTTCCCTTCAAAATAATTATGGGAAACCAATTCATTTTGGGGAAATTATGCTGAACAAAAACAGAAACGCAATGTGCGACAATTTCAACAATTTTACTAAGTTACAGTTCATATAAGGAAATCAGTCAATTGAAATAAATTCATTACGCCCTAATCTATGGATTTCACATGACTGGGCAGCCATGGGTAATTATAAGCCAATCATAATTATTTTTCACAACCAAAGGGCTTTATAACAGACAGAAATACTCCTCAGTTTCATCAGCTGTCCGGGTGGCTGGTCTCACACAATCCCACAGGTGAAGAAGGTGTGGAGGTCCTGGGCTGGTGTGGTTACACATGGTCTGAGTTTGTGAGGCCGGTTGGACGTACAGCCAAGTTCTCTAAAACAACGTTGGAGGTGGCTTATGGTAAAGAAATGAACATTAAATCGCAGCAGCTCTGGTGAACATTCCTGCAATCAGCATGCCGATTGCACGCTCCCTCAAAACTTGAGACATCTGTGGCATTGTGTTGTGTGACAAAACTGCACATTTTAGAGTGGTCTTTTATTGTCCCCAGCACAAGGTGTAAATGTGTAATGATTGTGCTGTTTAATCAGCTTCTTTATATTCCACACCTGTCAGGTGGATGAATTATCTTGGCAAAGGAGAAATGCTCACTAACAGGGATGTAAACAAATCTGTGTACAACATTTTAGAGAAACAAGCTTTTTGTGCGTATCGAACATTTCTGGGATCTTTTATTTCAGCTCATGAAACATGGGACCAACACTTTACATGTTGCATTTATATTTTTGCTCAATATAGTTCCATCACGACAAAATCCCAACCGTAGTTTTACATTGCTTACGAAGCGTTTAGATGGTTATTCTGTTGAGAGGGAATTAAAATCATTAATGAATACATGATCAAATTGCTTGGCACTACTTCCACATATTGTGATATGGATAAGTGTAATCATTATTTTATGTGATATATGAAAACTGTTTTAGATTTTTGCTTTAGGGGATAAAAAAAAAGGTAGATGGCTTCATTAGTCGATGTCTACTGCCATTGGTTACAACATAATCGCAACCGATACCCTATGCTCCGCCTACCAACATCCTCTGCTGTCTCCATTTGCGCTGTGGGCTCAGGTGCCAGGCTTCAAGCACGGCTGCCCTTTGACCTCACCGACGGATTACCTCACTACCCAACTGTTTTGCTGAGGAGGGTCAGTGTTACGTCGTTTCTCATCATCTGTTCACTGCATTGTCATGGAAATCATGTGCATGTTGTCGCAGCAGCAGAGTGATCCCAGTGAACGAGCCTCAAACATTTCTGGCCGAAATTGGACACAGCTCACAACCATATTGCCGCGTGTGTTCTGTTTATTGTACAGCCGTCATGTGGGCTCATGAGGGATGGGCTGTATTGTATTGGTAATTGAAACAGTCACAGTGGCCATCATGGAAGGACCAGTGGAGGCTTCGATTTCAACCAATGGAGGCTTTAGTTTCAACAAGAACCAATGAAGGCTTCCATTCCAACCCAATAGGCTAATAATTTAAATATTTATGGCTCTGTCGCGTGCCATCTCATAATTGAAGGTTGCGTCTTTATTGGCAATGACGGGTAATCACTATTTTTCTCTCCCCTTTTTTACTCACACACACGCACACACTGATGTCAGCTGTCTGGTATTCCAGTCTTGCAGCTTGGCTTAGCCTTTGTGTGTATAGGTCCAGTAGGAAACACAGGGGTTTTGGCCCATGTTTCCAGGCCTCCCAGCCTCTGGCCTCAGTCCGTCCTGCCCATGTGTGTGGCGACCAGGGTGGGCCTGATGGAAACTCGACACCATGGCCCCATGTGAGACCCATCTCCCCCTTTCCGATTATAGGAAAAGTCCCCCTAGCTGCAGCTGTCTCAGCCCCCCACCTCCAACACACACACACACCCACACACACACCTATAGTCCACAACACAACACTACACCTCACCACATGACCATATAAAGACACCAAAACACAAACAACAAAACCACCTCCTTACTTCCCAGCCCTCATGGAAAAACATAATCAGAAACCCCACCCCCTCCCCCCAGACATTCACCATATCTCCTCAATCTCCATCCGCCATCAACCACTCCACCTCTCTCTCTCTCTTCGACACACACACACACACACGCATACACGCACGTCCACAGATGTGCAGACACAAACACAAAAACACACACACTAAGCTGGTTGGGAACTTCTACACATCTGAGTGTGGGTTTATCGGCATCCGTGTGGACAACAGCCGTCAGCCCGTAAAACCCTCTCAGAGCCTCCAACTTCCCCACAATGGAGACCTATTAGACTTTTTACCACGTCTATGCCGGTGGTTTTGAGAAAGAGGGGAGTCTCACAACCCCCAAAATGGCTGCCCAATGACCAATAGTGCCCACTGTTGTGAAAGCATGATTAGTGGGGCTTTTCTATAGTTTTTATACATTCATTGGATTATGTCTCTAATTTACAATGACTTGCATGAAGCTGTGTAGTGAGTAGCAACACCGTGCAGTGATTGTTGTGCGGTGAGCTAACTTTGACTTTAGTGTGAAATGATCTCCTTTTGATGTCAGCTGGCACTGGGAGAGCTGTGAGATAGCCTACATACTTACAGAAGCCAAAGCTGCTGGATTGAAGTTCTGACACTGTTTCAACTTATCTGACTGCAGCCACTAAGTTAGGAGCTCCCCATTGATCTGACTGCAGACACTAAATTAGGAGCTCCCCATTGATCTGACTGCAGCCACTAAGTTAGGAGCTCCCCATTGATCTGACTGCAACCACTAAGTTAGGAGTTCCCCATTGATCTGACTGCAGCCACTAAGTTAGGAGCTCCCCATTGATCTGACTGTTCAATTCTCTCCAGTACATTATTTGTATGATTGAATTCTGCATTTTAAAAAAGTATAATTTATTTAACTATTTGAGTCATGCATAACGGATTGATACAGCTATTGTCGGTGCTGTAGAATACCTGGTAGCCCACTCTGTGTGAGAGAATGTCTGGATGAATATGTTGGATTATTGATGAGCAATGAATATGAAACATCATAATGATGAACTATTATGGATGAACTGCCACCTGGCTTTTCCCGTTAATGCATAGTTTATAGCTGGTATTTCGAAATAGATTGAGGCTGAGCATTTATATTCAGATTCGGTTAAAAGTGAGGTGTTTCATACAACTAAGTGGAATGAAAGTGAAAGTGAAAAAGCAATTTAGAAATCATTTTTAAGGACCAGATCTGACCACTGAGAAGATAGTGCCACCTAATGGACTGAAATAGCACATACACCCCATCAGAATCAAGATGCTTGAAATGCAATGGAGCAAACCTCAATAACTACCAGAATAGTATAAACGTGAGATGAAATGTGGATTAGATAGGGTATTACTGCAGTCGGACTTGTAGTGAATTATTAGGGATTCTCAAGGATTATTTCTACATCTCTATCATATAAATGCAACCCCCCACCCTTTGTATGTCGCTCCTCTCCCCCCCAACAGCATGCAGACTGACTCTGTGCTTCTCTCACTGCAGCTTGTAAAGGCGCCATAATTTATTGCTCTTGTCATCTGTAAAACATATAAAATCTTCCTCCTGCTGAAGTGAAGCAGCTTCGCATAGGAATAGGGTTTGTCTCGCTGTGTCAGGGCAGGACAAACCCATACCCCCTCCCCTCCTTCATACCCCGCAAATGATGAAAAAAAACCACACAAAAAACAGGGGAAGACAGAAATTATGTCGGTCACTATATATGCCTACGTTTTTATGATATTCTGTATAATTAGGAATATATTATGGATGATCTACTCGTGTATCCTCTTACAAGAGATGACTGCATTGAATGAGAAGCAGACCATGTCCATATCTAGATGCTTTGAATATTCATAATTCACGGTGAACGTCCAAAAGGTCCGTTCCTTTGTTCTTATCTGCCGTAAATGTTGCCTGTCTCACTAAAATTGTCATGAGACGAAAATAAAAGTAGGACATTATTTTGAGGTTCTGTTGTAAAAACATAATCCCAGTTATGTTTTTCAGTTTGAATAACATTTTATTTGAACATATTATTTGTAAAATAGCCTGACTATAGAGGAAATGCACAACTAATCGCTAGATATTAGGAAACCCATAATATTTATGGTTGTATCCATAGAGCTTTGGTGATAGGTGTAATGCATAATAAATCACAAAAATTACTCAACAATTAGCCCTCGATAATTTGAAAATACAAGCGGGAGCCCATTTATGCAATACTGAATATCCAAAAGACTATTATTTCATACCAATCCTTTAACAAAAAGGAGCAATTTTTCAGATTTCAATATCACATGTAGACGGCTTTGAATCGGTTTACGTTTTTTATGTGTCAACTTGAGTTTGTTCAAAGTATTCCCACCAAATGAGGATTTGCGTTACTTAGTTCTACATCTTGCTGCACTACATCTTGCTGCATGGTGAACTGTATCTAACAACTTCAAGATACATCCAGATTCCTGACATCTGTAAATAGTAATGGAGTAACTTTATGGAAATAAAGTTGGCATTTTGACCAAATCCTTTCTTTTAGAAGCTTTAGATTTGATATTCACGCTGTCAATGCCACTTTTGGCTACAGCAGTGCTACTACAGTTCTTACGCATTCTTGGGTTATTGTCCAATGGCAGTTAGGGTTGTTAGAGCGTGACCAAGCACAGATTACAAGAACCTCACTTGTGGTGTATCAGCATGGCGTCAATGAGTGGTAGATGATTGGACATCGCAATAGACTTAAGTGACCTCCCTTCGTCTACTCTTCTTCATCTGCACTGATCTGAAACTCCAGGATACTGTAGGTGAAAGCAATATGGCGTTGAAAGAGGAGGCATGCTGGTTTAAAGTGGATAGATTTTGGGGCTGATTTATACCCTCACTATAATCCAACGCGGCCCATGTTCAGGCCGGCAGTTAAAATGATATAGACATCTTGACAAGGAGAGAAGGAAAGGTCTGACAGCCCAGGTCATTGGAGAGAAGAGACTTAGAGTTCACCATCACTGCTGAAAGTATGCAGGTATATTACACTCCCGTTCAAAATAACATTTCACTCGAACTGGCTCCAGTTTATGCACAGAGAGCATAGGAAGGGTGAATTATGAGGACACAAATACATACACACACAAACACACACACCACCAGTGGCTCAAATTCATAGTCGTGTACAGGCAGATTGTCACCAACAGGTGGAGACAAAGCCCTTATCAAATCAAAGTTTATTTGTCACGTGCTCCGAATACAACAGGTGTAGACCTTACAGTGAAATGCTTACTTACAGGCTCTAACCAATAGTGCAAAAAAAAGGTATTAGGTGAACAATAGGTATGTAAAGAAATAAAAATAACAGTAAAAAAATAGGCTGTATATAGTAGTGAGGCTATAACAGTAGCGAGGCTACATACAGACACCGGTTAGTCAGGCTGATTGAGGTAGTATATGTACAGTGAGGGAAAAAAGTATTTGATCCCCTGCTGATTTTGTACGTTTGCCCACTGACAAAGAAATGATCAGTCTATAATTTTAATGGTAGGTTTATTTGAACAGTGAGAGACAGAATAACAACAAAAATATCCAGAAAAACGCATGTGAAAAATGTTATAAATTGATTTGCATTTTAATGAGGGAAATAAGTATTTGACCCCTCTGCAAAACATGACTTAGTACTTGGTGGCAAAACCCTTGTTGGCAATCAACGAGGTCAGACGTTTCTTGTAGTTGGCCACAAGGTTTGCACACATCTCAGGAGGGATTTTGTCCCACTCCTCTTTGCAAATCTTCTCCAAGTCATTAAGGTTTCGAGGCTGACGTTTGGCANAGGTGAGATCTTGCATGGAGCCCCAGGCCGAGGGAGATTGACAGTTCTTTTGTGTTTCTTCCATTTGCGAATAATCACACCAACTGTTGTCACTTTCTCACCAAGCTGCTTGGCGATGGTCTTGTAGCCCATTCCAGCCTTGTGTAGGTCTACAATCTTGTCCCTGACATCCTTGGAGAGCTCTTTGGTCTTGGCCATGGTGGAGAGTTTGGAATCTGATTGATTGATTGCTTCTGTGGACAAGTGTCTTTTATACAGGTAACAAGCTGAGATTAGGAGCACTCCCTTTAAGAGTGTGCTCCTAATCTCAGCTCGTTACCTGTATAAAAGACACCTGGGAGCCAGAAATCTTTCTGATTGAGAGGGCGTCAAATACTTATTATTTCCCTCATTAAAATGCAAATCAATTTATAACATTTTTCACATGCGTTTTTCTGGATATTTTTGTTGTTATTCTGTCTCTCACTGTTCAAATTAACCTACCATTAAAATTATAGACTGATCATTTCTTTGTCAGTGGGCAAACATACAAAATCAGCAGGGGATCTAATACTTTTTTCCCGCACTGTACATGTAGTTATGGTTAAAGTGACTATGCATATATGATGAACAGAGAGTAGCAGTAGCATAAAAAAGGGGTTGGCGGGTGGTGGGTGGTGGGACACAATGCAGATAGCCCGGTTAGCCAATGTGCGGGAGCACTGGTTGGTCTGTCCAATTGAGGTAGTATGTACATGAATGTATAGTTAAAGTGACTATGCATATATGATAAACAGAAAGTACCAGCAGCGGGGGGGAGTCCGGGTAGCCATTTGATTACCTGTTCAGGAGTCTTATGGCTTGGGGGTAAAACTGTTGAGAAGCCTTTTTGTCCTAGACTTTGCACTCCGATACCGCTTGCCATGCGGTAGTAGAGAGAACAGTCTATGACTGGGTTGGCTGGGGTCTTTGCCAATTTTAGGGGCCTTCCTCTGACACCGCCTGGTGTAGAGGTCCTGGATGGCAGGCAGCTTAGCCCCAGTGATGTACTGGGCCGTACGCACTACCCTCTGTAGTGCCTTGCGGTCAGAGGCGGAGCAATTGCCGTGCCAGGCAGTGATGCAACCAGTCAGGATGCTCTCGATGTTGCAGCTGTATAACCTTTTGAGGATCTCAGGACCCATGACAAATCTTTTTGTCTCCCGAGGTGGAATAGGCTTTGTCGTGCCCTCTTCACGACTGTCTTGGTGTGTTTGGACCATTCTAGCTTGTTGTTGATGTGGACACCAAGGAACTTGGAGCTCTCAACCTGCTCCACTAGAGCCCCGTCGATGAGAATGGGGGCGTGCTCGGTCCTCCTTTTCCTGTAGTCCACAATCATCTCCTTAGTCTTGGTTACGTTGAGGGAGAGGTTGTTGTCCTGGCACCACACGGCCAGGTCTCTGACCTCCTCCCTATAGGCTGTCTTGTCGTTGTCGGTGATCAGGCCTACCACTGTTGTGTCGTCTGCAAACTTAATGATGGTGTTGGAGTCGTGCCTGGCCATGCAGTCGTGGGTGAACAGGGAGTACAGGAGGGGACTGAGCACGCACCCCTGGGGAGCTCCAGTGTTGAGGATCAACGTGGCAGATGTGTTGCTACCTACCCTCACCACCTGGGGGCGGCCCGTCAGGAAGTCCAGGATCCAGTTGCAGAGGGAGGTGTTTAGTCCCAGGATCCTTAGCTTAGTGATGAGCTTAGAGGGTACTATGGTGTTGAACGCTGAGTTGTAGTCAATGAATAGCATTCTCACATAAGTGTTCCTTTTGTCCAGGTGGGAAAGGGCAGTGTGGAGTGCAATAGAGATTGCATCATCTGTTGATCTGTTTGGGCGGTATGCAAATTGGAGGGGGTCTAGGGTTTCTGGGATAATGTTGTTGATGTGAGCCATTACCAACCTTTCAAAGCACTTCATGGCTACGGATGTGAATGGATGGATTTAACATTTCTACCTTGGAACTATTTGTTGATGAAATAATATATGGACAAGAATGACAAGAGTGAAGTGGCTTATTGGCTAAAGCCATGAAATCTAACGGTTGCATAATGTTTACTGACAGTGTTGGGGAAGCTACTCTGAAAATAGTTTACCAAGCTACCAATTACTTCACACTGGAAGAAGTTAAGCTACACTTAAGAAAAATGTTGTTTACTTAACTAAAGTTACTTTTAAAAAGTAACAAGATGGCATTGTAATTACATTGTTTGTATACCCAGCCAGGACCAATGTTAATGACTATTGACTACTGAATATAGGGTTACATCATAGACAACAAATTGCATATGTTAACAGAATGTGTAATTAAGCCTATTAAACACAAAAACTATGTTTCAAGTGAGAATTAAGCAGGCCTGATGCTGAAAAAGAAAGGAAATTATTGCCTTCTTCACCCATATTTTATTTTATTTTAGTGTGTAGTTCCAGTAGTTACCCAGCAAAACTGACCCCATTGGCCCCATGTGGGTATTCAGCTTCCTATGCTCTCTGTGCATGAACTGGAGCCGTGATGGTGAACTCTGAGTCTCGGGCTAGCCCATGTTGGGCTTGGTGTGGGCTAGCCTACACCGGCCCACACCAACCCACATCAAGCCCAACATGGGCCAGCCCACACCAAGCCCAACATGGGCTAGTCTGGGCCAGCCCACACCAAGCCCAACATGGGCTAGTCTACACCGCCCTACACCAGGCCACACCAAGCCCAACATGGGCTAGCCTAAACCAGCCCACACCAAGCCCAACATAGATAGCCTACACCGGCCCACACCAACCCACATAAAGCCCAACATGGGCCAGCCCACACCAAGCCGAACACGGGCTAGCCTACACCAGCCCAACACAAGCCAGCGCGGATCCGAAGCCCAACACGGGCCAGCCCACACCAAGCCCACACCAAGCCCACACCAACCCAACACGTGCTAGCCTACAACACCCCAACACAGGCTAGCCCATACCATCCCAACATAGGCAAGCCCCCACCAAGCCCAGCACGGGCTAGCCCACACCAAGCCAACACCAACCCAACACGGGCTAGACTACAACACCACAACACCGGCTAGATCATACCAGCCCAACAAGGCCAACAGGGGCTAGCCTGCATCAAGCCTAGCACGGGCTAGCCCACACAAAGCCCAGCACATGCTAGCCCACACCAAGCCCAGCTAGAGACAGGGTATCATTAGAATATTTGGGGTCATAGTTTGCACACAGTTGTAGTGCATGTGACATATGAGAAAAAATATATGTATGAAAGTAACAACTTGGTTGTCTTTCTAATACAGTGTATCACATTTCCTAAATACCTTTAACTTGTGATAAATACATTTAAAATAAGTACATTCCTATTAAATATCAAAGGCTCATCGACCCAATATGGGCAGCCTACGTTGGCCATTATTTTAGCCTGCTTTGGGGCCACATCGTGCCAATGTGGGCATGTTTTCTGGAAAATAAAGGCTTATTTCAGGTAAAGTGAGAGCTGCCTTAACCAGATATGGGCTGCCTACACTGTGCCACACTGGGCTGCGTTCAGTACGAAAAAATGTTATGCAACGTTCAATTAAATGCGAAAGGTGCTGTACTGAACGACCAGTTGAAAAATAGGGATGGGTTGGGTTGTGGGTTGTGGAACGCTGTCAGCATGGCCACTGCCCTTTAAATACCTCACTCATTGCTTCAAGCCACATCCCGCCACACCCACCATATGGAGCAAACGTACCTCAAAGTCTAAGAACATTTGAAAAATGTTTTTGGGAAATGTGTTGTTCAGTACAAGCCATTACGCAAAGTATCAAACGTTTAATCAAACTGAATGTACCCTTGGGAAAGGAAAATGCCTTGGGGGCCAACGTGGCGCCAATGAGCGTTGGCCCAGTGTTGGCAGCCTACATGGGGCCAATATTTTAGCCTGCATTGGCCAATGTGAACGTCTTTGCTGGGTAGCTACACCACAATATGGTGGTGTAATACAAAAAATGTATTAACTACTGAAAACAATACCTACATTTGAATTTAGTTCAACTACCACAAAGCTACTGCAAAATACAGTTTAGTTACATGATTACTAAACTCAGCAAAAAAAGAAACGTCCCTTTTTCAGGACCCTGTCTTTCAAAGATAATTTGTAAAAATCCATATAACTTCACAGATCTTCATTGTAAAGGGTTTAAACACTGTTTCCCATGCTTGTTCAATGAACCATAAACAATTAATGAACATGCACCTGTGGAACGTCGTTAAGACACTAACAGCTTACAGACGGTAGGCAATTAAGGTCACAGTTATGAAAACTTAGGACACTAAAGAGGCCTTTCTACTGACTCTGAAAAGCACCAAAAGAAAGATGCCCAGGGTCCCTGCTCAACTGCGTGAACGTGCCTTAGGCATGCTGCAAGGAGGCATGCAGATGTGGCCAGGGCAATAAATTGCAATGTCCGTACTGTGAGACGCCTAAGACAGCGCTACAGGATGGACAGCTGATCGACCTCGCAGTGGTAACAACACCTGCACAGGATCGGTACATCCGAACATCACACCTGCGGGACAGATACAGGATGGCAACAACAACTGCCCGAGTTACACCAGGAACGCACAATCCCTCCATTAGTGCTCAGACTGTGCACAATATGCTGAGAGAGACTGGACTGAGGGCTTGTAGGCCTGTTGTAAGGTCCTCACCAGACATCACTGGCAACAACGTCGCTTATGGGCACAAACACATAGTCGCTGGACCAGACAGGACTGGCAAAAAGTGCTCTTCACTGACGAGTCACAGTTTTGTCTCACCAGGGGTGACGGTCGGATTCGCGATTATCGTCGTAGGAATGAGCGTTACACCGAGGCCTGTACTCTGGAGCGGGATCGATTTGGAGGTGAAGGGTCCATCATGGTCTGGGGCAGTGTGTTACAGCATCGTTGGACTGAGCTTCTTGTCATTGCAGGCAATCTCAACGCTGTGCTTTACAGGGACCTCCCTCATGTGGTACCCTTCCTGCAGGCTCATCCTGACATGACCCTCCAGCATGACAATGCCACCAGCCATACTGCTCGTTCTGAGCGTGATTTCCTGCAAGACAGGAATGTCAGTGTTCTGCCATGGCCAGCGAAGAGCCCAGATCCCAATCCCATTGAGCACGTCTGGGACCTGTTGGATCGGAGGGTGAGGGCTAGGGCCATTCACCCCAGAAATGTCCGGGAACTTGCAGGTGCCTTGGTGGAAGAGTGGGGTAACCTCTCACAGCAAGAACTGCCAAATCTGGTGCTGACAATGAGGAGGAGATGCACTGCAGTACTTAATGCAGCTGGTGGCCACACCAGATACTGACTGTTACTTTTGATTTTGACCCCCCCCCCTTTGTTCAGGGACACATTATTCCATTTCTGTTAGTCACGTCTGTGGAACTTGTTCAGTTTATGTCTCAGTTGTTGAATCTTGTTACAAATATTTACACATGTTTAGTTTGCTGAAAATAAACGCAGTTGACAGTGAGAGGATGTTTCTTATACATGTAGTTCACTACTCCTCAACACTGTTTACTGAATTATTGAATAACAAACATAAGAAACACTGGTTATACTCTATCCACATTTGTCATTCAAGGGTGAGAATTTTAGCGTTGATCAACAAACCACCTACTTGCGTGAGTCAGCACCTTTGAAATTATCACTTCAGTTGATTGATTCAGAAGAGATGGCAACCAGATTATCTCCCATTAGACTATTTACAGTAGATAGTCGAAAGGAGGTGGCAAAGAGGACCAAGTTTTGCCTTATTGGGTCTTCATGCAGCTTGGTTTATTGTGTAGATGTAAAATGGATTATGGAATTAAGATTTGGCTTATATGAGAAAGACACAATATGATCATGTACTGTAGGCCCACTAGTGTATCAGTCAGCCTACTAAAAATAAGACTTGTCTTGATATGGACCTCATTACTTTTGGTGAACAGTGTGAATAGGAAGAAAAATGTGCATAGCAACCTAATGTATTCTCTTTGTAGGGGTCACATGCAGTGTTGGGGAAGCTACTCTGAAAACATAGTTTACCAAGCTTCTAATAACTTCACACTGGAAGAAGTGAAGCTACAATGAAGCCATCCTTATGAAAAAATATAGTTTACTTAACTAAAGTTACTTTAAAAAAGTAGTTCACTATATCCAAACTACTTTGTGAAACATTATTGAATGTAAAACTGATATGTCATAGACTACAAACTGAAAGAACAGATAACTTTGGGGTCAACACAAATTATGTTTCAAGTGTGGTAGCCATGCTGGTTAAGTAGGCCTCCTAGGGTAAGGTGGCACACCATCAAACATGTCGGTGGAGGACATCGGTTTATGATGTCAGTCTGTCTAACATAGTCTACTGTGAAAAATACATATTTTCCTGTGATTTAACTACAGCTGGAAAAATAGATTGGTAAATAGTTTCAACAGTAGAGGTATGAATAAATGTAACGATATTTGTGAAGGTTTTCTAATGGAAGCGATAGATGAAAAGAATGATTGACCGATTGGCTTTCATTATAGCCAATAAAGTGTACCATTCTCGATACATGGCAGAGTGGCAAAACTTGATTGGAGCTTATTACCAACTATTTAATTTGCCAGTATATAATTGCGCACCCCACCCCCCACATTTCCAGTCTGACTTTGATGATGAGCAGTGCACAGAATACGTCTTAGCCTTAATATTTCTTTATCTCTTAAACATTTATCTCTGAACATTTTCAAGTAATTTTTTATGTAAATATTTTTCTTCTTATTGTAAATATTTGTAAATAGTTTTCTTGTTTTATTACCATATAGACAGGTTGGTGGTTTAGCAACAAAACCGAAGTGTGTGCAACTGTGGGCAAAACAGACAGTATTGGCATAGATTGTTGACAACATGTAAACTACATTGAACACAAATATAAATACAACATATAAAGTATACTGACTGCAGTAATGTCCACCAGAGCTGTTGCCAGATAATTTAATGTTAATTTCTTTACCATAAGCCGCCTCAAACGTCATTTTAGAGAATTTGGCGGTACGTCCAACCGGCCTCAACCGCAGACCACATGTAACCACGCCAACTTTGATCAAACTTTACATTTGTTAGAATTTATTAACCTCTATCCGCTACTGACAAAAATGCCTCCCGTCCTGAGCAGGGCTCCTCTCTAGTTCTTACTTTCTCACTTTTTTTCCTGGCCACTGTATTTCTGCTTTTGCTTGATCTTAGGGTCTAGGCCGGGTTACTGTAAAAGCACTCTGGGAAAGGGGGATACCTAGTCAGTTGTCCAACTGAAAGTACTCAACTGAAATGTGTTTTCCGCATTTAACCCAACCCCTCTGAATCAGAGAGGTGTGGGCGGCTGCCTTAATCGACATCCACGGCGCCCGGGGAACAGTGGGTTAACTGCCTTGCTCAGGGGCAGAATGACAGATTTTTACCTTGTCAGCTCAGGGATTCAATCCAGCAGCCTTCCGGTTACTGGCCCAACGCTCTACCCACTAGGCTACCTGTGACAACTGTTGATGTAAAAAGGGCTTTCTAAAATTTATGATGAATAATGGTTATGTTATTCAATAATCTATGGGTATCATGCATTGAAATTATAATTAAATTGAAGTAATATTGCAGATTGTACCTTTTTAAGTAGATTTTTCATGTCTGCATTTCAGCTGCTTGATGCATGTTCGACAATGGTGGCAGAAGGAGAGAATGAGCTGTGGGCGGGTCGGAGATGGTTGACTTCATGCCGGATGAGGACGACGAGATCGTTTAGGAGAATCTGCATTGGGTGGTGAGACCTCCTAGGTTCCGCAGCGAGAACCTCACTACTTTGTGCTGCAAGGAAGTCTGACTACAGGTTTCAGGCTACACACACCGGACATCACACCATAGGAACTTTTTAAAAGTTTTGGTTGTTTATGTCCAGTGTATCCCCACCATAGATTCTGATTTGGACTTTGTATAATTATTTTGCTTTTAATTTCATATGCTTTTCTTCAATAACAAAACTTGCATTTCAGTTGACTAGTCTTTAATTGGTCATTTATGTAAGTGTGACATTTGTAGAAGAAAATAACAATAGCAAATCCCATATTTTATAGAATGACAATGCCATTCACAATTTATTTGACAACCGCCTCATGTCATAAAGTTTCCAGGGCAGTGGTTCCCAAACTTTTTATAGTCCCGTACCCCTTCAAACATTCAACCTCCAGCTGCGTACCCACTCTAGCACCAGGGTCAGCGCACTCTCAAATGTTGTTTTTTTGCCTTCATTGTAAGTCTGACACACACATACGATACATTTATTAAACATAAGAATGAGTGTGAGTTTTTGTCACAACCCGGCTCGTGGGAAGTGACAAAGAGCACTTATAGGACCAGGGCACAAATAATAATATAATTATCAATCAATTTGCTCTTTATTTAACTATCTTACATATAAAACCTTAATTGTTCATCAAAAATGGTGAATAACTCACCACGGGTTAATGAGAGCTTGAAAGGATGCACATAACTCTGCAATGTTGGGTTCTATTGGAGAGAGTCTCAGTCTTAAATAATAGTCTGTGCCTGTATTTAGTTTTCATGCTAGTGAGGGCTGGGAATCCACTCTCACATAGGTACGTGGTTGCAAAGGGCATTAGTGTCTTAAAAGCACGATTTGCCAAGGCAGGATACTCTGAGCGTAGCCCAATCCAGGAATCTGGCAGTGGCTTCTGATTAAATTCAATTTTCACAGAACCACTTGTTGCAATTTCGATGAGGCTCTCTTGTTCAGATATCGGTAAGTGGACTGGAGGCAGGGCATGAAAGTGATAATGAATCCAGTTGTTTGTGTCATCCGTTTCGGGAAAGTACCTGCGTAATTGCGCACCCAACTCACTCAGGTGCTTCGCTATATCACATTTGACATTGTCCGTAAGCTTGAGTTCATTTGCACACAAAAAATAATACAATGATGGAAAGACCTTGTCCTTGTTAATGCAGACAGAGAAGAGCTCCAACTTCTTAATCATAGCCTCAATTTTGTACATAGTTGCAGAGAGTCCCTATAATCCTAGATCATTCAGGGGAGAAAAAACATCACCCAGATAGGCCAGTCTTGTGAGAAACTCGTCATCATGCAAGCGGTCAGACAAGTGAAAATTATGGTCAGTAAAGAAAACTTTAAGATCGACACTTAATTTAAAAAAACGTGTCAATACTTTGCCCCTTGATAACCAGCGCACTTCTGTATGTTGTAAAGGCGTTACATGGTCGCTGCCCATATCATCGCACAGTGCAGAAAACACACGAGTTCAGGGGCCTTGCTTTAACAAAGTTAACCATTTTCACTGTAGTGTCCAAAACATCTTTCAAGCTGTCAGGCATTCCTTTGGCAGCAAGATCCTCTCGGTGGATGCTACAGTGTACCCAAGTGGCGTCGGGAGCAACTGCCACGCACGCAGTTACCACTCCACTACGTCTCCTTGTCATGGCTTTTGCACCATCAGTACAGATACCAACACATCTTGACCATCAAACTCCATTTGATGTCACAAAGCTGTCTAGTACTTTAAAAATATCCTCTCCTGTTGTCCTGGTTTCCAGTGGTTTGCAGAAGAGGATGTCTTCCTTAATTGACCCCCCAAAAATGTAACAGAACATCAAAACATCTCCTGCCTGATGCGTTGTGAAACAGTGTTGTCTGATGAAGGCATCGTCTGTATAGTTTTTTGGGCCTTTTCCCCTAGTCCTCCACAATACTATTGGGCTTGCCTGTCCTAGCCACTCGTTAGCCTGCCATATAAGCCGTTTCTAGCCCCTTCTTATTACTGGTATCTGTTGCTTTTATACATTTCTTACTACTCAAAAGTCGTCTTAATTCTCACTCAAAAAACTCCTCTGGCTTATTTTTTAAATTGCCATGTTTTGTTTCTAAATGTCTGCGCAAGAGTGAAGGTTTCATTGAGTAGTGAGATAGTACTTTAGCACATAACACACTGTGGCTGACGAAAGGCACTACTCCCAATATAAGTGAACCCCAAATCAATGTAGTTCTCATCATATTTGTGCCTCTTTGATGGTCCAACGTCCGCGTCTGTTGTTTGGTGCTTTCCCGGGTAAGGGGGTAGTAGTTCTTCGGCTGCATCAGATGATAGCTGGGCTAACAACAAATGTAGAATTACGGATGTTAGCATTGGATGTGCTCGTGTTAGCAGAACAACTTGTGTCGTCGACAGGTGCAGGTGTAGTACTGCTGGTAGTACCAGTAGAGCTGGTATGTGTCTCTATGCCTTACTTTTTTTTAACCATTTATCAATTTTCGAGCAAACTGAATGAGAAGCAGCTACATTTGGCTACATATGGACCGTTAGTGGAATTCCCGCGAGAGAGTAACGGTTAATGTGATTGGATGTTAATTATTTGACTAGGCTACCTGTATTTGACATTGTGTTGTTATTTCTCTGAACACTAGATGGTTTAATTACATTTTTGGCAGTGAAATTAGGCTACTTAGGTGAGAAAAAAACCTCACCCAAATGTATAGCACCGTTGGAAAATATAAATATAAAAATGTGAAGAAAATGTGAAGAAAAAAAATATGTAAAAAAAAGTGAATCACATTTTTATTTGGCGTACCCCCAGACCGCATTGCGCGTACCCCTGGATCACATGTTCCAAGGGATCTAGAGACCCCCTTATCCCATGATGAGGTGAGGCATACCTGATATTGCTAAGATGTAGGCTATTCTGTTGGCTATATACCATCCGTATTTGGTCTGCTGAAATTAACTAAATAATCATGTATTCTTTGATATATTTAATAAGGCCTATGTATTTGTATGCAGCAGAATTTTCTGTTGAATTTTAGGTCCCACTTAAATGACTTTCATCTTATAAAGGCTTCAAAAAGCCTTCATAAGTACTACATAAATGGGTTACAAAGCATCTATAACCGTATGTCATGTTTTATAAAGGGTTCATAAACGTGGCATAATCGCCAATGTCAAATGTGACATTACCCACTATGTCGAATATGATATAAACATGCGCTTTATAAAGGGTGACATGTTCTGCTGAAGGATGGCATATGCTCTAAAGTGATGTCATGTTGGTCACATTAGATTTAATCTCATTCCCGGACACTTCTGCCCAACGGCGCAAAATGTCTGGTGGACCAACGCATCACTTGGCCTTCATTAGTTAGGGTTAGGTTTCAAATCAAATTTTAAGAAGTTAAATTGTGGAAATAGGCAGGGTTTAGCAATAATTGTTACTTTTTGACTGTGTTAAATAGTGATGAGAAATACTTTCCTCAGTAAGGTCAATCCTATAGAATTCTATGGTCACTCCCACTAAGGCGAACTTTGAATGGCTGATATCCCAGGCTTATACAGTGCATTCGGAAAGTATTCAGACCCCTTCCCTTTTTCCACATTTTGTTACGTTACAGCCTTATTCTAAAATGTATAAATTAATAGTTTTCCTCATCAATCTACACACAATACCCCATAATGACAAAGTGAAAATAGGTTTTTTGAATGTTTTTGCAAAGCCACTCCTACATTGACTTGGCTGTGTGGTTAGGGTTGTTGTCCTGTTGGAAGGTGAACCTTCGCCCCAGTCTGAGGTCCTGAGCAGGTTTTCATGAAGGATCAATGTAATTTGCTCTGTTCAACTTTGCCTTGATCCTAGTCTCCAAGTCCGTGCCGCTGAAAAACATCCCCACAGCATGATGCTGCCACCACCATGCTTCACCGTAGGGATGGTGCCAGGTTTCCTCCAGATGTGACACTTGGCATTCAGGCCAAAGAGTTCAATCTTGGTTTCATCAGACCAGATTATCTTGTTTCTCATGGTCTGAGAGTCTTTGCCTTTTACTGAGGAGTGGCTTCCGTCTGGCCAATCTACCATAACGGCCTGATTGGTGGAGTGCTGCAGAGATGGTTGTCCTTCTGAAAGGTTCTCCCATCGCCCCTGAGGAACTCTGGAGCTCTGTCAGAGTGACCATTGGGTTCTTGGTCACCTCCCTGACCAAGGCCCTTCTCCCCCGATTGCTCAGTTTGGCCAGGCGGTCAGTTCTAGGAAGAGTCTTGGTGGTCCTAAACTTCTTCCATTTAAGAATGATGGATTCCACTGTGTTCTTGGGGATCTTCAATGCTGCAGAAATGTGTTGGTACCCTTCCCCAGATCTGTGCCTTGACACAATCCTGTCTCGGAGCTCTACGGATAATTCCTTCGACCTCATGGCTTGGTTTTTTCTCTGACATGCACTGTCAACTGTGGGACATTTATAGGCAGGTGTGTGCCTTTCCAAATCATGTCCAATCAATTGAATTTACCACAGGTGGACTCAAATCAAGTTGTAGAAACATCTCAAGGATGATTAATGGAAGCAGGATGCACCTGAGCTCATTTTCCAGTCTCATAGCAAAGGGTCTGAATGCTTATGTAAATAAGGTATTTCTTTTTTTATTGGTTTAAGCATTGTTGTGAACACAGAAAATCTAATTTTGTTGTTTTTCTATTTAAAAAGTGTTAAAAACTGGGGTAAATCAGAAAAAAAGTGTGAAATCTGAAACTTGGAAGAACAAAACCAAGAAAACAACTGAATTTTGGAAAAAACAGAAGTAGGTTAAACTATTTTACGGATTTTAAAAGAGCCCTACCAACGTTTTTGACTTTGCATGTCTGCACTTTAAAGCGTGTGTCATCCTGCAGCACAGCGTTTTTGGGGAAGTTGAGGTCAGGTCCAATATTGACTATACACCCAAGAGGGAAAGAGGTTTGGCCATCCTAGAAATGTTTTTGTGAAATATAATACAAAATATCAAATTTAGCAGACACTTTTATCCAAAGCGACTTTCAGTCATGCATGAATACATTTTCATATGGATGGGTGATCCCGGGAATTGAACCCAATATCCTGGCATTGCAATGCTCTACCAAGATGCATGCTTTGTGAAGGCTCAATTTAATGATTTTTAAGGCCATTATTAAGCGTTGCTTATGCCACCCTTTATATTGCACATGTTAATGTCATATTTGACATTGTGGGTTGTCACATTTGACATTGGTGGTTACATTTGACATTGGTGGTTACACATTAATGCCACACTTATGAACCCTTTATAAAGTATAATATACGGTTATAGATGATTGTATGAAGCCTTTATAAGCTGCACGTCATTTAAAGCAGACAGAATTTCCTTTACTCCTAAGATTTTGGAAGTAGGCGGGACGTCCTATACACTGTCCAATAGAAATCGAGGACACTGGATGTAGTTTAAAAGGTTAACGGAAATATGGTCCAATGGGGAAAGGGAATAGGATTCGAGTCCATTCTTACTATACCTTAGCGATCGAGTCAACCAATTGCAATTATTGTAGTTCATTGAAAGCGCCATTATAGGCTAGGTTAAAAGTAGTGACAAGATAAAAAGGAAATCACAGTCGAAGGAGGTTTCCTTTTGTCCAATGGACGTTTAGGACGTATAAACTAAGCTTATAAATGACAAGGTGACAGCTGTCAGAGTGCACATTGACTGCTGCTGTGAGCGGGAGCTAATAACCGAGGACCCCGTGTGTACTGTAACATTAAGGTGAGATAATAGTTTAGGGTTTCGATGTGACATAATATTTTGTCATTTCGCTAAGTTTATAATGGCATTGTGAATATTTTGAAATGTCTGCATTGCTGGGGCGAATACAAATTGTTAGCATGCTAGCTAGCTAACGTTATCCATGCATTGTAGGTGAAGTTGACGGCCATTCAATGATTTCTTCCCAAGAATGACATTTTACAGTGAATGTACTCGTACTGTAGAATTCTTACCAGAGAAGTGTACATGGGCAGCCGCGTATACTGTTGGGAAATGTTAACTTGCGAAACCATGCATTGGAGTACAACCGCTTCTAAGATGAGGTGAAGCCTCTGCAAAATGTCTGACTTGCTCGTCCATATCAGGGCCTAGTGAACCAGTGCATGTTTTCGGTCATTATGGATTCATGTCCGTGAGGATTGAGAAGGACGTTTAACAATTCTTATCAAACGCGATAGTTTGTCTTGTACCGAATGCCGCGTCCTTGTCTTTAAATCGTGTATTGGTGTCTGTGTAATTTTTGACCTTCACGTCTTGCGCTGGCTAGCCAAATCCTCCCACCTATCTGTTAACGTTAGCAGTGTCCGTCTGAAGTAATTCAATCTAGCTAGCTATGGCTAACAAGCTAACGTTACCCAGGTTAGCCAACTAACGTTTCATGCTTTAGTCTTTTTGCAAATCTCTGCTACCCTCAATGCATGTGACATGGGTTTAATAAGCCCCATTCGCGCATGGACATTTGATTTGGGATAGTTTAGGTTTCCTCATGGTGAATCCTTCATTTGTCATTTGTGCTAATGTTAACGTTACATGCCCAGGGGCGGAATGGCGACGGGGGTGTACTGTACTGAACTATGTTATCTTTTACAATGAATTTAGACAGTTAGATTTGTATTCATTCATAGCATAGCTAAAGGCTAGCTTGCCTGTCTGTGCCTTATGTGCGCAGGCACTAATACACTACCTCGCTACCAACGCAATTTGATTAATTAGCATTAGACATCTCTGGAATCGAAGTTTATCATAGTTTAGCTCCCAATTTAGTGTTTTGAAAGGATATTTTTCTTCAGTGCTTCATTGGCTTTGGGATCTTGCCACATTCAAACAAGCCTTGCTATTTTTCATGCAATTTCACTTAATCAACAAATCTGATGACCTGGGTGTAAAGATTGTGGCTTGACTCTTGTAACCTCTTGAGATTATACAGTCAGATTTTACTACAGGACCTTAGTCTGCCTTTTGCACATGCCCTTCCCTGATGCACATGGTCAAATGCTTAACTGGTTACACTTACAGCTCAGGTCACCTTTACTGTACCTTTTTAGCAGTGTAGGGCTGGTTTAGGTGGTGGGCTGTAGCTAAGAATTGTGCATGCCTTCCATTGTAAAAAAAAAAAATGTGTGCAAATTAGCAGTTAAATGTAATTTCTCTTCACAGGCACCAGCCATGTACGCCTGCGCTAAGTTTGTCACCTCACCTGCTGTGGTATGTATTCTTTGAAACAACAATGTCACCGTTTGATCCTCTGCCAGTCGTCCCTTATCAGTCTAGATCTAGCATGTAAAAACAATCTTATTTAGCTAAAAGATGTGCAGAAAATGAGTCCATGGTAAGGAATATCACATTTTATTTGTCACGTGTCTTTGAAAGTGAAATGCTTACTTACAAGCTCTTAACCAACAATGCGGTTTTAAGAAAAATAAGTGTTAAGTAACAAATAATTAAAGAGCAGCAGTAAAATAACAGTAGCGAGGCTATATACAGGGCGTACCGGTACAGACTCAATGTGCGGGGCTACAGGTTAGTTGAGGTAATGGGTACATGTAGGTAGAGTTAAAATGACTATGCATAGTTAATCAACAGAGTAGCAGCAGTGTAAAAAGGGATGGGGGGGCGGGACGGGACATAGCAAATAGTATGGGTAGCCATTTGATAAGCTGTTCAGGAGTCTTATGGCTTGGGGGTAGAAGCTGTTAACCTCTCAGGGATCATTGGGGCGCTAGCGACCCACTCCCGACACCACCAGATAAAATGTAAAGCGCCAAATTCAAAATCCCAAAGTTGAATTATTAAAAATCCACCAATATACAAGTGTTTCATACTCATCAAAAGCTCTGTTTCTTGGCAATATCACAGCGTTGTCAGATTTCAAAAAGGCTTTACGGCGAAAGCACTACATTTGATTGTTTGAGGGCATCACCTCACATACTTTTCACATAGCCATGAATTCATTAGCCAGCGTGGCACACACATAACACATTAAACAGCAAAAACAAATCAATTACCTGTTGAAGAACTTCTGCTGAGGTCATCCTAAGTGTCCAACGAAGACAATCCATGGTTCTTTTGTTAGAAAAAGTCATGTATTATATCCATAAATCTCCATTTGGTTCACGCGTCATAGTCAGAAACGACAGCCTCCACTAGTCCATTGAAACGTGGCGCGAACTCGTTCATCTTATACCTATAAACTTGTCCAAGAACAATCAAACATCATTTTAAATGTATCCTTAGGAACACTTTTACGTATATTTACTATAATAAATCAACCGGAATATAAACTGAGCTCTACAGACCGAGGGAAACACAGTGCGCGCTTGGCGAGAGCGCGTGCCCAGTCCTACAGAGTTCCAAAGAGGCACTTCCTGATTCTCTCTTCTTCTCTGTTCTAACTCATCTGAACAGCATGAAACCACTTTCTAGAGACAAAGGACATCCAGAGGAAGCGATAGGTACTGCATTCATATGCCCTTTTATGGGCATTTTCATGAGGGAGGGGTTCCAAATGANTGTCGTTGGTAAACTTAACGATGGTGTTGGAGTCGTGCCTGGCCATGCAGTCATGGGAGTACCGGAGGGGACTGAACGTGCACCCCTGAGGGGCCCCTGTGTTGAGGATCAGTGTGTTGGTGCAGTATGCAAATTGGAGTGGGTCAAGGGTTTCTGGGATAATGGTGTTGATGTGAGCCATGACCAGCACATGAGAGGAGAATGCACTTCTTTTTTTTCTCTTTTCAAGCTTCATGATGGAAGGAAAAGTCTATGGCAGTGTTACTTGTATGCACGACCAGTGGTCAGCCGGGGATGAATAGGGAAAACATCACTATGTAGGCTATTAGCTTCTCACCTTCTAGGCTAATCTAACCCTATAGTACTCAGTCTTTACTAAGGACAAGATTTGGATTGATCATAAGGGTTGCACATTCTGGGGAATATTCAGAGGTGGGAACTTTCCGTGGCATTTAACGGGACTATAGGGAATTAATGGCAATTTATATTAATATTTAAATGTAGGTTTTTGTATTGGATATATTTACCATATCATATGGAGACAAACCTTGTACCTTATCATAAGAATGATTTAAATCCTTCCAATAGAAATAAAATGTTTAGTTACGAATTGAACTTTAATTGAGTTGAGTTCACATGGGATGATTTCACTGAACAACGAAAGAAAGGGAATATTGAATGATCCATCTCATCTCCCAAAAGCGTTTTCAACATAGTTGAAGTCGGAAGTTTACATACACTTTAGCCAGAAACATTTAAACTCAGTTTATCACAATTCCTGACATTTAATCCTAGTAAAAATTCCCTGTTTTAGGTCAGTTAGGATCACCACTTAATTTTAAGAATGTGAAATGTCAGAATAATAGTAGAGAATTATTTATTTAAGCTTTTATTTATTTCATCACATTCCCAGTGGATCAGAAGTCTACATACACTCAATTAGTATTTGGTAGCATTGCCTTTAAATTGTTTAGCTTGGGTCAAATGTTTTGGGTAGCCTTCCATAAGCTTCCCACAATAAGTTGGGTGAATTTTGGCCCATTCCTCCTGACAGAGCTGGTGTAACTGAGTCAGGTTTGTAGGCCTCCTTGCTCGCACATGCTTTTTCAGTTCTGCCCACACATTTTCTATAGGATTGAGGTCAGGGCTTTGTGATGTATACTCCAATACCTTGACTTTGTTGTCCTTAAGCCATTTTGCCACAACTTTGGAAGTATGCTTGGGGTCATTTTCCATTTGGAAGACCCATTTGCGACCAAGCTTTAACTTCCTGACTGATGTCTTGAGATGTTGCTTCAATATTTCCACATAATTTTCCTTCGTCGTGATGCCGTCTATTTTGTGATGTGCACCAGTCCCTCCTGCAGTAAAGCACCCCGTGCTTCATGGTTGGGATGGTGTTCTTTGGCTTGCAAGCCTCCCTCTTTTTCCTCCAAACATAATGATGGTCATTGTCCAAACAGTTCTATTTGTTTCATCAGACCAGAGGACATTTCTCCAAAAAGTACGCTCTTGGTCGCCATGTGTAGTTGCAAACTGTAGTCTGGCTTTTTATGGCGGTTTTTGAGCAGTGGCTTCTTCCTTGCTGAGCGGCCTTTCGGGTTATGTCGATATAGGACTCATTTTACTGTGGATATAGATACTTTTGTACATGTTTCCTCCAGCATCTTCACAAGGACCTTTTGTTCTGGATTGATTTGCACTTTTCGCACCAAAGTACGTTCATCTCTAGGAGACAGAACGCGTCTCCTTTCTGAGCGGTATGACTGCTGCGTGGTCCCATGGTATTTATACTTGCGTACTATTGTTTGTACAGATGAACGTGTTAACTTGAGGTGTTTGGAAATTGCTCCCAAGGATGAATCAGACTTGTGGAGGTAAAAAAAAAAAAAACTTTCCCATGATGTCAAGCAAAGAGGCGCTGAGTTTGAAGGTAGGCCTTGAAATACATCGACAGGTACACCTCCAATTGACTCAAATTATGTAAATTAGCCTATCAGAAGCTTCTAAAGCATAACATAATTTTCTGGAATTCTCCAAGCTGTTTAAAGTCAGTCGACTTAGTGTATGTAAACATCTGACTCACTGGAATTGTGATACAGTGAAATGATCGGTCTGTTAACACAAGTTGTAAAAAATACTTGTCATGCACACATGTCCTAACCGACTTGCTGAAACTATAATTTGTTGACAAAGTTGTGGAGTGGTTGAAAAACGAGTTTTAATGACTCCAACCTAAGTGTATGTAAACTTCTGACTTCAACTGTAAAATGATAGTCTAGAAACTAAAGCTTTGGTTGTCTTCCGCTCAGGCTTCCATGTCTTCTCCCTGGACCTCAATGTCCACCTCTTGAACATCAGACTGAGGCCTCATCTTCACTGTCACTTTCCCACCTTGTTGAGGATGGCTCGTTGTCAGGCTCAAAGCCTCAAATTTGCCCGGATGGCCACCAATTTTTCAACCCATGTATTGGTCACCCTGTTGTGTGCTTTGGTGTGTTCCCAAACAAGGACCAGTTGCGCTCTGAGGCGGCTGATGTTGGTGGGACTTGGAGGATGATGGAGGCAACAAGAGAAAGAGCCTCAAATCCACAAAGTCCCTTCCACCAGGTCGCTGATAAGATATGTTGGCACGACTGCCATATTGCATCTCCATCCCAATGCCCTTGCTTGGAAGTCTACTTCGCAAGACTGCCAAGAACCTTGCCCTCATGCTCTTGCCAGCATACCTGGGGTCCAACATGTACGATGCGGCGTGTATGGGCTTCAGGCAGTGGGCTTCACACTTTTTGATGTATTTCAGAACTGCAGTTTCCTCTGCTTGGAGTAACAGTGGGCAGTACAGATTTCTTCTCTTACATCTGCAAGCAGAGTCTGAACATCAGACAGGATGGCATTGTCTCCCTCAATCAGTGCAATGGCTACTGCTATATGTTTCAGGCTGCTTACTACTCTCTCCTGAAATGCATCATCCAGGAGGATCCTCTTGATGGGGCTGTCCATATCGGCAGACTGTGATATGGCCATTTCTTGGAGAGACTCCTTCCCTTCCAGGAGACTGTCAAACATGATGACAACACCACCTCAACGGGGGTTGCTGGGCAGCTTCAATGTGGTGCTCTTATTCTTCTCACTTTGTTTGGTGAGGTAGATTGCTGCTATAACTTGATGACTCTTCACATACCTAACATTTCCTTAGTGCTCTCTTGTAGAGTGTCCATTGTTTTCAGTGCCATGATGTCCTTGAGGAACAGATTCAATGCATGAGTAGCACAGCCAATGGGTGTGACGTGAGGGTAGGACTCCACTTTAGACCAAGCAGCCTTCATGTTCACAGCATTGTCTGTCACCAGTGCAAATACCTTCTGTGGTCCACGGTCATTGATTGCTGTCTGCTCATCTGCAATGTAGAGACCAGTGTGATCTTGTAGAATACTTGTTGAGGGGTGGAGATGATGTAGTTACTTATTCCTTGCCCACCCACATTCAACCACCCATTCAGAGATTGCAATACAGTCTGCTTTCTCTGATTTGCTTGACTTTCACTTGAACTCTGCATCCAGCAAATGAGTAGATGAAGCATGTCTGGTTGGAGGGGTGTATGCTGGGCAAAGAACATTCAGAAATCTCTTCCAATACACATTGCCTGTGAGCATCAGAGGTGAACCAGTTGCATACACAGCTCGAGCAAGACCTTCATCAGCATTTCTCTGACTACGTTCCTCCATTGAGTTAAACAAAACTTCTGATTCCAGGAGGACCATGAGCTGTTGCCATCGATAAGGTGTCTGACTCATAATTTTCACCTCGCATAGAAGTAGAGGGACTTTTGTCAGATTTCTTGTTGTGAGCGCTGAGGGAACTTGATGCACTTGGCCAGATGATTCTGCATCTTTGTTGCTTTCTCACATATGATTTGGCCCAGTATTTGCCAATGTACACAGCTGTTCCTTCTACATTAGCTGCAGTGAAATGTCTCCACACATCAGATAGTGCCCGTGGCATTTTCCTGTAAAGATTAGAAAAAAGAAGTAAAAACCCAAATACAATTCCACATACAGATAAATAGTTCAGCAGTTAGATTTAAACAACTCCTTTGTAAAATAAATGATTAAAAATAAAACTTGTATGGAAACAGGTGAGTTAGCAGGCTCAAGCAAGCTAAAACCCAAATGGTAGTAAAAACTAACTAGCAGAAATTAGAAATGATTTAAACACACTTTGCTGTAGGCTACTATTTACTAGTTAACAAAAAATCATGTCATATAAAATATATTCACCCCACCAGTATTGTAATCAGAAAGCATGTAGTCCTTGGCTCAGGTAGTGTGGGCTCAATAGCATCTCATTAGTGTGCAAGATCTCAAATCATCTGTACATGTGATGGAAGAGCGCACTGTGCATGCAGAGGGTTGCAATTCGATTGAATGGTGGCATATTTTGGTTAAACTACCCCAAAGACCTAGAATTGCCTTGTGTATACCACAAAAACGTTCACTGTTATAAGCTAACTTTTTTTTATTTTTTTTATGAATTTAAGCAAAATTCCCGGGTTCAGCTCCCCATGGAAATTTACAGGAAAGTTTCTGACCCTTTGCAACCCTAATCATGAAATTGCCATTCTACCAGTCTTGATGCCAATGTAATCTTCCTAGACCGGCATTAGACTGTTAGATGCAACTCTGTAGGGCCATAATCTTGGCGTGCTCCAGAACTCGCCTCAGGGTAATCTACATTTGGCAGTCTGTTAGTAATGATTGTAAGTAGAGCTTGTTACAAGTTAAGTCTGTCTAGGAGTCTGATGTGTAGTTGTCTCTTGCAGCTGCGTGGGGGGTCCAGAGTCCTCGCCCGGCCAGTCTCAGTCTCAGTCTTCAACAGACCCGAAGCCAGAAGTGAGCAGCAGGTGAGCCCCTCTTCAAACCAAAATTAAACCCGGTGACCCTAACATTGCTCACAATTCTGTTTGTGTAAACCTTTTGCCAATTGCCCTTTGTGATTAGGCCACTTGTGTTGAAGACCAACTTTATGAACCTAGTAACCCCTATTTCCTTTTCAGTTGTATTTATCCTGAACACCAGACCATTTTGAATCCTTGTCTGGCTAAATACTAACGTGGCCAGTGCTTAAATGTGTCCTTGTGACCATTTACACGGGTCCCTTCAGGACTCTCCAGTGTGACCATTTTACTCGCATATCCGCCTTCAATATTTTTCTGTGCAACCTGGAATTAAAATTTTGGAGCACCAGTGTGCCAAGAGAAATTTAAGGATTTTAGCTTTATCTGAAATATTTTTCATAGTGCTCCTAAATTTGTGTGCCTAGATTTTTTTTAAACTTGGGTGCCCTCTGTTGGGTCATTATCTTGGCGCGCACACATGCTGCTTGTGAAAATAAACAATTGTTAAGGCACAGTAGCACCCTGCACTTGTGTTTACCTTGACTGTTATCTTGAGCTGCACTTTCAACCTCTGCACTAGTCTGTTCTTCTTGATGGCTTCTGTTCTGGGGCTTTATTCAGTGGGGTCCATGTACTCCTACACCATAATAGTACAGAAATGTACTACACCATTTCCTTCTGTTCCATAACATTCCACTCTTAAACAAACCCCAGTTCCAGATGTGTCCCTTGCCCTTATCTGTTAATACTTGACCCTTTTTGTAATCTGAGAACTGGCAAGGTGAAAGCAATAGGGAGCTATGCGCTTAAAGGGGTGGGTGTTTATACTATCTACACCTGGCAGGTTGTCTCAGAGGAGCTAGACTGAAATGGAAATGCGTTCTGATTTTGACTGCTCTGCCCCTGCATCTTCCCCAGACCCTGTTGCCTGTCGGTGAGGCTTCTCTTCTGACCCGGGGGTTCCAGACCAGCGCTGTCTCCAGAGACATCGACACTGCCGCCAAGTTCATCGGTGCTGGAGCCGCCACAGTGGGAGTGGCTGGATCAGGGGCTGGAATTGGAACAGTGTTCGGCAGCTTGATCATCGGCTATGCCAGGTAACTGATGAACGAAAAGGATTCAATCCTGTCTGTTTGTGGGAGTGAGCAGATTCCGAAGCAAAACTTTATGCAGAAGAATAGTTGTGATCATTGATTATGTGGGTGGCAGAGAAATGCTAACGTTGAACCGCAAGAGTTTATGAAGAGTGTGAACCTGTTCATATTAATTTTGGGTCATATAATTAACAATTTGCTACTGGTGCTGTCGTCCAGCCTAAAGCATAACTTCCAGTCCTCTCTTTCTCTTGTTGACAGGAACCCCTCCCTGAAGCAGCAGCTCTTCTCCTACGCCATCCTGGGCTTTGCCCTGTCCGAGGCCATGGGGCTCTTCTGTCTCATGGTGGCGTTCCTCATCCTGTTCGCTATGTAATTAGTCACACCCTGTTCCCATCCCTGCCCCGTCACCTCCTTTCTCCCAGGGAATCTAAGCTCATGAGGCCGTGGCACCGCCATTCCAATCAAAATCTACGATTACAAAACCTGCCGTTTCATGTTCTTTTTTTTTTTTTCAGAAGTTTTACGTAAGAGCTCACTTTGGTTTAGACGGTCTGTCTGAATAAATGGTTGGGATAACTAAACTTGTCAGTCCTTATTTTCAGTGTTTGGGTGCTGGACTTCAAGATGTGTAAACAGAAACTAGAAGTACTAGTTACCTTATCACATTGAATGCAATATAAGCTAAATGTACTAGTACAGGGATGGGCAACTGGTGTAATTTCTTAGAAATTAAGTCTGGGTCTCAACTTACTGTTGAGTTAGAATTAATAGAATACACAAGGTGCAATTTTGTAAATTAGTTGCGCATCAGCAGTGACCCAATTAGCCCATGTCAGCAAAGCATTTTTAGATTGGTAAATTAGTCTCGGGACCAGCTATGGAAGCATGTTCAAATCACTGACCGGGGTGGGGCCCATTTGATCATCAGTTATAAACTCAGCAAAAAAAGAAACGTCCTCACTGTCAACTGTTTATTTTCAGCAAACCTACCATGTGTAACTATTGTATGAACATAAGATTCAACAACTGAGACATAAACGTAACAAGTTCCACAGACATGTGACTAACAGAAATTGAATAATGTGTCCCTGAACAAAGGGGGATCAAAAGTAAGTCAGTATCTGGTGTGGCCACCATCTGCATTAAGTACTGCAGTGCATCTCATGGACTGCACCAGATTTGCCAGTTCTTGCTGTGAGATGTTACCCCACTCTTCCACCATGGCACCTGCAAGTTCTTGGACATTTCTGGGGGGGAATGGCCCTCACCCTCCGCTCCAACAGGTCCCAGACGTGTTCAATGGGATTGCGATCTGGGCTCCTCGCTGGCCATGGCAGAACACTGACATTCCTGTCTTGAAGGAAATCACGCACAGAATGAGCAGTATGGCTGGTGGCATTGTCATGTCAGGATGAGTGTGCAGGAAGGGTACCACATGAGGGAGGTCCCTGTAAAGCACAGCGTTGAGATTGCCTGCAATGACAAGAAGCTCAGTCCAACGATGCTGTAACACACTGCCCCAGACCATGATGGACCCTTCACCTCCAAATCGATCCCACTCCAGAGTACAGGCCTCTGTGTAATGCTCATTCCTTCGACGATAACCGTGAATCCGACAATCACCCCTGGTGAGACAACCGCGACTCGTCAGTGTAGAGCACTTTTTGCTAGTCTTGTCTGGTCCAGCGACGGTGGGTTTGTGCCCATAGGCGACGTTGTTGCCGGTGATGTCTGAGGACCTGCCTTACAACAGGCCTACAAGCCCTCAGTCCAGTGCCTCTCAGCTTATTGCGAACAGTCTGAGCACTGATGGAGGGATTGTGTGTTCCTGGTGTAACTCGGGCAGTTGCCATACTGTACCTGTCCCGCAGGTGGGATGTTCGGATGTACCGATCCTGTGCAGGTGTTACACGTGGTCTGCCACTGTGAGGACTATCAGCTGTCTGTCCTGTAGTGCTGTCTTAGGCGTCTCACAGTACGGACATTGCCATTTATTGCCCTGGACACATCTGCATGCCTCCTTGCAACATGCCTAAGGCACGTTCACGCAGATCAGCAGGGACCCTGGGCATCTTTTTGTGTTTTTCAGAGTCAGTAGAAAGGCCTTTTTTTAGTGTCCTAAGTTTTCATAACTGTGACCTTAATTTTCTACTGTCTGTAAGCTGTTAGTGTCTTAACGACGTTCCACAGGTGTGTAACCGGTGTTAAATGGCTAGTTAGCTAGCGGGGTGCGTGCTAACAGCGTTTCAATTAGTGACGTCACTCGCTCTGACACCTTGAAGTAGTTGTTCCCCTTGTTCTGCAAGGCCCGTGGCTTTTGTGGAGTGATGGTTAATGATGCTTCGTGGGAGGCAGATGTTGAGGTGTGCAGAGGGTCCCTGGTTCGAGCCCAGGCAGGGGCGAGGAACAGCTATACTGTTACAGGTGCATGTTCATTAATGGTTTATGGTTCATTGAACAAGCATGGGAAACAGTGTTTAAACCCTTTACAATTAAGATTTGTTAATTTGTAAAAAATCCAAATAACTTAACGTTGAAAGACAGGGTCCTGAAAAAGGGACGTTTGAGTATTTTAAACTGCACGCATTTGCCTCCACCCTATGGCAAAATGTGTAGAATTTCAGGAAATATCAACTTTTCTGCGCTGTCACAGACCTATGAGTCATTGCGGCCCCTCGTGATGAGTTCAGTTTTTTTGTGGCCCCCGCCCCAATTAAAGTTGCCCATCCCTGTACTAGTTTATACAGTCTACAAAACATTCCTAATGAGTTTTGCCCTCAGAACAGCCTGAATTAGTCAGGGCATTGACTAGGTGTGAAGTGTTACACAGGGATGCTGGCCCATGTTGACTCCTATGTTTCCCACAGTTGGCTGGATGATCTTTGGATGGTGGTGGACCATTCTTGATACACATGGGGAAACTGTTGAGGGTGGAAAAACCCAGTAGTGTTGCAGACACTCAAACTGGTGCGCCTGGCACCTAGCAGGATTCTTTTTCCAAATACTAAATGACACCGACAAATGGGGGTACTAGATGCATAAAGTACTTTCATTTTCTAAACGGTAAAGCATATGTATGAAATTACCCTTAATTAAAATGTGATGTCATGTACTGTTGCCTGATAAAACATTTGAGCTCAAATCCAGAATGCTGGAGTATAGCACCAAGTTAAAAGTTGTAGCTTCACTGTCCATATAAATATGGAGGGGAGTGAAGTTTTATTCGCTAGGTCAGTAGTCCTGAATTTTTTTGAACTGTGGCACAATTTGATGGGCTATAAAATTCTGTGACACACTTAAATGTCCCTGTAATGTATTTAGTGGTAATGATCTCCATCTCATCTGATCCCTACTGCAATTATTGATTTTCTGTGACAAACATTTTTTTTATAGATTAAGTAGCGTTTTAGTTCCTTCCTCATTATGGTTAATTTGTGTGTAGCCCTTTAAGTACATCCTGCCAATCTGGGCCAGATTTATTACATTTTTTTGTGAAGTTAATGTAGGTCTTTAGTTTTGAACGGTTTGGGCTACAGAGGAGCGGTTTTCTGCATTTTAAAGGGACAACCACAGACACAAAGCAATGCTCCGTTTGTTTCTATGGCAGCCACTGTTCTATAGCTTAGCCCAGCCATATATTAAGAAATGTTTCTCTGACTTAACCTAATCAGACTTGCCTGTGCTAATGTTTATCATATAGTAAGAAATGCATGTCTCTGTCTGTAAAAACCATCAGCACAGGCAAGTCTGATTAGGTTTAGTCAGAGACATGCATTTCTTACTATATGATAAACATTAGCACAGGCAAGTCTGATTAGGTTTAGTCAAAGTAAAATTATACAAATGACTGCTCGTGTTGCGCGCCCCTCAAATACAAATGTAACAGTCTGAGCACACTGGAAACGGCAGTCTAAGGCACTGCTTCTCAGTGCAAGAGGCGTCACTACAGTCCCTGGTTCGATTTCAAGGCTGTATCACATCCGGCTGTGATTGGGAGTCCCATGGGGCGACGCACAATTGGCCCAGCATCGTCCGGGTTTGGCCAAGGTAGGTCGTCATTGTAAATAAGAATTTGTTCCTGACTTGCCTAGTTAAATAAAGGTTACACACACAACAACGATACATATGTAACCATGTGCCATTTAATGTATTATCTGACCTGCACTAGTGCTCCCAAGTCAAAATGCTATGTGTATTCACTATTCTGGTGGTAATGTACAACTTCAATCATTAACGGAAAAAGTGACTACCTGAATAGAAGAATTTAACTGTTAAATATAAGTGGACACCCAGGATGTTCTGTAACCCTGAGTTAAACTAAAGCAGTCTTCTATAAGTTACTAGTCAACATATATATTTTTTTACAGCCAACTCATTTAGATTATAAGCCACGTGAAGGTATGGTGTTCTAAAGAAAATGTAAAATACTGACTGTGTAGGACTACAGTTGTATGTTTCTACTTTAAGATGATTTCCACCTTTTAATGGGGTGATTGCGTCAACACCCGATTAGACAACAGAGTCCAACTACAATTCTGAAGATCGCCGCCAGGTAGCAGTACAGGTATTCTGTGCTGTGGAGAGGAAGTGGTTATTGAAAACCGAAGAAAAAGCTAAGCGATAAACAGGATGAAACCGCAAACTGCGTTGGTGACTGGTAAAACTGAGAATTTGTGACGGGTAATATATTATAGCATTAACTGTTCGACTGACAGTTTGTAGGTGCGTAAGACAGTTAAACACTAGCTACTTTTGGAGGCGAGAAGAAAGGCATACAATGCCGTGGGAGCGCTTTTTCTCATCTTCGCCTCTCCTTGCTCTTCTTCCTCATTTACCGACTGCGTGAGGACGGACTCAAACAAGAAACTACGGTATCGACAACTGTCAATAACTGTAGCTAGCAAGCTAGCTATAACCTGAACAAGTGCTAATTTACAATGGCGGATAGCGTAGGAGAGGTTGCTAATGGTGAAATTGGGTTAGGTGTTGGTAGTCAGGGAAATGGAGCTCCGCTGTTAACGAGTTTGGGTAATTCTCTGCCGGGCCACTCGACGAGTGGAGCTAACCCGGCCTCACCACCCCCAGCAGCGGCTGCGGAGACTGGCCTAGCCGTCGTGGCCCCTGGAGCCACAACTACCTCAACCTTGGGGACTGGGAGCGGGTTTGGAGGTGCAGGTGTTCTTAGCGCGGTAGTGGGCTCTGCCATTCCAATACCCCCGTACTCGGTCACCAATGCTCTGCCGGGCGGTATCGGTTTGGGGGTGGCCGGAGCGGGCCTCATGTCCCAGATTCACGCAACGTCCTGGGACCCAACACTAAGTACCGACTGGGACAACGAGAAGACGTCCCAGCAATGCATTCTCCGAATCAAAAGGTAATCATTTGAGTATGCAGATATACACTGGTGGGCTTGCCTGTTGCAACATATTGAATGTGGTTCCAACTTCCATGCTGTCTGAAAACGAAAGAACCACACGTGTCTTTTTGTGAATATGAATGCTACTTTTCGACAAACACCAGTCTGTTTACATACATACCTAGTCCTTGACCGTGACTCTCAGTTCCTTGACCATACACGAGTCATTGGACGAAAGGCGTCTTCTGTATTGGAGTTTTGTTAAGATCCCTGACACCTCAATCTGAACGTTAACACTCGTCGCTTGCAGTACGGTTTTGGAAGCACCTTACATATCAGGGGTAAATAATTTTAATAATTTTCACCTTTAAAAAAAAAAAATGATTACACACCTTCATATGGTTAGTGTTCCCACACGTCCATATCTCCATGTTACAGAGATTGTTTAATTAGCCATCTAGCATGCTCCGAACACCTGTGTCTAAGCATAACTCGGGAAGTGTAGCAGAAGTGTAGTTTCGTTGGATGGAGCCACTCATAACTGTATGGATCTGTATAATTGTTTTTTTTTAAGGATTCTTTCCCGCTGATGAAAGATATGTGTTTCGAAAGCCCTGTCGCAAGCGATGATTAATTACGTTTCTAAACGTTAAAACAGTGTCAGGATTGTAGTTCAAAATATGTAGTTTTGAGCGGAGCTAATAGCTTAAAACTAGGGAGAAGGCAGCATGTGCTGCCTAGAGTTTGAGAGCTTGGACTGACTGAGGATTTGTGAAGAGCAGAATCAACAACCTCTGCATAATCAAAACAGTTGCTTTGTGAGGTGTTTAATTATGTAAATTCCAGCTGAAAAGTACCAGAGGCCTGCCTTTGGTTCCAAGTGAGAGCGGGTCCATCAGAGCTATGACCCAGTGAGACACTGGTGCTGGCCCGCATAGATGGAAACAGACAAGTTTGAGCTTTTTTGGTGAAACACGGGGGTAAATCCTGTAGGAAAATGTGCCCTAAGAAAATGGTTACATAGGCTACTAGTTAGGCCAATAGTTAGTATTAATTGATCAGTTACTGATGTCATAATGTGTAAATCCATTTGTGTAATATGATGTGACTCAGTAATGAATGTATTGACCTTATGAAACGTATAAACACAGCGTTGTCAACATTACATTGTTGACATAAAAGGTGCCCCGAGTGCCAGTCTGCTTGTGCTATCATGCAAAGTTGGCAAGAGCATAAACAGATCTGGGATCAGGATACTATCATTGTGTATTTTCATTAGTTTCTCTTCTTACTCTTTCCTCAGGGATATAATGTCCATCTATAAGGAGCCTCCCCCGGGTATGTTTGTAGTTCCTGACCCTCACGACATGACTAAGGTAAAGCTCAGACTTCCACCAACACTCCCTAGGTCCACGGGGTCTGTCCAGACCACCTTACTGTTGTACATTGAGCTAGCCAGACCCCTTCCCCCAACAACTCCTATCCCAGGCTCAAGTTGTTGTTGAGAGGATCCTTCTTGAAAGACAGTTAACATAATTAATTTAGTCAGGCCACAATTTACTTAAGTATTTATCAGGTAATTTACCCTTGTTTGTCTTCCAAATTATAACCCACAGACTCAATGTTTGTACTAAGTCAAAATAAAAATGAAATTGGACTTACTAAACAAAAAATACAGCCTTGAAGAACTTTTGCTGTCGCAAGAGGAACAACAGCCATCTTGGAATTAGTCTTCTGCACAGCTATTATGAGGATTATGGCAGAAATTCAATGCATCGACACCCTCACTATATATTAGTCCTGACTCTAGTCTTCCCTCCTCAGATCCATGCCCTCATTACAGGACCCTTCGACACGCCCTACGAGGGAGGCTTCTTCCTCTTTCTGTTCCGCTGCCCCCCGGACTACCCCATCCACCCCCCACGGGTCAAGCTCATCACCACCGGCCAAAACACTGTGCGCTTCAACCCCAACTTTTACCGTAATGGCAAAGTATGCCTCAGCATCCTCGGGTAAGCCAGGGTCCTGCACCTCAGGGGAAACCTGCTGCACCTGAGCAACCCATACTTCTATGCCCAGTTCCCTTTCCAACTAGGGGATGGGGTGACTAGGGGTCAAAATGGGACAAGCAATTCACAAGTCTACCTATTAAACCCAGGCCCATAGAATAGCGGCTCTTACAATTTATATACTTGGGACACTGTGTGATGAGACCTGCAATCAATATCATGATTCCACCTAATTAAATACAAGAGCATGAACAACAGCAGACAGTGCTGCCCAATAGTTGCAAGTCAGTCTGTATTATTAATGCCTGACCTGGTCTGAGCACAACTGTAAGGGGTAGATGCAGGTAGCGGTCATTATTTGGCGGAACATACTTATTTATGGCAGCTCTCTATGTAGAGACACAGATCATTTCTTGTATGTCAGCACTTCCAGACTCGGTCCAGATCTCCACCTCACTGTCGACGTGTGGGTGACTTTCAATAGAATACCTTTTTATTTTTCTTGGAATAACGTGCCCATGTATCGTAATGCTATTTTGCACCGATGGCTCCTTGAATCAGCGTTGAAGTACTTCCTCTCATTCCCTTTATAGTAGTGTTGGTCAGTCTCAAGAACCTATAGGGAGTTCAAAAGCTTGCACTCCGAAGAATAAACTTGAGCTACTATATACTAGTCTACAGTACTTTTTTGGGTGAAGCACTGTAGTTCATATACAACTTCAACTTAATATTTTGCTTAGTGTGCGGGCTCCTGACGTGAATCTTTTGTGCTTTAAACTTACCTTTTTGTTCTGGGTTGTTGTGTAGGACTTGGACAGGGCCAGCGTGGAGCCCGGCCCAAAGCATCTCCTCAGTTCTGATCTCCATCCAGTCTCTGATGACTGAGAACCCCTACCACAATGAGCCAGGCTTTGAACAGGTAAGCCTATAGCCCACTGGTAAGTTGGCCTCTAATTTAGCTGGCAAGCCAAACCACAATCCCCAGAATGCAGTTAAATCCCACAGCCTTATGGGGAATGTGGTTCACTGAAGAAATTCAGCCATTTTGATCAACAAAGCTACTGTGTTTTTGGCATAGGATATTGATGTAATATGACTGATTGTGTTGTCTGACTTACAGAAGTCTTCAGCCGTTGTTCTATGTGTCTATTTAGTCCGTTGTTTGCCATTTCTTCCCCATTTAGAAGTTTGTGTAAAGTGTGTGTGAAAAGTGTTTTTTCTGTCATCAGCTACAGACTGACCATTTCAGTGTGGAATGTGTCACTTTTTGTGTCTTGAGAATTGTCCCCCTTACACCTGCTCCCTCTGACACTCCCTTTGCCAGGAGAGACACCCGGGAGACAGCAAGAACTACAACGAGTGCATCCGCCATGAGACCATGCGCGTGGCTGTATGTGACATGCTGGATGGGAAGGTGCCCTGTCCAGAAGCCCTGTGGTGAGTTAGTCTTGGATTGTTCACTCCAAAATGAAAGTTTGAGACATTTGAAAACTCATAAGTGGACTGATGTCGAGATGAGTCAATGTTCCACGGCATCTATTGTCTAGATCCAGCTACAATGCCTTCAGAAAGTATTCACACACCTTGACTCTTTTTCCACATTTTGTTGTTACAGCCTGAGTTTAAATGGATTACATTGTAATTTTGTCACTGATCTACACACAATACCCCTTAATGGCAAAGTGGAATTATGTTTTTAGAAATTCATAACAAATGAAAAGCAAATGAAATGTCTTTAGTCAATAAATATTCAACCCCTTTGTTATGGCAAGCCTAAATAACTTCAGGAGTAAGAATTTGCTTAACAAGTTGGATAATAAGTTGAATGGACTCACTCTGTGTGCAATAATTGTGTTTTAACGTGATTGATGACACAGATGCTAAGCTACAGGACTGTTTTGCTAGCACAGACTGGAATATGTTCCGCGATTCTTCTGATGGCATTGAGGAGTACACCACAGCAGTTCCTGGCTTCATCAATAAGTGCATCGATGACGTCGTCGCCACAGTGACTGTACGTACATATCCCAACCAGAAGCCATGGATTACAGGCAACATCCTCACAGAGCTAAAGGGTAGAGCTGCCGCTTTCAAGGAGCGGGCCTCTAACCTGGACACTTATAAGAAATCCTGCTATGCCCTCCGACGAACCATCAAACAGGCAATACAGGACTAAGATTGAATCGTACTTAACCGGCTCTGATGCTCGTCGGAGGTGGCAGGGCTTGCAAACTATTACGGACTACAAAGGGAAGCACAGCCGCGAACTGCCCAGTGACACGAGCCTACCAGACGAGCTAAATAACTTCTATGCTCGCTTCGAGGCAAGCAACACTGAAGCATGCATGAGAGCATCAGCTGTTCCGGACGACTGTGTGATCATGCTGTCCATAGCCGATGTGATTAAGACCTTTAAACAGGTCAACATTCACAAGGCCACAGGCCCAGATGGATTACCAGGACTTGTACTCTGAGCATGTGCTGATCAACTGGCATGCGTCTTCACTGACATTTTCAACCTGTCCCTGACCAAGTCTGTAATAACAACATGTTTCAAGTCCCTGTGCCCAGGGACGCCAAGGTAACCTGCCTAAATGACTCCCGGCCCGTAGCACTCACATCTGTAGCCATGAAGTCCTTTGAAAGGCTGGTCATGGCTCACAACACCATTATCCCAGAAACCCTAGACCCACTCCAATTTGCATACCACCCTAACAGCGCACGCCCCCATTCTCATCGACAGGGCTGTAGTGGAGCAGGTTGAGTGCTTCAAGTTCCTTGGTGTCCACATCACCAACAAACTATCATGGTCCAAGCACACCAAGACAGTCGTGAAGAGGGCACCACAATGCCTATTCCCCATCAGGAGACTGAAAAGATTTGGCATGGGTCCTCAGATCCTCAAAATGTTCTACAGCTGCACCATCAAAAGCATCCTGACTGGTTGCATTACTGCCTGGTATGGCAACTGCTCGGCCCCCGACTGCAAGGCACTACAGAGGGTAGTGCGTACGGCCCAGTACATCACTGAGGCCAAGCTTCCTGCCATCCAGGACCTCTATACCAGGCGGTGTCGGAGGAAGGCCCTAAAAACTGTCAGTCTCCGGCCACCCTAGTTATAGACTTCTCTCTGCTACTGCACGAGAAGCTGTACTGGAGTGCCACGTCTAGGTCCAAAAGGCTTCTTAACAGCTTATAGCCCCCAAACCATTAGACTCCTGAACAGCTAATCAAACGCTACCTGGACTATTTGCATTGTTCCCCACCCCCATTTTTATGCTGCCTCGCAAAGAAGGGCACCTATTGGTAGGTGTGTATAAATTAAAAAAGCAGACATTGAATATCCCTTTTGAGAATGGTGTAGTTATTAATTACACTTTGGATGGTGTATCGATACACCCAGTCACTACAATAATACAGGCGTCCTAGCTCGGTTGATTGAGAGGAAGGAAACCCCTTAAGGAGTTCACCACCATGAGGCCAATGGCAATTTTAAAGCAATTGTCGTTAAATGGCTGTGATATGAAAAACCTGAGGATGGATCAACACCATTGTAGTTACTCCACAATGCTAACCTAAATGATGGAGTGAAAAGAAGCAAGCCTGTACAGAATAAAAATATTCCCAAACATGCATCCTGTTTGCAATAAGGCACTAAAGTAATACTGCATACAAAGCATTATGTTTGGGGCAAATTCAACACAACACATCACTGAGTACCACTCCATATTTTCAAGCATGATGGTGGCTGCATCATGTTATGGGTATGCTTGTCATCTGCAGGGACTAGGGAGTTTTTTAGGATAAAAAGAAAAGGAATAAAGCTAAACACAGGCAAAATCCTAGAGGGAAAACCTGGTTAATTCTGCTTTCCAACAGACACTGGGAGACAAATAGACCTTTCTGCAGGATAATAACTTAAAATGCCAGGCCAAATGTACACAAGTTACTTACCAAGATGACATTGTATGTTCCTGAGTGGCCTAGTTGCAGTTTTGACTTAAATTGTCTAGAATATCTATGGCAAGACTTGAAAATGGCTGTCTAACTTGACAGAGCTTGAAGAATTTAAAAAAGAATAATGGGAAATATTGTACAATCTATGTTTTTTTACAAGCTCTTAGACTTACCCAGAAAGACTCGCAGCTATAATCACTGCCTAAGGTGACTAATGTGTTGACTCGGGGTTGAAAACTTATCTAATCAAAAAATAGTTTTATTTTCCATTAATATTTAGTATTTTGTGTAGATCGTGCTCAAAAATGAAAATGTAATCCATTTCAATCCCACTTTGTAACACAACAAAATGTGGGAAAAGTTGAGGGATGTGAATACTTTCTGAAGGGACTGTATATGCCTGAACTCCAAATGAAGGCTACAGGCCACGTCTAATCTCCTTATTGTATATGAGGCATATTGTTGAACCTTAACAGATTAGATTGCAAGAGACCTGTTCAAAGCCACTGACCCACAATACATTTTAGAACAAACACAGCTTTCAATGACGAGTCATTTAATTTGTAGTCGTTAAGCGTTTGTTTTGGTGGTTAATTAACCTCATGAATGTTACTGTGTTGCAGGAGTGTGATGGAGAAATCATTCCTGGAGTACTATGACTTCTACGAGGGGGTCTGCAAAGAGAGACTACACCAACAGGGACAGAACATGCAGGTATTGCCAGAGACCTCGCTCTCTGTGTATATGTACGTTTCTTTATGCACCTTGGAGAAGCAGAACACACAGGTTATAATGCATCACACATCCTGATGACTAATGCACTGCACCTTCCCTGGTGTTAGAGCAGGGTTTCCCAAACTGGGTCCTCAGGACCCCAAGGGGTGCACGTTCTGATTTTTTTTTGCCCTGGCACTACACAGCTGACTCAAATAATCAACTAAACATCAAGTTTTGATCATTTGAATCAGCTGTATAGTGCTAGGGCAAAAACCAAAACGTGCACCCCTTGGGGTCCCCGAGGACCAAGTTTGTGAAACCCTGGGTTAGAGGAAGACGGGGATCTGCATGCCCAAACATTTTAAAGGGGAGGGGTACTTCAGGATTTTGGCAATTAAATCCTGTATCTACTTCCCTACACACAGATTAACTTGTGTACACAATATTTTTGTTTCTGTGTTCATTATGAAGGAAGTTGGAGGTGGTTTCGCGAGCCAATGCTGACTAACATTAGCACAATGACTGGGTGTCTGTGGTAACAGCTAACAATGACTGCACGTCTATGGTAACAGCTAGCATGCTAGCTATTACCATAGACGCCCAGTCATTGTGCTAATGCACTAACGCTTGTTAGCAACTTCCTTCAAACTGTACGCAGAGACATAATAATGATATCCACGAGCAGTAGCAGTGCGTGGGTAAAATCACTGGTGAAGCCAGAGGGGGGAAAAAAGCCATAGTATGTGTTGTGGTAATTGCATAGTTTGCTCTATAACCTGTTGGTTAATATGCCTTGCGACGGTGATATATAGGCGTAAGGCTTGAGACAATAAGAAGACAGTGGCAGAATAAATTTAACCACATCTTTGTTACATTACAAAACTGGAGAGCAACTTCTGTCAGGTGAAGTCCACAAATCATATTGCATGTAACAGTTACATGACCTACAACATGGTCAAGCAAGTTAATGTTTTCTACATTTTCGGACTACTTAACAATTATTGATTTAGAACCACAGTTACCGCAAGTCGCAAAGAAAACAGGAGCTGCCTCCTATACCACCACCATTTCAACATCATCAAATCACCCATGCTTAGTCTAATACAGTGACAACTAAAAGATACCAAAAACAATATAGTCTAAAAATTATGTGGCTGTCCATGGTTCTGATTTGTGTACGTGCAAGTAGAAAAAAACACCTGCCAATGCCATCCTCTTTCATGTTGATGAAACGATCTATCACTCTGTCATACAGTACACACTTATTTTTTGTTGTCCTAGACTACCTGGCTAAAATGCTTGCTCGCTAGCTTAACTTCCTTTCGTAGGCAACGTTAGCTAGTTAACATTAGCCTTCTACTTATTGAACTCTCAGCCCAGCGGCACAACAATATATGGTTAATTAATGGTTGGATCAGAATCGCTGTTATAATCATTGGCCAGTAAGGGATTTGGACTTGTGGTTTTACTTAATTCTCCTATCTCCATCCATGGCTAATTTAGGGAAGACACCATTTTTGCTAGTTAGCCACTGGAGGAACACAACCAAATGCAACAATTCAAGTTGTTTCTGTCAATGATGTATGCTCTTCATGCATTTGCTAGAAGTGACGCAAAATCCAAACTGGCTTCCCTTGACACTTTTTTGTTGGTGTGCCAGGACCATTCACAGTTGAGCTCTCTCAGTTTAGCTCAATGCTGATTGGCTATTTTATACTTTTTATTTTATTTATTATTTTTATCAAGGGAGGCCAAATGCTCACTGGCTTCCCTTGCATTCAATGCTATGGGTGGCAACAATGTCATACTCTTTTGGACCAGACATTATACAGAGACCGAAGGGTGCTGTTTTGCTCGCTCAGATGCTTTCTCCCGTGAGGTACATTTAGTCTCTTGTGATTTTTGCAGATGTCTCAATCGCACTCCACAATGCCCTTTCCCACCTGGACAAAATGAACACCTAGGTGAGACTGCTGTTCATTGACTACAGCTTAGTGTTCAACACCATAGTGCCCACAAAGCTCATCATTAAGCTAAGGACCGTGGAACTAAACACCGCCCTCTGCAACTGGATCCTGAACTGCCCCCAGGTGGTAAGGGTAAGCAAATACACATCTGCCACGCTGATTCTCAACATGGCGTCCCTCAGGGGTGCGTGCTCAGTCCCCTCCTGTACTCCCTGTTCACCCACGACTGCTTGGCCAAGCACGACTCCTCCACCATCATTAAGTTTTCTGACGACACAATGGTGGTAGGTCTGATCACCGACAATGGTGAGACAGCCTTTAGGAAGGTCGGCAGAGACCTGGCAGTGTGGTGCCAGGACAACAACCTCTCCCTCAACGTGAGCAAGACAAAGGAGATGATCGTGGACTACAGGATGAGGAGGGCCGAACACGCCCCCATTCACATCGACGGGGCTGTAGTGGGGCAGGTCGAGACTTTCAAGTTCTTTGGTGTCCTTCATCACCAACAAACTATCATGGTCCAAACACCCCAAGACAGTTGTGAAGACGGCACGACAACACTTTTTTCCCCCTCAGGAGACTGAAAAGATTTGGCATCAGTCCCCAGATTCTCAAAGTTCTACAGCTGCACCATTGAGAGCATCCTGACCGGTTGCATCACCGCCTGGCATGGCAACTGCTCGGTATCCGACTGTAAGGCACTACAGAGGGTAGTGCGTACAGCCCAGTACATCACTGGGGCCAAGCTTCCTGCCATCCAGGATCTATATAATAGGCGGTGTCAGAGGAAGAAAAAATTGTCAAAGACTCCAGTCACCCTAGTCATAGACTGTTCTCTCTGCTACCGCACGGCGAGCAGTACCAGAGTGCCACGTCTAGGTCCACATTGACTCTGTACGGGTGCCCACTGTATACAGCCTCAGTGTTATTTTATTGTATTACTTTTTATTTATTTATTAAATCTATTTTCTTAACTGCATTGTTGGTTAAGGGCTTGTAAGTAAGGTCTACACCGGTTGTATTCGGCGCATGTGACAAATAAAATTTTATTTTATTTATGAAACATTTATGAAACACAAACAAAATTATTTATTTTTTCTTGTTCAATTATTTTTGGAAGCATGGCTTCCCTCTTCATTTCCAAAGTAATTTGTCCCTGTTTATTTACAGAAGGTTCTCTATACACATATAAAGAAATGCTCTCTATATATATGTATCAATAAATTATTTGTACCAATACAAAATAAATTTAAAAAACACAGTATATACTGCTCCCACATGCTTTAAACCTCAACCACAGTGGAAAATATGACATGTTGAAATATGAGATGCACATCCCACACACTCTTTCTCTCCTTATATACGTCCAGGACCCTTTTGGGGAGAAGAGGGGTCGCTTCGATTACCAGGGCCTACTGGCACGCCTGAGTGCCACCCAGAGGCGCATACGGGAGAAGTGCCCACCGGAGGACAACGATGACCACTCGGACTCGGACACCAGCTCCTCAGGCACAGACCCAGATAGCCAGGGCAGCTCCCAGCCTTAGCCACCAGATGGCGCCACACTACCTATATTTTTCTGTTTCTCCCTTTCTGTTTTTGCAGGATGGTTTTGGCCCAAGTGAGATGTTGGAGGGGAAAGGCCTGATATCAGGAAGCTCTTATGATACAAAGGCAGGGGATGGCTAATGTCTGTTTTGATTGGTTATTTTTCCTTCCCCCGTAATGACTGCCTTTCAATGATTTTTAGATTTTTTTTCAACTGTTGTAAGTAAGCAATGCCAGTGTTGGGAAGTTTGGCTTGTAGAAATGGACACTAGTTGTTTGAAAGCAATTTGTCATAGACTCTGCCTTTTGTTGTCTTTGTTTTCCCACACCTGATTGGATTAGGAAGTAGAGGTGAAATCTGAGATTGCCCGTTCTCAATATTCAGTCAGTACAACCACATCAATCGTCTTAATCGGATCACCAGCTTCTATTCTTTCATACATTGGTACATACACCTCAGACTATCCACTTCTAAAGTCCCATTGTCTCTTATGATCTTTCCTTAATCTGAACAGTACTTAATACAATTATGAACCGAGTCATAATTACATTATGAATTCATAATGAATTGCATTTGTTTAAAAAAAAAACACTCCATTTAATGCCTAGTACAAAATATGTACAGTTGCGGCCAAATATATTGGCACCTTTGCACTTTACAGTGGAACAGATTGTGCTAGTGGTTAGAGCTTTGGGCCAGTAATTGAAAGGTTGCTGGATCTAAATCCCCGAGCTGACAAGGTAAAAATCTGTCGTTCTGCCCCTGAGCAAGGCAGTTCCACTGTTCACCGGGCGCCGAAGACGTGGATGCCGATTTAAGGCAGCCCCCCGCACCTCTCTGATTCAGAGGGGTTGGGTTAAATGCGGGAGCCACATTTCAGTTGTACAACTGAGTAGGTATCCCCCTTTCCCTTTAATATTTATTATTTTCAAAACTGGTTGGATGGCTATTTTTACCCTGTAGGCACTTGCAATTTATGACAAGTGAGGAAAAATTACACATCACTTACCTCCACCCAAATTTATTAGAATTTCCAATAATGTAGTCCAGGCCATATTTTGACTTTAAAATCTAAATTTCAGTTTTGATAACATGTCTTGGTCCTGTGCAGATGTAAATCAAACAAATATAGGTGTGAACACAATTTTTTTCTCCAACTTATTTGATAAGAAAATAGTGACTCGTTCAAGGGTGCCAATATATTTGTCTGCAAGTGTGTGTATGTATGTGTATATATATATGTGTGTGTTTGTGTGCGAACAGCGAGAGATTTCATTATGGTCTATGGGCAGTCTTCAAATAATTTTCGATGCTAAAGCATGCATGGAAAGTTTTTTTCTATGCATGGAAACGATGCTCTGTATCAATGTTTGATGTGTATGATTATCATTGAGCTATAGTGTTGTGGATTAAACTTTCAACAGATGGTTTTCTTCTCTGATGCTAAAATCCTGGTAGAGACTAAGGAATAATAGGAACGTCTAGAAAGCCAGATTCGTCATTTGACCTGTCCCATTAAACCAATGCAACGTTCTCCATTGCATTTTTCATTTGAAGGCAGTGGACTGGTGCCTCTTCAGCTCCATATAGCAGAGTCAGCCGGTAACAAACAGGCACAGACCTGTGTTAGACCTCCATGGCGTCACCTTTTCAGTCATCTGAAAGCCATCACCAGGATTTCAAACGAGCCACGGGAAATGTTTTATGATGGTAACAAAAATACCAGACACCTACTTCAAGGCCGTGTAAACTTTCTTTCATTTCGAGTTTTCGCCTGCGATAGGTTTCTGTAGAATGATTTTGTCGGTTTGGCCATTTAAGCGCTAAATGTTCTACATTGGCTTACATATATGGTGTCAGAAGTGCGTTCCACCTCTTGTCACAGTCTAAGGTACAAGTTCTATATAAACCTAACCTGGCAGTAAGACTGACAACACAAACTGAAAATGGGCTTCAGGTGATCAAGGAGTATGATTTTTTTTTTACGATAAACCGTGTGACCCATTCTAACCAGTGGTCTTGTCTACTGTACGGAGTAGATCTTGTTTTTTCATATTGATGTGGAGTTGTTATTCTTGCTTCGAAAGACGTTAAGTCAGATCCCCTTTCGAGACTTCTGCCCGAGCCACAATTGTTTTAGTCTCTTGAATCGTCCCCCTTCAAAGTGTCACAAAACATTGTGCCTGTCAGCCAGTGCAGCTCACCAATAACCTCTACTGAGGCCTCCAAAGGCTCTTCATCTTTCTGGTTTTATCAAAACTGCTTAAAGGTATAGGGGGCTAAACACCTCTACCGTGTCACTTGGTTTGTGATCCTATCTAGCAAGATGCAACAAAGAATTATACTCTGTCTTCAGTCCTTATTGCATTTTGAAACTACGCACTCAGGATACAACAAAACCTCTTGCTTTGTAATGGACTGTCTGGAACACAATCTACTGTCTAATTGGCCAGCTCCAGTGCAGAGTGGCACCCAAACAGGACCGGACCACACCCTTCTTCTTTTCCTTCTAATTGATATGTTTTTCTATTCCCTCCCATCTGGGTGCATTTCTGCTCAGTTCTCTCAGTCGACTGGGACTTCCTCTCACAGGAAATAATGTTGGATTGAATAGATCTCATGGTTTGAGATAATACTGTTAACTTTGTTTGCAAAGTTTGAAAAAAATAAGTTTTAAATGTATGAATCTACTGCAAATGAAACAATTCAAGCAAATATCCTACTGGCCAGCTCCACTGCAAATGAGTAGGTGTGATGACACTTCATGCTAAATATTGCGACCAGTCAGTTTGAAGCCTTGTTATGGTTTGGTGTGTATATTCCTGTATCATTCTGATGGGACCCTTCTATTGTGTCCCTTGTCTGATGGTTTATTTTGGGTTTGTGCCCCCAACCCAGAGTATCTATCTGAATTGTATCTTCAATCCATAATGGTATGGATTTGCATTTAGGTGTTTTCAGGAAGTGAATTATGTAAAGCGTAGAAACTTCTAGAATAAATGTGGGCAAGGCCATGGGCATAATAAAATTAAAATAAACTTCAAACGGGGAGAACTCATCTGTCAGCCATCTCAATGAGATAAGTAACATTTGTATTGAGTCCCATTGCATTAATGTCTCACAGTATCTCCTGACCTTCAATCTATGTACTTTTTTTAATGAGATGAGTGTGATACTTTAAAATACTGCATCTTTTCCCCAAGATTGAATTTAGGACTTGGGATGGTGTAGAGTAGACCACATTGCTTCTTAGCTAGCTACCAGCAATGTACAGGGCTGCTAAAACTAGCTGCCACATAGAGCTGCTGCTCTACGACAGGGTTTCCCAAACACGGTCCTGGCCCCCAATGGTGCACATTTTGTTTTTTGCCCTAGCACTACACAGCTGATTTAAATAAGCAACTCATCATCAAGCTTTGATTATTTCAATCAGCTGTGTAGTGCTATGGCAAAAAAGTTAATGTGCACCAAGGAGGAGGGGGGGCCCAGGACCGTGTTTGGGAAACCCTGCTCTAGCAGTACATTCCCACAGGGGCGCTCAACACTCTGTTTCATTCTCAGTCTCAGTCAATGGTAAGTCAATGGTTTACACTTTTGAGTTGACAGAAGATGTGGGACCCATTTTAGGCCTTGACTCAACGTTCCTGGCCAAGGCATTAGTCCCAAGACTTTCACCTCCAAGTTTATGCAAGACTATTTTCATCTGTCTTAATTTCTGTTTTCATTATATTGTGTATGTAAAAAAAAAGATATAATAAAATATACCAATGGCTATTTTGATCTGTGGCATTCTGTTTTTAGTGCAAGTGTTATATTGTTAATAGTGACAATTGTATAGGCACTCAGTTGAGGGCTTCAGCCCAGCCACCTTTGTGTTGGTAATGCCAAGGAGGTCTTTAAGCCCCATATATAGTCCGTTCCAAAATTATTGGCACCCTTGATAAAGATTAGCAAAAAATACTGTATAAAATATATAATACCAATACTGAGCTATATTGCATTTTTTTAAAAAAGGGGGAAATTATATTTTATATTGATACAATTTCTCAGGTGAAGAGATTTTGTTAAACAATATTTTTTTCTATCAAAAACATAGGGGTAAAAGTTATTAGCACCCCTGTTTTCAATACCTTTCAATACCCCACCTTGCGAGGATAACGGCATTGAGCCTTTTTCTAAAATATTTTATGAGATTGGAGGGATTTTATACAGAATCTTTCTAGATCCTTGATATCTTTCATCTGTGTTTATGCACTGCCCCCCGGAGATTGAGAACATTGCAAAATGTTGATTTTTGTGGTCAATTAACAATTTCTTTGTGGATTTTGATGTGTGCGTGGGGTTATTGCTGGGAGATCTACTTGAGGCCAAGTTTCAGCCTCCCGGGAGAGGCAACCTTGCCTGGCTAGCCAACCACATTGCTCTGGGCAAACGCCTAGCCACGCCCACGAATGTTTCGCGATCATAGAGCAGCGGAAGAATTCAGTTTGAGTCGTCAGGCAAGAGGCAACCAGGTTTTGGGCTAAAATGTCCTGGTACTGGGTAAAGTTCATGATGCAGTTGACCATAACAAGGGACCCAGGACCAGTGAAAGCAAAATAGCCCCAAACATCAAATATCCACCACCATATTTTACAGTAGGTGTGGGGTTCTTTTCTGCTTATGCATCCTTATTTCGACACCAAACCCACCATTGGTGTGCGTGGCCAAAGAGCTCTATTTTCATGTCATCTGACCGGTTCCAATCCGAGTGCTAATGCCATGTAGCAAACTCCAGGCGTTTACATTTGTTGGATGACATGAAAATAGAGCTCTTTGGCCACACACACAGGGTGCGAATTACGGGGGTCTCAGACCCCCTGAATGAGACATGAGTCCCCCTAAATGCAACAAAGTCAAACTTTGGGGAGGTCTCTAAATAAATGTAACTTGTACTGCGACAGTGGTAAATGTTAAAATAAAAGCGTATTCCTAATTAAATGAACACCCCCAACTCTGTGTCATCGTTTAAACAAATTTTCCCCCATGTGGCTGCACCAGGGACAGTTCCGTATCTCAGCCCCTTTTCAGGTGTCCCACCTTTTTTCCCCCCAAAAGGGTCCTTCTGTCAGCAAGACAAATCCATTAATTCAGGCTACAAGAGTGAAGACCCAATGACAATTGCTGAATGTCGTTACACTTTTTGTTTGACAGTAAGATAAAAACATAATGACTGGTTGTGTTCATTCCAAATGAAAGGTTGCTGGTTCAAATCCCCGAGCCAGCAAGGTGGAAAAATCTGCCGTTCTGCCCTTGACCAAGGCAGTTAACCCCCAACAAATCTGATTCAGAGGGGTTGGGTTAAATGCGGAAGACACATTTCGGTTGAATACATTTAGTTGTGCAACTGACTAGGTATCCTCCTTTCCCTTAACCTTTACTATTTGGCCAATAAAAATGTAGGAGGTACCGTGAAAAAAATTGAGACCGGGGTATAGTTCGCACTCTGCATGCACACCCAGTTGTATCATTTGAATATGATACAAAACGAGGCTGCGGTGTGCTTTGGGACCATGCTGAAACCTCCGAGCGGTCGGGTAGGCTGTTTGAAGTGTTTATCCGACTGGATAAAATAATTATTACTATTTTATCCAGTCGGATAATGCGACTGGATAATGCGGAGATTAGAAATGCAACAGTGACTGTTTGCCTACACCCCCTGACAGTGCTAATCCTAAATCATACCACTCTAACTTCAATTTGTAATCAATACACAGGAATTACATTAATATATGCTACATGTGAGATTACTTGACTAAAATATGAGCATTCCATCATGTGAGATAAGGGACTACTGGAGCAATGTTGAAATGTAGGCTATTCTGCTTTGGACTACGTAAAAAAAACTTTTTATGAATGCATTATTTTCTTTCTCAGACTTTGGGCAATGTTGTGTGCTTGTCAGGCACAGGCAAGTAAGGCTTTCATCTGTAAGAGTTTCACTGAATTTATTGATTTAATTTATTGATTAATTCTAACTATGTTTTATTCTTTGCTCATTTGTAGTTATATTAACCGTTTAAAAGAGAATGAAAACATTTAATTCAGAGCAAAAATAAGACTATTGATCTTAATTATTGATGAAACCATATAGAAAGCCACAACTTCATGATGAAACATTTGTGATTGATTTACTACTATGTTCAGTGGGGACATTAGTTGATGACAGCTTAATGTGAGACAATTCTCTCCAGTTGTCTCGTCGACGAATAACATGTTGCTATTGTTCTATAGGCCTAAATAATTTATACATTTTTAAAACTACTTTTTGACATACGTTTTATATTCAATATTCCCAATATTGGTTTAGTATACGCTCCTACTATCTGACGGTCCAAATACCTTCATTCTATCGATCCTCCCTCACATACAGCCTATTATTGAGATGGGCGGGAGACGCTTTCTTTCAACTTTTCAACAACAACTTAGAGAATTGGTATGAAATACACTATATTGAAAGAATTTAGTCATTTTTGATACAGGGATCCAGTATGTTTTTGTCATTTCGAAATTGTACAAGATTCAATATGACTGACGGTTTTCCAAAGAATAACTTCGAAGTCTCTCCATACAGTTACTTGTTTTTTTCGATGTAGTAACTGATCAAGTCTCTTGAGAGGTTTTGTAATTATTAATATGTCAAGTGTGTTGAATTTTAAACGGAATATTCTCTGCAAACATTCATCGTTTACGTTAGTAGGCAGGCAGTCTTGACACCCATTCATATGTCTATTGTAGCCTATATAATTCATATTCTTTGTATCCTATTATTTATATTATTATCATTATTATTACTACACAATTTATACCATAGAAAATCAAGGAAAGCTAAGGTGTATTCAATGACATGTTCACATTTACACATGGAAAGCTATTTCATGTTATGTTTTGCCCTTGTGACGTTCTGATTTCTTTATAGGTGAGCGTTGATTAGTAATTATATGCCTTTTCGAGAGCTTTTCGTTTGTGCTTTCAGTAGAACTTTTGATGAGAAATTTGAAGAATTGTTCTATCGTTCCAAAACATGAGTTAACAATTTTATTACACAATAATTAACGATGACTCAAACAATATTCTATATAATAGCTTCTAATGAATTGAATACATTTAATATTTAAAAGACAAAGGGATTTAACCAGATAGTTCACTACAGTTCATTCTTAAATTTGTTGTAAAATGTTCACGTGGAAATAAAATAACATCATTGTAGTCATCAGGCATGCCTCTTGTCATGTTTGATAAAAAATATAGGCTTCTTCGATATGCTGAAGAATTCATAGTTTGGCTTTAGCCAGCATATGTAACAATGTAGCCAATATGTGCATGTATTTTATATGTTTGATTTTATATTGTTTGGTAGGCTATTGTATTTCAAATGCTTCACTGCAGTAGTCTGCATTCAGTATAAAAAAAATAATCTTAATTTGAAGATAAAGTGCAGCATTCTATGATCATTGTATAATTTCCCTTACAGGCCTGTTAGCGGATTACAGTTTAACGAAGGATAATACGACATAAAAAATAATGTTCATGGTGGGCTATGCTGTGAGTTGAGGAGAAATACTATACATTTGAACCATTTTAATTCACGTATGTGCACATGCGATGCGTTATCTCAACGTGTCCACTTGGTGGGGGTAGCTACGAGCAGAACAATCTTGGTGGGTGAAACGTCTAGGACCACCTCTTAATCAATCATTCTTCTGAACACAGAACTGTTTATGTTCTTACAGATCTTCTGTAGCAAATGATTAGTGAACGAAATCTTGGGCAGATGTACTGATATTGCTAGATACTATGACAAACAAACAATTAGTTATGAGTCAATGAAGTAGCAATCAAAATCACATGCACTAAAATTCTAAATCAAAACTATTTGTGATTTTCAATGAAATATTTCAGCCATTCGTGTAAAACTGAAAGTTTTGTGCAAGGCAAGTTCATACTTGATTGAAAGTGGCTATTGCAATTAGGCTACCTAAAACGTGGGGATAATGAAATCAATAACTGAACACCGTTTATTTATTTTAATATTCTTCCAGGGAATAACTCAGTGTCGTCTTCAGTGGTATTTTTTTTGTTCCTGTTGGCGCTTTTCTCTTCGGAAATAACTTCGCTCTCTTCTCTCTCTCTCCCTTTCCCACTCTCCCTCCCTCGTTCTCTCTCTCTCCATTTTGAGCATTGACTGAAACAACAGAAACTATCGTATCAGAGAACGACACATGAGCCATTTCTGAACAAGTCAATGGTAAGAATTACTAAGATTTTCAAGAAGTACATTTTTTTTACCGTTTTATTTACTTTATTTGGGCGCGGGTCTGTTTCGGATCCTTTGACTTAATATGAGCAAACTTAGTCATTTCTAACTTGTCCTTCTTCCTAAAAGATCATATAACAATGTTTTGATCACTGACTAACTTCTCTCATAGAGAAAACAATAACCTCAAATAATGTTTTGATATATATAAATTATGTAAGAATTTATTTGGTGAATAGTAATATCCAGTATATAACCTATAAAGTCTCGAACCTGATTATATTGAATACAATTCAATTACAAATTACATCCCTTAATGTTTCAAAAAAACTTTTTAGTAACTGTTTATCTGCCAAAGTTTTTTTTGTTTCTGAAATTAACAGAATTATGAAGTATCATAAATACGTCTTTGTTTTTCTGTATTTTTGTTACAAACATGGATCAAATTGACTGAAATGGTTTTAGAGTTTTTAGAGTTTTTCCTGTCATGAAATTGAGGTTGACTTAAACGTTTTCACAAATATTTAGTTGTAATAGCCTACGAATCAATGTATCAAGCATGAAGCTTTACCTTCATAATGCTGTTGTTGTCATTGTTATTCAACTTCTGTCTGAATTTACTGTAAACTTCTTGCATCTGAATTCACTGTGAACTTGCACTTATTTCCCTAAAGATGTGCCTTGCAAAATATATACACTACCAGTCAAAAGTTTTAGAAAACCTACTCATTCAAGGGTTTTTCTAAATTTTTTAGTATTTTATACATCTTAGAATAATAATGAAGACATTTAAACAGCCACCCTTTGCCTTGATGACAGCTTTGCACACTCTTGGCATTCTCTCAACCAGCTTCATGAGGTAGTCACCTGGAATGCATTTCTTTAACAGGTGTGCCTTCTTAAAAGTTAATTTGTGGAATTTCTTTCCTTCTTAATGCGTTTGAACCAATCAGTTGTGTTGTGACAAGGTAGGGGGGTATACAGAAGATAGCCCTATTTGGTAAAAGACCAAGTCCATATTATGGCAAGAACAGCTCAAATAAGCAAAGAGAAACGACAGTCCATCTTTACTTTTAGACATGAAGGTCAGTCAATATGGAACATTTCAAGAACTTTGTACGTTTCTTCAAGTGCAGTCGCAAAAACCATCAAGCGCTATGATGAAACTGGATCTCATGAGGACCGCCACAGAATGGAAGGCCCAGAGTTACCTCTGCTGCAGAGGATACGTTCATTAGAGTTACCAGCCTCAGAAATTGCAGCCCAAATAAATGCTTCACAGAGTTTAAGTAACAGACACATCTCAACGTCAACTGTTCAGAGGAGACTGTGTGAATCAGACCTTCATGTTCGAATTGCTGCAAAGAAACCACTACTAAAGGACACCAATAAGAAGAAGAGACTTGCTTGGGCCAAGAAACACGAGCAATGGACATCAGACCGGTGGAAATGTATCCTTTCCTCTGGAGTCCAAATTGGAGATTTTTGGTTCCAACCACCGTGTCTTTGTGAGATGCGGTGTGGGTGAACGGATGATCTCTGCATGAGTATTTCCCACCGTAAAGCACGAAGGAGGAGGTTCTATGGTGTGGGGGTGCTTTGCTGGTGACACTGTCTGTGATTTATTTACACTTGACCAGCATGGCTACCACAGCATTCTGAAGCGATACGCCATCCCATCTGGTTTAGGCTTAGTGGGACTATCATTTGGTTTTCAACAGGACAATGACTCAGCACACCTCCAGGCTGTGTAAGGGCGATTTTACCAAGAAGGAGAGTGATGAAGTGCTGCATCAGATGACCTGGCCTCCACAATCCCCTGATCTCAACCAAATTGAGATGGTTTTGGATGAGTCGAATCGCAGAGTCAAGGAAAAGCATATGTGGGAACTCCTTCAAGACTGTTGGAAAAGCATTTCAAGTGAAGCTGGTTGAGATAATGCCAAGAGTGTGCAAAGTTGTCATCAAGGCAAAGGGTGACTATTTGAAGAATATCAAATATAAAATATATTTTGATTTGTTTATCACTTTTTTGGTTACTACATGATTCCATATCTGTTATTTCATAGTTTTGATATCTTCACTATTATTCTAAATAGTAAAAATTAAGAAAAACCCTTGAATGAGTAGGTGTTCTAAAACTTTTGATAGTTTTATGTTTTAGTTCCACAAATGCTGTATCAAGTAAGACAAACTTTTTAATAATTGTGTTTATACACCCACGCCTGTTTCAGGCTTATTGAAGAACAAGAATGTATACCCTTTAAGCCATAACTACTTTGTAACATTACAAGTTTGGTTCAAGCTGATGTTTTATTACTTTTTAGACAAGTATTATCACTTCCAGTTTGATTTGACTTATTGTGTTACATTAAATTTTGTGGGAAAAAATGCCATGTACTAAATCTGGCCATATTCTCACTTAACCCTGTAATTCTCTAAATGGGTAGAAAGGTAAGTCGCCTTGGAAACGTAAACTGAACTAGAAATGTTGTTGAAAGCACACTACCATTTATTCATATTACATTCATGTAGCCAACCTTTACTTTAGGAAGTGTGTAGTACCACACAACTTCAGAAGTAAGAGTGACTGACAACCAGAAGGAAAACACAAACAAGAAACAACACTTAACAAATAGCACCCTGACCCACTGATATCCTATACAAGCCTCTGAAAAGGTAGCACACTTTAGGACTCTAATGAGTTCTACTGTCCCCTGAGATAAGTAAATCTAGATAAAGGGAAACCCAAGGATTCATCCCAAATGGCATCCTATTCCCTATACAGTGCACTACTTTAGGCCAGGACCCATATGGCTCTGGTCAAAAGTCGTACACTATGTGGGAATATTTGGGACATAGCCCAAGACTGTGATGCCAACTGAGAGAGATGAACATCCTCAATACTGTGCAGATCGAACCAATTCACAGACATAGACCGGATGTCTACAGTCAAGAACTGTCTAAACTACCTTTGGAATCCTTAGTCGTATGTATCTATCGTAGTTGATAGCGTATATGAAAAGGCCAGTAAGACGGTATGAATGAAGTTTTCTTTTTATCTTGGAATATTTTGGCTGTGTAGGCAATGCCATCATGCAAACACTCCATCTCCAAAGTCAGTCAACCTACTACTGCATTTGAGTTCTCTTGAGCTATGTTTTTTTTAAACTAATTTGATCAGTAGTAAACACTTTTTAAATGTGAACCTTTATTTAACTAGGCAAGTCAGTTAAGAATAAATTCTTATTTACAATGACGGCTTACCGGGGAACAGTGGGTTAACTGCCTTGCTCAGGGGCAGAATGACAGATTTTTACCTTGTCAGCTCAGGGATATGATCCAGCAACCTTTTGGTTACTGGCCCAACGCTCCAACCACTAGTCTACCTTCCACCCCAAAAGTGCTCGTTATATTTCGAATGCTCAGGCAAAACAGCAATATGGTCGCTGCCGTTGCTTATAGTGGCATTACATTACAGATATTATTACTACTATTACTTTACTGGAATTACTTTTAACTAAACTATTCTATCATTTTTTAAAGCCTTATCTCTGTTAACTTCATCACATCTTCTTTCCCTTTATTTTCATGAAATACTACTATCACCTTGTGTTTTGATGCCTCTGAAAATTGTACTTTGAACTGTTTTATGCAGAGGTTATGCAATGGTGATAAAAAGTACTAAATTGCCATACTTGAGTAAAAGTAAAGATACCTTAAAATAGAAAATGACTCAAGTAAAAGTGAAAGTCACCCAGTAAAATAGTACCTGAGTAAAATTATAAACGATCTGGTTATAAATGTACTTAAGTACAGTGTGGGAAAAAGTACTCAATAGTCAGACTTGCGTAAAAAAGTAAAAGTAAATGCTGTACATCACATTTCTTATAATAAGCAAGCCAGATGGCACACTTTTCTTGTTTTTTTATTTACGGACAGCCAGGGGCACACTCCAACACTCAGACATAATTTACAAATGCCAATATTTGTGTCTAGTGAGTCCGCCAGATCAGAGGCAGTAGGGATGACATGTTATATTGATAGGTGCATGAATTGGACCATATTGCTGTTTTGTCTGAGCATTCGAAATGTAACGAATGCTCAGACATTCGTTACATTTGTTTGGGTGTCAGGCAATATGTATGGGAGTAGAAAGTACATATTTTCTTTAGGAATGTAGTCGAGTAAAATTTGTAAAAATATATAAATACTAAAGTAAAGTACAGGTACACCACAAAACGACTTAAGTAGTACTTTAAAGTATTTTTACTTAAGTACTTTACACCACTGAGGTTATGTTATGTGAGCCCAAAGGTTTATGCTGTAGCTTATGAAGCTACATTTTTGTTGAATGTATCAAGAAAAAGAGAGAACATCTTTGGAAATAGAATATCACCAACATCATTTAATCATTGAATAGAAACATAATTAAATAGAAACATTATTACTCATGTACCATTGCAGCCATTATACCAGTGTAAGAGTGGAAACTCGGTAAGACCTTGTACGATTGCTGAACTCCATACAACCTTCCTTGTTGTTGACCCACTGCGTATATTTCATGCAGCTTAGGTTTTAGTTCCCTACTTAGATGTCTGTATCACTCAGATATAAAATGGAGAATACAGAGAAATCAGCAGTGTCCATAGAAAGGGGTTGAGAGTACATTACTTTTCAAGACAGGTGGAGTGACAAGGATAAAGTTAGTTCAAGTTAGAAACTAGCTGCCATGTTAGATCTATACAGTTGAACTTTCTTTCATCTCCTTTGCTCCATCAATATTGTTCAAGGTGTTCTTTCCATCCACAAAGTTATCCCTACAATGTTGTGTGTTAGGCAGTGTAACTTGGAAATGGGAATCTCACACTTTTTTAATTCAACAATATTAAGTTTGTGTTGCATATTCACAGGGACTTCCATGGTATTCGGAGGGTATTCCACCATGGTTTTTTGAGGATGGTACACCTAATCATTCCATGGTATTTTGAGGGTATAGCACCCAACCTAACTAATGGCTCTATTTAAAAAAGCAGTCTGGTGTTCCATCACACAAAAGGTGGTGAGACCCTATTCTTCTACTTCTGCATTCCCGCCCAATATAACCCCTGCTTATCCTAACCTCTTGACCTCCTTCTTTGCACCTCCCCCAAAAACATACACACACACAACCACCACTACCAGTGAAGAAGGGGAGGTGAGCTGATTTGGTGAAAGTCAAAGTAGGAAGTGGGTGTTTTTTGTCTTTTGTTTTGCACAGCACGTCCATAACTCTCCCATCTGTATAGCTTTTAACCCATAATGTAAACAGCAACCCCCACACCACCCTTCAAACTCCATATATACAGTACCAGTCAAAAGTATGGACACACCTACTCATTCAAGGGTTTTTCTTTATTTGTAATATTCTACATTGTAGAATACTAGTGAAGACATTAAAACTATGAAATAACACACACGGAATCATGTAGTAACCAAAAAAGTTATTCAAAGTAGCCACCCTTTGCCTTGATGACAGCTTTGCACACTATTAGCATTCTTTTCCTTCACTCTGCGGTCCAGACCATCCCAATTGGGTTGAGTTCGGGTGATTGTGGAGGCCAGGTCATCTGATGCAGCACCATCCCTCTCCTTCTTGGTCAAATAGCCCTTACACAGCCTGGAGGTGTGTTTTGGGTTATTGTCCTGTTGAAAAACAAATGATAGTCCCACAAAGCGCCTTGAATTGAAAGTATGCCTTGAATTCTAAATAAATCACAGACAGTTTCACCAGCAAAGCACCCCCACACCATCACACCTCCTCCTCCATGCTTCACGGTGGGAACCACAAATGCTGAGATCATCTGTTCACCTACTCTGCGTCTCACAAAGACACGCTGGTTGGAACCAAAAATTGCACATTTGGACTCATCAGACCAAAGGACAGATTTCCTCCGGTCTAATGTCCATTGCTCGTGTTTCTTGGCCAAGCAAGTCTCTTCTTCTTATTGGTGTCATTTAGTAGTGGTTTCTTTGCAGCAATTAGACCATGAAGGCCTGATTCACGCAGTCTGCTCTGAACAGTTGATGTTGAGATGTGTCTGTTACTTAAACTCTGTGAAGCATTTATTTGGAGAAGTAATGCTGAGCATTCCTTTCCTGCGGCGGTCCTCATGAGAGGCAGTTTCATCATAGCGCTTTATGGTTTTTCCGACTGCACTTGAAGAATCTGTCTTAAAGTCATAATGGACTGTCATTTCTCTTTGCTTATTTGAGCTGTTCTTGACATAATATGGACTTGGTCTTTTACCAAATAGGGCTATCTTCTGTATACCACCCCTACCTTGTCACAACACAACTGATTGGCTCAAATGCATTAAGGAAATAAATTCCACAAATTAACTTTTAACAAGGCACACCTGTTAATTGAAATGCATCCCAGGTGACTACATCATGAAGCTGGTTGAGAGAATTCCAAGAGTGTGCAAAGTTGTCATCAAGGCAAAGGGTGGCTATCTGAAGAATCTCAAATATATAATATATTTTGATTTGTTTAACACTTTTTTGGTTACTAGATGATTCCATATGTGTTATTTCATAGTTTTGATGTATTCACTATTATTCTACAATATAAAAAATAGTACAAATAAAGAAAAACCCTTGAATGAGTAGGTGTGTCCAAACATTTGAACTTTTGACTGGTACTGTATATATAATAAATATAAATGTTGCATTGTCACATAGGTGTAGTGAAATGTGTTATTTTTACAGGATCAGCCATAGTAGTACAGCGCCCCGGAACAAATTAGGGTTAAGGGCCTTGCTCAAGGGCACATCTACAGATTTTTTCACCTCAGTTTTCAAACCAGCTACCTTTCGGTTACTGGCCCAACCCTCTAACTGCTAGGCTACCTGCTGTTGTTACACAGACATTCATGTTGCTGGTAGACCAGTGAGCTAGCAATGAAGAAGAATGAGGCTTTGGAACACACAACAATGGACGCCCTTATGATGTGCCATCAGGCATCAACTGACATAACTGTTTTTGTATGTGGAAAAACCTTTCATTGGAGTGCCAGAGTTAGTAATTGACAGTGCATAGCACTGATTGAACAGCATTCTCTGTTGTTACCTCTATAACAAAGTTATCGTCAGTGTCCCCCTCACTCATATAGCAGCAGAGAGATAGTTGAAAAGCACAAATAGGGGATTCTGTACATCAAAAGCACTGGTACTCCTGTATCCTAGATGCCGCCTCCTGCCGTTGTGCACTTGAGCAAGGCACTTACCCCCTTAACAACTATGGCCGACCCTCTGCTTTAACTTCGCCACCCTCTGTGTGTGTAGGCTATTGGTGTCTTTCAAAAGGGGGTGGGATAAAGTAGAACACACATTTTTTGTTGAACATTCCTGGACAATGGACAATAAAATCTTGATTTCAATATGTTGGCTGCACAATCCAGAGGATCTTGACTGGCTTGGCATTCGAAAAAAAGCAATGTTTGGTAAAAATTAAGTATGTTAATGATGGTCATGCTAAGGCAAACAAGCTATGAAGGGAAATAAGTGGCTACAGTTTACAATATTTGTATTATTTAATTAATTGTTTCCTGAGGTACTGGCTCCCCCGAAGATTAGTGTGTAAAATCAATTTTATACATTTTATTTCGATTTTTTGTTGTTGTAATTAACTCTTAAAAGCTAAAGTCTAAAATCAAAACATTGAAACAAAATGGCATTGCACATCTCACTATTAATATCCTCACTATGATGAGGTTTTGATATAAAGGTCCCTCTTGTAATTTTTGCGTCAAATCATTTCCATGATTTAGAAAATGCTAATTTAGGTACCATTGACTTGCATTGGATTTCCTGGGGGACAAGTTGCCCTATTGGAGAGGTGGCCAGTTAGCCCCAACACACTTATCTGAAATTTTACTGGTTTATTAAAAGCTGATTACAATTTGTATCTTTAAACAAGTGGATTATGTATCTACCCCAAGGGGATAGTTTTCCCACATTACCCTACATATTACCTCAACTACCTCCTACCCCTGCACATTGAATCGGTACCAGTATTCCTTGTATATAGCCTCATTATTGTTATTTTATTGTTCGCTTTTTTTCTTATTTGCATATTTGTACTTTTTTTTCTTACTTTTTTAACTCTGCGTTGTTGGGAAAGTGCTCGTAAGTAAGCATTTCACTATAAAGTCTACACCTGTTGTATTTGGCACATGTGAAGTTATCAGAACCTCATTTGTTTCATTAAGTTATCAAACCTTTTAGCTAGGTTCAATGTATGCCATTACCAGTGTGTTTTACATACCAGTGATCCCATACAGATGTAGGGTCTTAATTTGAGACAGTTTGGTACAGCAGAAGAATTATACTGCAGCAACAGGAAATGTGAATTATTATGTGGATTATAATTAATGGACATTTTTATGGAGGTTAATACATTTTTCTTAAGAGAAAATCAAGTCTGAAATATCAGTGGAAATTACAAACTTCAGAAGCCTTTTTAAACCTCCTGCAATAGAGTGATAAAATTAAGATCCTACACCTGTACTTACCAGTTCCCTATCAAACATAGTTGTGTGTGGGTCTCCATAATAACTGCATTGATTGTTTTAGTGAGTGCAACATATTGATACAAAACACACTGTAAGACATAAGCAAAAAAACATGACTTTGTAACCTTTCCATTTAGACCATTACAAGTATTTAGGGTTATTCAATTTGTTGTCCTCAGGGTATTTTCTGCAATATATGTTAAGTATCTTGTGATTTGACCTAGCAACCTCCCGGGTTACAACTTCAATTCCCTAGTGACTAATACTTCCACACTGTATTAGACTGAATATCCTGTTTACAGTGGGCAACGGTTTAAGACACTGCATCTCAGTGCAAGAGGCGTCACTGCAGTACCTGGTTCGTATCCAGGCTGCATCACATCCGGCCGTGATTGGGAGTCCCATAGAGCGGTGCACAATTGGCCCTGCGTCGTCCGGGTTTGGCCGGGGTAGGCCGTCATTGTAAATAAGAATTTGTTTTTAACTGACTTGCCTAGATAAATAAAGGTAAAATAAAAAATAAAAAATGTATGAGAGTGTAGGAACCAATTAAGCTTTGACTAGACAGTTTGTTCTAGAATGTAATACTTTTTGCACCCAAAAAATTACATCAATGATACAACACAAAACATGCACTGTTTTTTTGTGGGTTGACTCAATATTGAGTGACATCTACCATTAGTTTTTTTGAGTGACTGGTGCCATTGGTCATAGCTTTCAACATAATCAGTGCATATAATATTACACTGTTGCTAAAACATTATATAGGGCGGGCCAAAAGCTAAGGCAGTTCCTCCTTACATTAGTCTTTGTGAATCCTTTTAACCTGGTGTGAAGTCCAAGTCCTCATTATCAACTCAATTATCCAAAAGTGTTCATTATTCTATTGTTCTGTGTATTATTGTAAGTGTTTGCCTATGTTTTTTTCTAATGTTATGGTATGTTTTGGCCATGTGCACGTTCACAATGTATGTTCCTTTTGCCTTTTATAGTTTTTTATCTTATAACTGACTTTTATTATGTGCATATGTGTGTTTTTAAAAAGTTTTTTAAATGATAAAAAGTGAACATATATCATGTGGTTACATGGAATTTCAAGTTGTTGGTATAATAACTATGCAGTACCTATTCTATAGGCTTACTAGTGGCTAATTTGAAACAGAATTTGGTTAGTTTCCTTTCAGTACAATTCAGCCATTGTTCTATCTGCAGTTACTGTGTGAAGCTGAAGAGGTATAGGCTATAGATTATGTTATTAATATCAAATAGATTCTAGAGTAGATTTATGTAAGTGAAACTTAGGCTTTGTCATAATGTGTAATTAATACAAATTCAAATTTAATTAGCCTAAAAATTATTTTGCTGTTTGTTATCAAGCCCACGACTTGCATGTGTCGTATAGCATTAATTGTTGTGATTATTGTGATACTATTGTTATTTTAATTAATAAATCAAGAGTTACATAACACATGTGTTATAACGTGAGTCGTTGCCATGTATTACAGATAAAATTACAGATAAAATTGTTGGAAGATTTTGAGTTTTTAACCCTCCAATGTCTGTAGGTGAGCCATTTTACAACTAAGCGATACAGTATGCCTATATGCCACGTTGAACACAGTATATGCTGCAGTCTCAGTAGTCAACTTAATGGCTCAATGCAGCTTAATTATCGTATGATTTATTCAAAGTAAGTGTTCTGTCTGTAGAGATAATTGCATGATTATATTAAACACATTTAACTCACTATAACTTAAGTTCGTGACTGTTCATGATGAAGTACACGACTTTCGATGGAGCACACTAGGCACACTGACTGCAACAGAAGCTCTACCATTTCCCCTTCCAATGAAAAGCTGCTCTTTGCGCTTTTGGGGCCTGCACCACTGGATCCTCCATTTTGTGAGCTGTCGGTTTCCCCATGCCCTATACAGGAATATGATGAAAACGAAAGAAACCAAGATCTTTTTTAGGCTTTGATGGCCTATTTTGCCGAGTTGTGTTAACCCAAGAGGCTTGGGAGTATTTGCATACCACGACTATTGTCATTCACACCTTGAATATTGATACAAATCGATAAGAAACTTGTAAGGCTGGCAAATGGCCAAAGAATAACCTCGAACCAAGGACTCGTTGCTCCAGCGAGGCCTTCTAGTTCCAGGCGAATGCAACAATGTTACGAGTGCTACAATTATACTATTTCCTTCCACGCGGCAGTTTGTAACAATGTATCTTGCTTGACTGCTGTTGGCCTCCTTGCCTATGTCACAACCTTTTGTTAGAGCCTTTCGAAAATGACTTGAAGTTCATGATTTTACATTTATGTAACATCCTCCTGGCGACCAAATTCTTTACCACAATGCATATTCATTGGAGAGGCGGGATGACTTCAAGAGCTGGGCTGAAGAGAGAATGTCATGACCAAATGGTATATGAGCTAAGAGCTGATATTAAACTAAGTAGACCACAACTCGCACACGTCCGCCACCATAGTCATGCATTGTGTTCCTATCCAAACCCTGCGAAATATTTATATATTTTTAAAGGACAAAACACACATCCGCATCTTGAAGGAAGTCTCCCCTCCCGGTGACTGATATTCCGCACACAAGCCCAGCACACTCGCGCATGTGTGGGCTACGTATGCATACAGCCTATACGCATACAGCGCCGTGGCATAGCACGAAGGCTCGCTGCGTACACTCATCTGGGAAGCTACGCGTCCAGGAGGCTGGCCCTTTCTCTAGCTACTCGAATACCACGTGGTTTCCTCACTGCAAACAAAAAAATAGTGAATTCGAGTCGGTTTAGAGGCGGTGCCATCGCCAGGCAGAAGGATCTGTGACAGTGCAGAGTACAACTCGAGGTTGAGGGGCAGAGAGAGGAAAACATTTCTCCCGATCCCGCCATACTTCTACCACAATTCCACCATAACCACCAAATTAATTCAAATTGATCCATTTCTACATTGTGCGATACATTCGCTTGGGTTGCTGCAGTCAAGGTTTATCCACTTCAGTATTGGACTTAATCAGACTACAACACTACCATTACTTTCAACTTTTTCCTCTTTCTTTTAGTTTTACTTTGAACATAAATGTCTTTCGTTTTCTGTTACTGCTTGTGGACATTTGCAAGTGTTTTCAACCTGTGATCATCCTGGGAAGATCTATCGTGTTGCGTTTTCAAAGAAAAAAAAGTTTTGTTGCTCTGATTTTTTTATTTCAATTGGAGGACGTCTATTTTTCAACATGAACAAGCTATACATTGGAAATCTCAATGAAAACGTGACTGCGGAGGACTTGGTTAAAACCTTTGATGACAACAAGATTCCATACTCTGGGCAGTTTCTTATGAAAACTGGCTACGCGTTTGTTGATTGTCCGGACGACCAATGGGCTATGAAAGCCATTGAAGCATTTTCTGGTAAGTAACTGAACGTAAATGAGCACTTCAATAGCGTCTTACCTTTATGTAATTTAATTCAATGGGGAAACCACCTAGGCTCAAATATATAAGGGCTTGCCCACTCCCCTCATGCGTCCCAATGTTAATGTCCAGTAGAATACATGATATAATTAAGAGACACGTCGAAGGAAATATATTCCATAGGCCTATAATAATCGACCAGAGGTTTATGAAGTGCTTAGCCGAACAACAAGATACTCAACTTTTACAGGGAGAGGGGGCCCATCACATAGGCCTACCTATTTCAATGTGAACATCAAGATATCCAGATTTCTCGAATTGTATTCTATTTTTGGTCAATTTACATACACTAAAACGCATGTTTAGTCCTGGATATGATAGCCAGATACCTATATTTCGGCCTTATGGCCATACGCTTTTATTGTACTTACCGAAGCCTTGCTCTCTGGTGCCTTGTATGACTAGGTTCTGTGTACTCGGTAGAGCTATAGAATTACATCTCCCACCTCCCCCTTTTGGCGAATAGGTCACTATAGCTATTGTAGGTGTAGTTTAAAAGCATACATCGACACTATTCTTTCATATATTAATGACTTTGATTGCCTTGACCATTACATTGCCAAATTACTCTCCCATTCTTCTCACAAGTCACGAACGGGCTTGATTTCCTTAAACGTATCTTGATGATTTCCTACATATGTAGCATGTGATGTGTGTTCTATATAGAACGAAGGTCGCCATGCTGCTTGTGTGTTCAGCCTGAAATTGATCACTAAGAACTCTAGGGCACGAAATTGTGTATCTTCAGCTTTTAAATAAACGTTTGACAATGTCCTTTTAAAAATTGACTATTAAGTTATACGTGTTCTGTTTTACTGTATATGACATGAGGGACTGGGAAGAATGAGTTGTAAAAGATCAACAATGTGTGTAAGTGAAATAGGAGTTGATGAGTTAATACACAACGCAATTGTTGAATGGCTTTCCAGTTGAGCCAGGAGGGTAACTTATTGCCCATCATCTTTGAATGACAGGCCTATTGCGTTATTAGACCCGAACTACTAATCTTGAACATTTATTAGTGCATATTAGACAACATAAGACACAATTAAGGAACACACAACTCAGTCACATGGTAAATATTATTTCCATGTGAAAAATAAATACAATACATTTTCTACACTCTTGAATGGAGGACATGGCCTCATTTTTTTCAACATAAACATTTATTTTACAGGTAAAGTGGAGCTCCATGGGAAACATATTGAGGTCGAACACTCTGTCCCTAAGAAGCAAAGGTATTTACCATCCTCCCCCAATAACACTTCAATTGTTGCATCTGGTAATGTATGGATTTTGCTGCAGAAGGGACATGCTGCTATTTAAGTTAATGCATGCATTAGATGTCGAGTTATATGCCTGGTGTGTGGATGTAGTAGTAAGACTCGCAAATCCAATATTTGAATTACGTTTTTGTATTTAGGCTAGTCTTTTATAATATTGCTGTGAACGGTGTGGCCTACTCATGTGTGGAGTTTGTGGTGTCACGAGTCTTGTCTACGTATGCACAAAAGGCTACTCTTGAAACGAAAATTATGAATGTCCATTAATTATTGGGACACTTATTTGACACAGTGAAGATAAAATTGGTTGCAACGTCATCACTTAAATACCTCATGTTCATTTTACCTCCCGAGGCCTTCCTGTGTGCAGAATTATTTATTTATAAAAAATGTGTAGGCCATAGCTACTTTTCACATTTTAAGTGTCATGTTCTGAAGTTTCGTGGCATTAGTTACGTGATTACATTGTGTATGTTGGCACTATATTTTCATGCACAGCCTAGAGACAATCGATTTTCTATGTCAATATGTGGGATTGAAATGTGTTTAATTCACGTCACGGCAACTACTGAAACGTCAGTAATTTGTTGCACAGCGATTATTCATTATAAGGAGCGAAGCCTTTTAATTACGTTTTTGCTTTTATTGCACACCAACGTTGTTTTGGTGTTGTCTGGGCGATCTTTTATTATGTCGAATCACCAATAAAATTGGTCTCTAGGTTAGAAAAGTGAAAAATACTGTTTCTGGTCATTAATCATGAAGTAGGCCTGTAGAAAATACATGGTTATATGTACATGCATAGGCTATGCCTGCTATTCGTGCTCTGGTCTAATTCGTATTTTGTCATTAAACAGATATGTGTATGGCAGTAAACACATATTGTGCTGAAATGTAATGCAATACTCACATCAATTCAATGGACCGTTCGTCAAAAATAATTTATCCTATCTATTTAGACGCTATAACAAAATGGGGACATTGAGCCCTCCCTCCATTACAGTTGACCCAGTTACAAATATTACGAAAGTTTAGCTTAGTTTCAAAAATATTCATTACCATTAACCTTTTAAAACACGTAGGTTATTTTAAATTATTAGTCTGGGAAAGGGCGGGTTTGAGATTAGGCTAACCGTTTTTAATTCAGGTGTAGGTGTACCTTTTTTTGTGCCTTTTGTAAAACATTTAATCAAAGGCAATTTATTTTGACTTACTAAATCTATTCAAACATATGTTAGGCCCTATCTGTAAAAGTGGTATGTATGTAGGCTGATGTAAACGTATAGACTACATACAAGTCTGTAATAGAAGGTAGCCCCCGTAGTGCAATAATAATATAAATATGTTTTATAGTCTACCATTCAAGTGTCATTCATTGGTGGATTTTATGCTTATATGTGAAAAACAATTATAACACTAATTGATGCATATAGGAATTGTATAACCTTTGTCTGAATAACAAATGCACGGATATGCATAAGCCTATGGGCAATTTGAACGAGGCTATATGTCCTAAGTTACCAACCTTCAATGGCATAGATAAATATAGTTGTGTTGAGGTTTTCGTCCATGGAATAGCCTACATTTCAGTGTTACTGGAGAGGCCTACCTTTGGTGATACACAACACGTGGTCACCCCCACTGAGAGAAGTCATCCAACGTCACTTGAGTGGTAAAAATGGCGAGCCTCATCATGAATGGCAAAGGGTGTCCTTTTTCTTTCGGTCATTCACTGCTGCAAAGCACTCACTCCTCTCTATGAATGTAGCAAAACTGTTTAAGTTTTGTTTTCTGATGATCTTAGGCCTCTATAGGCTTCACCATGAAGTTAAACATAGGCTAAAAATTAATGTTTCGACTAGGCCTAATATCTTGCTGACACTCAAAATGGCCGCAACAACTCAACTAGCGGTGGCCAAATTCTGTTAAAACCAGTAATTCTGTTAAAACCAGCATTAGGAATTTAAATTCACGCAAATACATGTTTATAGTTCCCTCATTGTCACCCGAACATATACATTGTAGGCCTATCAATTTTTGGGGAATTATGTAAACGCGACTATAGTAGTCTATGACGAGTAGTGTTGTTTTAGATTTCCAATGAATATGCTACGCAAAGCCTCATTTGATTTTGATGAGATTCCCGGGCATAGGAGCTTTAATGAAAAACATTATCATTTGAAGAAAGTGGTCATTTTATGAGGTATTCGAAAATGGTTCAAACTCTGCTCCTTTGGCTCAGTCCTCTTCTAGAGAAACCATGTGACTCGTGTGCAATACCAACTCATTGTTCCATCTTATTTCGCCTACTGTAAAAACACTCATTTTGACAAATAGGGTATTTGAAATCACTTCAGCATATTATCTTGATCTCGTTTGTTTTCTGCATACTAGTGCTTATTAGACTATTCTCCAAAATTCCAACTATATTGTGTATTTATAATTGTTTCTTTGTATTGGCTTACGTTGCCACCCTTGTTTATTAACACAAATATATATCTTAACAAGTCGTGTTCTTTCTGCATTATCCTAAGCATTGAAGTGGGCTAAAGCCTGTGAGTGACTATAACCTAGTGTACGATGTAGAGTTGTGGTTGTGTGTCAGAGAGAGAGGGAGCGAGAGAAAGGTGAGAGGGGGAGGGGTGATAGAGGAAGGATCTTCAGACAACTCTGTCCCTCCTGACATAAGTACATACACTATATATTAGAAATGTATTGACATTGTATTGACATTTGTCACATGCTTCGTAAACAACAGGTGTAGACTTAACAGTGAAATGCTTACTTACTATTAGAATTAAGCTGTTATGACAACTCCTAGTTTGTGTCTGATGTTTTAAGAAAAATGGGAGACCTTGTTTGAGATGAGTAAGTTAAAGTTGCAATATGCAGAAATCGCTCCGCCATTTCCTGGTTGCTAAAATTCTAATAGTTCATCTGATTTCAGTTTCTATGACAAAACAAGCAATGGTAGAGAATCATTGTACCATCTAAACCGCTGTTAAATATATTTTCAATAACAAACAATATTGTATTTTAAGCTGTTTGAAGCTGGTGTACAAAACCGAAAGTAAAAGACCCAAAAATGTAGCTTAAGAACGGGAAGCATAGAAATAGTGCGCATCTACAGCTTCTTAGACTTGCTTTCAATGAGAATGAAAGATCTGTTACTCACATTTCTATGTGAATTTGTTCGGGTCACCCGAAAAGTTACATATTGCAGCTTTAAATGTTATCTAATTTTGGCATGGTTTGCCACAACTCTTAAAAGCAACTGTGGAACATTATGGTTTTTTTTTTGTTGTTGTGAATTTTCAGATTTAAAGGAGTAGTTCACTATTTTACAACTTGGTGTTAGATGGTTCCACACCCTGAAAGTAGTCTATGGGTCAGGAGAAACTGTAATCCAGGGTTCAGTTCTCTTTATTAAACAGCCACTACAAACTTCAGCTAACTTTAGCCACCACAAGCTAACAATCTGAGGAACCATCTAACAGCAAGTTGTAAAATAGTGAACTACTCTATTAATATATGTGTTTTGGTGTGGATGTGTACAGCTTTTGTTTGCACCACACCTCTTCCACTCACACTTGCACACAAACCCATGGCCCTGCTTCACTGCTTTAAGCTTAATGAGGAATGCTAAATTAGCTTGAGCATGGCCGTTTGTAATGATGTGTTGGGCCCATTTTGATGTGTCTACACTTCTGAGAGATGTTGAAACAAAGGGAAGTTCCAGACCCCCTCTTAAATGCCAGGTGCTGGTAAAAAAAAAAAAAGTTACAATAGCCTACTACTTCCCCCACATCACGCCCCCTCTAGTATCACCCAACACCACCCTGAGAGAACCTGAAACAAAAAAAGAAAGGTTGGCGTCCTATTGTGACATCATGACCAATGTTTGCAGGCCTCCACGCCACTTGTCTATGGCCAGTGGGATGCAGCGATTGGCAATTGAACGCTTTGGGCACATCTGTATTTGGGGGGCAGGGTAGTTGCTGGAGTGCTTAGTGAAAAAGAAAGCATGCCCTCTGTACTCCTGATTGCGTTCATTACTGTAAATATATATATTTTTACTATTCTGTAATTATCCTCCCATTTGCCACCTATCCATCCAGTATGGCTTTCTGATACTGTTGCGCTTATGTGCATAAAAGACGTTGTCCTCTGGGTTTTATAGAATTGGAACTGAATGTATTAGTTGTGTTCGTCCCCTTATTGGTTGCAATAAACATATTTGCATATTTACAGTTTTAAAGTATGTTGGTGCTCTTTGTTGTTATGTAGAGGGTTAAATGGGGGGGAAGGTTACAAGTGTGAATTTATTATGAGGGAAAAGCCCAGTATATGATTATTCAAATAATGTTTCACAAAGTTTCATTGAAAATGTTTGAAATTACTTTGAAATTACATTGAAAGAATGAGTCAAAATCTGTATGTAAAACAGGTCCTATTCAAACTTCCTTGAAATATGTGGCACATATGAAAAGTCCTTGATCTGCATCAATCAAGCCCCTAGTAGTGCTGTAGTATTGCTCCCATTGCCTGTCTCAAGCCAGCAGTCAGCAAACTCACTGTTTCTTCCTCTCACGATTGTTCTACTACCAAAGGCAAGGCGAGGGGGTGCGACCAATCAGCTGGCTGGAACACCTGTGTGCAGCGCCGAGAGGCCGTTGACGCTGCACCACACAAAAAGGCAGTCCCTCGCTCCCTCTCCTTCTCGCTCGCTCTTTCTCTCACACACACATCCACTCACAGCTGGCGCACACACCCGACCTCTCACACACCCAGAGCAGAAAGGCATGTTCTGTGCTCTATTACATTCCTGATACATAACTTTTTGCCAGCCAGGCAGAATGAGAGAAAGAGTGTGCGTGCGAGCATCTGAGAGAAAGTGAGACAAAAAGAGAGAAAGAAAGAGAGCTGAAAGAGAGCTGTCGCATACATGAACGTGCGCTCCTCTACGGGGTCATATGATTAGCTGCTCTCTCTCTTTCCGGTGCTTCAGTTGCAGATTATAGTGGAGGGAGGAGAGGCACATGGAAGGACTTCCTTATGGGCTTCACGAAGGAAAGAAAATCTAATGGGGTTGTGGAGTTGTGGAGATGGCGAGAGAGACGTGTCCATTTCTGTGTGTATGTATTGGAAAGAAGGAAGGGAATCTGTTGGAGGGGGCTAGCTGGGGGAAAAGGTGCACCGTCTCTTTAAGAAACCCCCAACCCCTTGTTAATGTGTCTTCTTCCCCCTCTCTGGTTTGGACCATCTGTCCTATTTTTAAAGGGGCTGAGTCCTACTCCCTTCAGATCTTCTCACAGCTTTGGACTTGCCATGGACACCACTAGGATCTAAATCCACCCCAACCATGTCCCCTTCCCAACACACACACATCAACCAACCATGGCTGCTGTGGAAAAAATGCAGGGGGATTGGCAACGTGTCTCATAAATTTTGGTAAAAATGTGAACCGTTGACCTGGAAGAAGCCAAGGGTGAAAAGAAAGAAAGGCAGAGGGAGAGGACAAAAAAAAGGGCGATATCTTTGGGTTTTGTGTTGAATGGGAGAGCCTATATGGCGGTGGAGCAGGGAAAGTAGCGATCCACTCAGCTGGGGTCATTGTGCAGCCAAATGGATTTGTCTCCATGTGTGAGAGTCAGGCTTTTCCGAGCTAAAATTGAAATGCCAGGGAAACCAACCCTTCACACACACACGCACACGCACACGCACACGCACACGCACACGCACACACACACACACACACACACACACACACACACACACACACACACACACACACACAGCAGGGAGGCCCCGGGGTAGAGTTGAGTTGTCCCTGAGTGGACGGACAGAGGCTCGCCTCACCGTCCCACTCCACTCCATCCCACCCATCCAAGGGCACATCACCCAGAAGAAGCCTCCTGGAGAGTGTATTTCTCCAGCGGTGGCTCTGCACCAAACAGCTGGATAGAAAGGGCAGTTGACGGGGCAGATAAGCACAAAACGCACAGGTTAACTATAATAACAAATTGGATGGGCATTTATGATGCATTTTTCAAATGTGTTTTTCAAGGATTAGTAGACGGGTTGACACTTTCTTATGGCTCAGACACTGTGGTAGACTTGTCAAACATTTGCCTTTGGACAGTACTTAGCACCTCTGAACAGTGTTGCCAGTCAATCACTTTTGTGTTCACCCAGCAAAGACCTTGAAGTCGTCAGCCACTCAGCCTTGTTAAAATACTCCAAACCAGAAGATGGCAGTAGCGTTGTTTGGCAATACATGTCTGTGTGTGTTGCTTATTTTATGGTCTAGATTCTAATGTTAGCTAGCTATATAGCTACTGTGCTAATATTGCTATTTTATAGAAAGCCATAGCTAGATAACTACCTAACAAGATGACAAATAAACTATTTAATTCACTCTCCATAATCCCCTATTGCCAGTGCCAGCCCATAGCCAAATATTTAGCTAGCTAACGATAACATATTCTCTAGCTAGCACAGCATAGCTAGCTAGCTAGCTAAGCAGACTGACCTATCTCGGCAGCTAACACAGGCAGCTGTTTCATGTCAACAAATCCATTGTGATGTAATTATAGTGTCAATACCAGTTATCTAGCTTGGAGGAAGTGTTTTGTGTTGTGTGCATTGCACCTGTGCACTTCGCTAGTTACCATCCCATAAGCTACATTGCATATGAAGTGTGACTGGCTCATGACATTTAACCATGGATGTAAAATGCCCTATTCTTTCCCTTTTTGTTGTCAGTCCTGTTGGCTTCCTCACATGGGGGTTTGTGCTCTCTGATTGGCTTAAAGTCAAGTTGTTGGCCACTGACGAGCATTACGATCCTACAAGTAGAAACGTCAGGTTCATTGCTACCAGATCGGCTCGAAGCAGGTACCAGTTTTGTCCTAGCAAGAAAAGGACCGGCCTCCCACAGTGATACATTTCAGTCTGATTCATGCTTTAGGTTGTGCCCATACACTGTTAAAGTGTTAAGTTAAATCCGGTCCTTTACTCTCCTTTATGATATTTTACAGACTGTTCAATTTGGTTTGAATAAAAACATAAATGCCATATAGAACATTTATGAATGGAGTAGAACTGAAAGTAAGTGTCCCTTTTGTGATGAATCTGAATCTGTCCTGGAATCTGAAGAGCTTACACAACTAAGGGGCGTTTGTTGATTTGTTTTTATTTATCACATTTATTTACTCTGTAAAAAGTACTTCCCTGTGTTATGGGCCTCCCGCCCCCTCACCCCTGACCTCTCTTTGTGTGCCTTGATAACCGGCCTCTCTAGAGGCTCGGTTGGGTGAGGAACACAGTAAACACTCCCAAAGTTTCCCCCCGGGGCAAAGCAGAGGAGGGGAGGTGTGTGTGTGCATGAAGGGGTAGGGAGACGGCAGGCACTGCCACTTAGACCTATTTACTTAAAAATATATTTTGCAATGGGAGAAATTTAAGATCAAGGAGCTATAGTTTTTTATGTTAGTGGTTCTTGTGGCAGAGTTATTCTGTGTAATTAAAGTCCCTCTCTTGCTATCCATGTGGATCTTTACAAACCTGAAGTTGACTGCTTTAAAGTGTAACAGTGCTCTATTGTTTTTTGTTGTTGCTTTTTTAGAGTTTTTGCAAACTTCACAGGAAATATGTGTACCACAGGCACTTGTCAAAGGCACATTTTTCTGAAATATTCTTTCTATCATATAAACTGTTGAGGTTGGGAGATGTTCCTTCTTTAAGTTGTCACATATAGCTTCTGCTCCAATTTGATGCAGCTTTTTGTAAATAAGTTAACCTGACACAGTAATAGCTAGATCCGACTGACATCCTCGTATTTAGTACCTTTGTATTAAAATGTATTACACTATCAGTACATTTGCTGTGGTCTGTGGAAAGACCCATATGATATCCTCGTATTTAGTACCTTTGTATTAAAATGTATTACATTATCAGTACGTTTGCTGTGGTCTTTCCACAGTTGTCTTACCTAGTTGAATGCAGTTGAAGTCTCTCTTGATAAGAGAGCCTAGTTGAAGTCTCTCTGGATAAGAGTGTCTGCTAAATGACCAAACTGTAAAAATGTATTCAAGGACAAAGGCTCCTTTAACACTGAATACCATCTCCCCTCTAAATGTGGAGAAAGTTAAAAGATGAATAACATAATGGTTGTGCATCTTGTGCAATCTTCTTCATTTTGCGAGTTTGACTCATCAAATTGAATCTGTCTGGAGGTCAAACATCCTTATTGGATTTTTCCTTGACTTTTTTGGCTTTCCAAACTCAATGCAGACAAGCTTGTCTTGTTGCCTTGTTATGATGGCTTGTTATGAAATTGCCTATCAGTGCTATGTCTATCACGCCTGTTCCTTTGTATCCTTCCGAGTTGATATGGAAAAGCGAGGCCAGAGGGAACAGGACAGAGCCTCTGTATTCTGCATCTGCAAACCCAGAGGAAGCTAAGATAAGACTCCGGGCTGCAGCTCTAGGTGGCATACAGTACGCTGCATCTCTCAGCACCTTTGGCCACAGTCAATCCACAGGGGTCAATAGGCAAGACCAGAGTGTCACAGTAAATGACTGGTGACAACTGCTATCCCCTCTATATCGATTCATTGAAAATTGAAGGAGGTTAGAACAAACGAGTGATAGACAATCATCATCTACATCCATTGCTAAATGTCTTGTTTCATTTCACTGTGTGAAAATTCCAACTGGATACATTTTTATAAAGGTGTGACTGGTTCATCTTTATTTCTGTTTATTAAATCAAAGGATATTGAAGTAACGTTTTCATTGGGAGAAACTAACATCTTGTTAAAATCTTATTACCATGTTATTACCACTTCATGTGCTATAATATATAGTGCTGCAGAGTTTTAATGTAATTACATTTTGGCATCATCAAAAGATGCCAAAATATTTTTCACATGTAATTCACAGTAAGTTCATGACCCACGTTGTAGACAGAAACACTTGTTTCTCTTGAAAGTTTAAATAAAATCATAGCATTTATTTTCTCAAAACTTTGCTCTTAAATGATTAAACAGTTGAAATTAAGCATGAATTACTTCACAGTTTGAATGGATAAATGTTGTATGCCAAGATGTTGATTATTCCTTTCAAAGGGACTGTTCTTTTATATTTTTCCACGGTATCCAATTGGTAGTTACAGTCTTGTCTCATCGCTGCAACTCCCATACGGACTCAGAAGATGCGAAGGTCAGGAGCTGTGCGTCCTCCGAAACTGCCACACTGCTTCTTGACACAATGCCCACTTAACCCGGAAGCCAGCCGCACCAATGCGTTGGAGGAAACACCATACATCTGGCAACCGTGTCAGCGTACATTGCACCCAGCCCACCAAAGGAGTCACTAGTGTGCAATGGGACAAGGACATCCCTGCCGGCCAAACCCTCCTCTAACCCGGACAGCGCTGGGCCAATTGTGCGCCGCCCCATTGGTCTCCCGGTCGCATCCGGCTGCGACAGAGCCTGGATTCAAACCCAGAATCTCTAGTAGCACAGCTAGCACTGCGATGTAGTGCCTTAGACCACTGCACCACTCAGGAGGCCCTTACTGAGCTACTCTGATGTTGATTATTTGTGTAGTTTTTTGCTTGAGTATACATTCATTAGTTCACAAATACGTTTGAATGTGTTTCCACATTTTGAATGGATAAATATTAAATGCCAAGATGTTGATTACTAATTTCATAGCCAACGATGTTGACAATTTGTGTAGTGTCAACAATCTTTCTCTCCTTAGATTTAGTTCACAGCAGGAGAAGTGTCACTTTTCACTAGCTCTGTTGCATTTAATCACCTCTTCTCAAAAAGAACCCAAATGTTGTTTGTCATGAATGTGTTTCATCATCCACCTGGTTGATCAGCCAGGGCAGCCATTTTGTTCCAGAGTGCTCCCTTGTACACTTGGACACCAATGAGCAGAGAGCCTAGTGGGCGGAGCTTCCCCAGTCAGTCCCCTTGCTGTTCTGCTCTGCTTTAAGAGGTGTTGTGTCTCCTCATGTGGATTTTCCAACTGTGTTCCCATCTCCTTTCTGTGGGTGTCACAGTGGGGCTCGGCACTTGGAACGTGGAAGGTTTCGTTCGGGAGAGAGAGGGTATTTTTTGCTTATCTTCAGAAATCCTTGGCCCACTTCTCAGTGATGTAGTCCAGGGGTTCCAAAGTACCGGAGCTCTAAATTGTCTGCCAATTTCTATACATTTTCAACAACAACAAAAAATCATAGCTTGTATGTCTTCCACATCCAAATCTTGTTTCATATGAGTGGATTCCCACTCAGAGCCTTGCTCTCATCATTGACTCACAAGGAGGGTGGGGTTTGCAGATCCCAGGCATGGAAAGCATAGGTGCTGTAAACCTTGTTAAGGACACGCAACAGATGATATTCCAGTGCACATCTTGTATGTACTGTACAAGGTCATTTAAAGAGCTGAGGAAGATAAACGCTTTTGTAGACAGCATGTCCTTTGGCAAGTTGATTTCTACATTTTCTAAGTTAATGGACTGTTGAGCATTAGTTCCATTTTCATAATACATTTCGAATAGCTCAATGAAGTTATTGAAAGACTGTGTGCAGTGTTTCTGTCTGAAAAGACAGTTTGAAGTGGGAACGTGACGTAATGGGATTCACGGTAGTAGCAGTAGCAGAATGTTCTAAGGATTGTGGAGTCGTGTGGGCCAAAGATCCAGAATTGTATTATGTTCTTATATTAACTTACGATGGGGTTCTTGGATGCTAATCAGAATGTTTACCTTTTTGTATTGAATAACTTTTGACTTATGAAGTATTGTTTTCATATGAATAAATATCTAATGCTCTGAACATATTCGGCCTCAACGGAGAAGTTGTTAGTAATATTTGAAAACTGTCTTCAAATTAATTAATTAAATCTTAATTAAATTTTTCATAGTATTGAATTGAAAAATAAAATATGTCTTTAAAGTATGTAATATGACATCACACATAAAAGTGTTACTGAACCTTACTAAACTATGGTTTATAAACTCATTATTTTGTTGCGTCACAGGTGAGAAAGCATTGTTATTTTAGACATCCAAAATGACCAATTGATTATTGAGACAATGAAAATAATTGTGACTGAACTGAGCATAGGATTACAGGTCATTTATCTATATTTTAAAGTATGTCTTAGTGACCAAATAGCTCTGTCATTCACGGGTCAACACTCTTGGTATTGCCATGCTCTATCAGTGCATTGAAGTCATCACCATTTTCCCAACTAGTTACTGAAGGACTGGACTACTTCATGTAAACCTTCCCATACAGTTAAGAAGGTTGTGTTGTATCTGAGGCACATGCAAGGATAGCTTAATATTTGTTAACAGTGATGTGTTAATGGGGTTTCCCTTACCAGATCCATTGACCTTGGTGACAGTTTGAGTGTTTTTGTTGCCCTTTCCTGCAGTCAAAAGAGCTAGTGGCCTCATGGGTGGAATGTTATTCATATTTGTAATACCTTCATCATTAATAAACATATATATTTTTAAACCACCCAAAATCCAGTGTTTTTATGTCAAACACTTTTGTTACATTTCAGTCTTCTGTGATGTATATAAAGTGCAATATTAGGATGCAAACACAAAACGTTATACATTTCAAGACTATATCTAAAATTGTACAGGTAGGTGTCTTCTTCTTTTTTTAAGTCCATAACCATGTGTATGAGGTATATACGTTTGCTTCAAAGTAGATTTGTTTAAGACTACCAAGAAACACTCTGTGACCCTGATTTAGCCTACTGCAGTATTAAGGAAATACTCAAATATATACAAAAATAAGCCTATGTCAAGCTTTAAAAGGTGTATAATTAAAGGGCAACATCAATGGAAAACGATAGAAATGGTCTAATATCAGTGAGCATGATTACTTTAGATATATGAAGATAAGTGTTTAGATAAGTTGATATAGACACGTCTCTGCTCCAATTCAAATGTGGATATAAGGTGGTAAGAAGTGGGTGTGTCAAATGATATGTAAGTATTTTATTATTATTATTATTCTCTTATGAGGCCTTACAGAGCCCAGTGATGACCCATTTTCTCCCCTCCATTCTATCCCCCTCTATAGCTCCTTTTCGCTCTTTCTCGCTCTTTCCCTCAGTCTCACAGCTTGGACTCTGAATCAGTTCAAATGGAGCCTCCAGGTCACATGTCTGCCAAACAGGCATGTGCTGGTATGGCCATGCATCCCCTTGCACACACACACACACACACACACTACAAGGCAGAGGGAGCAAGGGCAGCTTACAAACCTACACCCTTACTCAACCCCCCTCCCCCATACCCTGAGTGAGCCACCTCATCCTAGTCACTTCATCATACTGGGAGTGTGTGCCATGTCACACACAGGACATATGCTCACATGGATGTGTTGGATTTCTGGATTAAGATTATTTACTGAGTTGCTGAGCACATAGATCGAGGAGCGTTGAGATCTAAATCTATTGAAATATGTTTCATATTGATTTTATTTTGTCCAGAAAACCTGTATGGTTACTTTGTTATTTGAGAATGCACGACTGTATTTTTCCTCCCCAGTTGTGGTTGCAGGCGTCATTTCAGTCTCATACAAAAAGGATGAGGTTGAACACACTCTGACCGATGTTATGAATAAAACTTGTTTTTGTAGGGTTTTCAGTTAAGGGTCTAATTAAAATGACTGGCATGTTGGGATGCCATTGGGTCAACATTTAATCCTTGTCTTCATTATCCATAGACAGATAACTCCCAAAATAAAGGAAACACTTGAGTAAATGAGGGTTCTGGCGGCTCAGTTATGATGTGGGGTACATTTTCCTGGCATGGTTTAGGTCCTCTCATCCCCTTAGAGGGTAAGGTAAACACCAATAAATACACAGCCAGCCCACCTTCAACCTATGGTGAAGCACTTCTATCCTGATGGGAGTGGCCTCATCCAGGATGACAATGCCCCCATCCACAGGACACGAGCGGTCACTGAATGGTTTGATGAGCATGAAATTGATGTAAACCATATGCCATGGCCGTCTCAGTCACCAGATCTCAACCCAATTGAACACTTATGGGAGATTCTGGAACAGCACCTGAGACAGTGTTTTCCACCACCATCAACAACACACCAAATTATGGAATTTAATGTGGAAGAGGGGTGTCGCACCCCTCCAATAGAGTTCCAGACACTTATAGAGTCTATGCCAAGGTGCATTGAAGCTGTTCTGGCAACTTGTGGTGGCCCAAACCCCTATTGAGACACTTTATGTTGGTGTTTCCTTTATTTTGGCAGTTACCTGTAGGTTTGTTAACCAAGGTGTTGATTGATCTCTGCATAGTGAGTTTAAATGTGTTTCAATTCCTCTTCACTTCTAGTAATACTTCTGTTACAAGACTTTGTTGATAGTTACTTTATTGAGGAAAATGTACTTACATGACTGTGATATGTGGTTGTCTCACCTAGCTATCTTAAGATGAACGCACTAAATGTAAGTCGTTCTGGATAAGTGCGTGGGCTAAAAGACAAATGTAAATGTTAATATTTTGAGTCTGGGAATTTGATAGATTTGTTGAACGTTGATTAAAAACACATGTACAGAGACTCCCTGCAGTTTGCTAATTTCTTAGAAGAACTTCTGATACCTCTAGTAAATGTGAAAAAAGATCGCAATCTACCTGAAACCATGCAATGTAATTATGATGTAGTGTGTCCTTGCGTCAATGTTCAAGTATTGAGCAAAATGCTTGACATAAATGTTATTTGTCAACTAGTTTAGAACTAGTTTAGTTGTATTCGTTTTAACTCGTTATTTCTCTCCTCTAAGGCTATTAGGACTGTGCCAAACATAACAAATGGTTAACAGATGAGCTCTAGTGTTTCTTAAAAATGTTTTTTTACTAGAACCCAGAGATCGAATATCTTTGCCATGTTGATCAGCAACGATCATTACCCGACGTTCCTCTGTCAATGTTTGGGGCAGCAGCCATGGCGTTGTGCTGTGTGTTGGAAGTTGCACATGAGGAAGGGACAAAACAGAGGTTGGGAGGGAGGACGGGCGTGGGTGGGGCGCCTTGGCTGTTCCTAGGAGTCAGTTGCATATAGAGTGGACTGGCCCCCACATTCTGGACGTTCTATAGGTCCTTGGGGTTCATTGATTCAAAACAAAGTCAGAGCTGACGTCACACCCGCCGAGGAAGAAACCACCCTCTTGTTTTTGAAACACAAGAACATTGTGGCTCGAGTTCTCTCTCTCTCTCTCTCTCTCTCTCTCTCTCTCTCTCTCTTTCTCCCTCTCTCTCTCTCTTTCTCTCTTTGAGAAACTTTGAAGTTGGAGATGCTTGTTACATTTAGCAGATTTTTCATGTAAGGTTTTGATAACTGTTTGTGGTCATATTGATGAATATGGATATTTTGGTAGATGTTTTTAGAGGCAGGTTTTAAAAAGTGTTTATTTTTGTTCATTTGTTGATATGTGACTGGGGAAAACAGAGATCTATACATGAGCATTGTAGTCAGTGATTACCTAACACTTTGTTACTTTTTAAGTGTTCCAATTTGATCAAGGACTCTAAATTCTCTAAAAGTAGGAAAATCATATTTAGTCAAATCCTTATTTACCTTTTTAAAGGTAAACTGGAAAAATAACTTCTCTATTCTTCTATAGTGGATCTCACAGAAGGCTTCTGGTTGGACCAAGTTTATAGTTAACTAAAGATGATGGTGTTGTTGGCATAGAACTTTGTCGTTGAAGAATTTAGAAACCAAAATAATGTTTTTGAAAATAGAAAACAGTATCTGTTGTAGCACTGGATAACCAAACTCTGGGTATTTAAATGTAATTAAAAACGACGTGTACTTGATAGACAATTACATTCTTTCCAGAATTTTATTGTATTTTTGTACATGAAATCTGGCAATGGACAGGCTTTACCCCAATGCTGACCATTTGGAGAGGGTCCTATAAGTTGAACTGGAAATAGTACTGTATAATTGAGTATAATACAATACAATTTCTGTTATTACTCTATGGATATTAATTTGTTATTCAATTATTTTAATTTATGTGTAAAGATATGTAAACTTTTTTTATGTTATGTTAATTAGTTCTAAAGGTTTCTGGGCTTAATTGGCTTAAACAAGTTGTATTGAATTCAGAACATTGCAGTGGTAACATTGATTTCATTGGGGTGTGGGCACAATGCTTTAACACGATCAGATTTAAGACAACTAGCTTTTTATAATGTTTTAATTTTTCTAATTTAGGAGTAATATTTGTCTCCTCTCACTCCCTGTTCTCACGTATATTCATGTTATTCACTGTGCATCCTAAAGTTACTTTGATAGTTGTTTTACATCAGAGTTAAGCAGAAAATATAATGTATCTTGATATATAATAAAGCAACAAAATAACCATGTGACATTACATCAACTTTAATGTTATTCAGTTTTCAAAGTTTCTTTTTTAAAATTTAAGTTCAGACAATTATCAGTGATTGATATCAGATTTATAGCAGTAGGCATAGGCCTATTTCAGTTTTTCTCAGAATCAGAATCACCTTCATTCTCCAAGTACATTTACACATACTCGGAATGTTACTTGGTGATATGGTGCTGCTAGTGATAGAAAACATTTAGAGACAGAATACAGAAAACAGAGTTTAAACAAAGTTTACATACTGTACATTATATACAACTAGGTAGAGTGAGCAAATATGCAAATATACAAATGTTCACTTTTGCTTCATGTAATTGTTTCTTGTTTCTTTGGTGTAATACTTTATATTATTAGTGGAGAAGAATTGTTTATCTTAAAGAATTTTGTTTGGAAATATGTAAATTTCTCATTTTAGAATTCAAAGATTTAGAAGTTCTGTTCATAGTGTACATTAGACAGCAATGAGTTGACTACACTAAAGTTGTTACTCTGGCAAAACAATGTGGATAAACTTGAGAATTTTGCATTTGATTTGGGTTTATATAATACTGATGTTAACTATAATTTGTTCAACTAGTAGGCATTCTCCCTTAGTATTTAATGATTTGTTTGCAATCATTGGCATGATGCTTGCATGCAAAATGAGTGAGATTCCCCTATGAATGCTCTAACTTTTGACAACATAGATCTAATGTTTGGATTCAGATGGAACATATTGTTGTCATGCTACTTTATGATTGCAGTTAAGAAAAACATTTTGCACGTTTATGAGGGCCCATGAGGCTTTGATAATTCATGTATAGGCTATAATGCATATAAAATGTAGGCTAACCATTTAAACACTCCCTTAATCTCGATCTCATTAGAACCAGCAGACATGTCGATATCAAAAGCGAATGTAAGGATGTGGGGTTATGCTTCTGCTCCATGAGTCATGTTAAACGTAATAGCAAGTAGTCTACGTGGTTCTATTCATGAGGCTTGGCTTCTGAACAGTACAGCGACGAGAATCAAATCGTCCACGTCAACTGTAGCAATGATTCATCTGGCACTCTTCGAAAACAGTTCACATGTATCATAAATGTGTCACTGCTCGATATCACCAGCATAGCCAAACCCTTCCTATACCCCCTGTATGCGTCAGGCGTGCTCTCTGGCATACATTGTAGCCACACGCTCCCTCCTTTCTTCTACCCAATGACTGCTTCTATCTTCTCCCCCTCCCCTCCCCTCCCTTTCTCTTCTCTAGGTGGGCGGTGCAGCTACTCGGAGAACCGCCTCTTCCACGATGCTGTAGTACTCTCGAGTAGTTTACAGACTTTATGAATGAAGGCAGGTTTTCCTCCTAACAGCAGCGCTAGGCTGTAGAGCGAGCGCTAGCAGCTGAGCGATGGGGGGGTGGTATAGTCACGGCACCGACAGACAGAGAGAGGAGCAAGAGTGTTTACATTCTCAATAGAATGTAATGAACAGTCCTTCCTTTCGAATGAAATATAGCCAGACGTGCATTCATAATATGTAGATTTACAATACTGTGCATGTCTTCGACTATGGTTGCATAGCCTATAAAACTGCTATTGTTTAACCTTTAAAAATGGCAGCTGTTTGGTTGTTTTTGTGTAAGTTATTGATAATATATTATCTTTATAAGCGTTTGTTTTACCCATACAGGAACCTAGCCACGAATTCTCAACGTGACACTCGTCCATATCAATTTATTCAATAGGTGACGCCCAGATGAATAGTGCTCTCACTGATGTTTCTAAATGTTCTGGTATATTCTGCGCTGCCCCATGTGACTGTATTTCATTGTGGTAATTGGGCGTTGTCAAATAAAAATGGCTGCCAACTTGCTGGCTCACATGGTTCAGACTTATCTAGGGTGGTGTCATTCGCAGTGAACTAGAAAATCCGGCTTTACAGACATGTGAGTGTCTAAGAGCCCTGTAAGTGTTTATTAACTGCCACCGTTGAAAGTTATATGCACTGTTTTGGTTTTGTTTATATTCTAAACATACGCATTCTCATTAACCAAGTGACCGCAAATTCATCCCAATCCGGACTACTTCAATTTGAATAATAGCTTTCTTATCTGTCTGATTCATATACCCGCTAGGTTCTGCATGGCAAATATGGAATATGGACAGAGAGACAAATAAAGCAAATAGCCTTCGGTTCTGATTATGAGGTTATAGACCATATAGCCTAATGTATGAGGAATGTTTAGGCCTATGGCCTCAGTCAAGTAGCCTAAATCTCTCTTTATTGCTTTTTGGGCACATGAGATTATTTTAGGCGACAAGTAGTCCTATGCCCATGCAAAATACTTTTGTCTTTTGACCATCAGTTGATTGAATAAACTGTTGAAAGAATATTAATTGTACACCTGTATAGCAGTGTTTATGGTTGATTTTTAGATCAATAGAAAATTATTGGCATTAATATTGCATAAAAATATCAAATCAATAGGTCTATATGGGCATAGAGGTGATATGGCAGAGCCTGTCAAATTGGGTGGGTTACCGAGAAAGGGACAACGAAATATAATCGTTTTGGAAGGTCCTCCACCTAGGTTGCCCGCTCCTACCAAAATGAATCGATTTGACCCTCTTCTTCTCAATAACTTCAACCCAAATCTGAGCGACAACTTTTTCTAATGATCAAACTGTAAGTAAATAAACGAGTAGCCTATAGACTATTCTTGAGCTATAATAAATATATGGAATAATTTCAATCAAAGTTAATCCTTTACTTTGCATGCTGTAAAGTGGACATGCCTTTCTCTCGAACCCATGCAGTGCATAAAATGTAGGCTACTGTTGCGCACAAAATGGCGCACGAGGGAGTGGTGAGCGAGAGGCGCAGGCAGCATCAAGGCATAGTGGTACTACGAAGTGAGCTACAGTAGGTTCACTCTCTGTTCTCCTAAAGTGGTCTATGTTAACCGTTTTCCCCCTCAACTTATAGCCTACTGCAAGGCTATGGGACTGACGATATGCACAGGGCATAAAGTGACCAGACTACAGTAGCACATCTACAGTGTAAAGAAAACGTGCATTGGAATAGTATTAACAACTGTCATGCATAAATATTTATTTATTATTCCATATCTTATGTTGGAAACAAATAAAGGCACTCATCGCCGGCATGCGTAGACCTATGGGTAGATTCTCTCAACCTTGCTCTTATCAGAATGGAAATATAGGCTATATGTGTTTTTCAGTAATCGGAATGGTATAACAAAAAATATATATTCATAAGTTATGTGTTAATAAAGTGACAATGGGTAAATGTACTCGATGGTGATCAATATCTCACCTACAAAGTGTAGATTACACACCGTTAGGCTACTGTGCCACACAAAATGGAGATCTTGCGGCTTCCATCTTCTCATGGCGAACGGGTCATTGTGGAGAAAAGCATGAACTTTGAGCCAGACTAAAGGCACGTCTCGCCGTCTCCACTGCTAAATGAACTCCAGAGTTGTTGTCCTCGCAGGTTCAGCTTCTTCTCCCTATACTAGCCACCGCAACGACCACCCCACCTCTTCCAGGCAATGGCGCGAATGCGCTCTCTACTGTGTAGGCCAGACCTGTAGAGTAGACTCATTTCAACAATGAAGGAGAGGGTCTTTGGCTTCATTGATTCATGTGCACAGTGTATTACCGGATATAGGATCTTAATTTGAGCAGCAACGGGAAATGTTAATTATTATGAGGATTATAATAATGGACATTTTTGTAGGGACTGATACATTTTTCGTTAGGGCAAATCGAATCTGACATTTCTAAATGGAAATTAGAAACTTTAGGAGCCGTTTTAAAACTCAAATACACTATAAGTTTGCATTTCTTTCTATGCAGGAAAATTCTCAGCATCAAACGAGTGATCAAATCCTACATCTGTACTTCAGCATTTTGCAATAGAATAGGCTTAGCATATGCAAGCCACAACTCTGTAATAAGGTGGCGAAAGCACAAATGGTACTCAACTACTCTGAAAATGCAACAAAACGCCTGCATATCAGATGCTATCAATCTCACGCTTTCGGGCGATTGTTGGTTGAGGTGTGTTTATTTGTGTGGCATTTTGATTCAAGCAATTACGTAAAATCTCAAATATGATATCCATATGCAGCCTATTAATATGTATGATGTCATGTAAGAGGAGTGCCAGAGGCAGCTCTGTGAAAAATTAGCCTTAGTGTGCAGTTGACTGTCTGATAGGCTGCGCAGGGTATGTGGAACACTATTTTAAGTCAGGGGAAGCCCATCCCCCGCTATGGCGGCTGCACTTCAGAGGACGCTGCGGCCCCTTTGAACAGTACAATTGTTTCCTGCTAGTGCTACCCCCAGACCATGCCTGCCCTCTGGCCCTTTCTAAGCTCTTAAACTACAGCATTCCATAACCACTCCGGGGTCAAGGGTTGTTGTGTATGGTTCGGGTCAATCCGCCATTGCTGCGATGGAATGAGCTAGGATCCAGATTTTTGTGGTCTCGGGAACTGTGGAATTCGGCGTCTGGGAGAGGGAGGAGTGAGTGACTGAGAGGAGGGATAGAAGGAGGAAAGGAGGAGGGAAGAAGGGGAAGCTCGTAACGTGATAATGCAGGAGAGGACCTGTGTGCCCTCCCCTGCTGGTTGCCATGGCAGAAGCCCCACATTCCTCAGCTGAGCAGAGCTTTTTTTTCCTCAGTCCATCCGTGGGTGTGCGTGTGTGGTGCAGCACTGTGATGCATGAGAGAGATGACATCATAAACACAGAGGCTCCCAAGGGCCTCAAACTGTCAGGACTGACCGCTCCTCACTCACACACACACAACACACACACACACCACAGAGATATACACAAACGTTGAAGGAGAGGCGTTGTTGTTTACAGTAGCACAATAGTCAGTAACACCTTACCTTGACTCTATTTTAGAAAACATCCATAGTTGACTCATAAGCAGTAAATACACATTATAATAAAAAGCTGCATAGAGTATAATTTAAGTAGGCATATTATTTAATGGTTAAGTGAACAATTACATAAATTACCTCAACAGTAATGTACACTATATTAATCATATTGTAAAAGTTTATAGGCAACATTATAAACTGGGTGGTTTGAGCCTGAATGCTGATTGGCTGACAGCTGTAGTATATAAGACCATATTCCACGGGTATGACAAAACATGTATTTCTACTGCCCTAATGATGTTGGTAACCAGTTTATAATAGAAATAAGGCACCTCGGAGGTTTGTGGTATATGGCCAATATACCACGGCTAAGGACTGTGTCCAGGCACTTTGCGATGTGTCGTGCCTAAGAACATCCCTTAGCAGTGGTATATTGGCCATATACCACAACCCCTCGTGCCTTATTGCTTAATTATAAACCTACCATTGGTCATTAATAATTTTCCTTGTCATGAAGTGTTAAGCAATTAATGCTTAATAGTATGTTCATGCTGTATCTGAGTAATAGTATGTTTATTATGTAACCCTGTAACTGTTGTGTTCCTTTAGTGCTTATGAATGTATTATGAATGCTTTATTAGTCAATTCGTTTTTTATGGCATTGTCAAAAATATGGTTGCCATATACTTGATTACTACGGATGGGTTTTCAAAGATGAGGAGCTTTTACGATTCTGAAATATATGGGACTCGAAGATAAAATTATTGATTCGATTGAAAATCTTTTTGTGTACTGGAGCAAATCAACAAATTCAATCAACGCGATTAAAAAAACTAGAATGCCATGGGTGCTTGATTGCAAAGAAAATAGCATCCTTTACCTGAGTTAAGATTTGGTCATTTTCTGGAATTGATTGAGTTTTGTTTCGATAAAATTGTGATTAGAAACAAATCTTATCATGCCATGACATATTTGAGATCTCCAGAGAAGAGGAAGCTACAGTGCCTTGGAAAAGTATTCAGACCCCTTGGATTTATTCACAATTTATTTTGTTACAAAGTGGTAATAAAATGTATTTAATTTTATTTTTTTTGTGAACAATCTACAGAAAATACTCTGTAGCCTAAATGTAAAAGTGGAAGAAACATTTTTTTTAAGATTAATAGAAATAAAATAACTAAAATATAGTTGTTGAGTAAGTATTCAGCTCCCTGAGTCAATACATGTTAGAAACACCTTTGGCTGTGATAACAGCTGTAAGTTTTCTTGGGTAAGTCTCTAAGACCTTTACCTGGATTGTGCAATATTTGCCCATTATTCTTTCCACAATTCTTCAAGCTCTGTCAAAATGTTGGGGATCATGGCTAGACAGCATTTTCAAGTCTTGCTATAGATTTTCAAGCAGATTTAAGTCAAAGCTGTAACTTGGCCACTCAGGAGCATTCACTGTCTTCTCAGTAAACAACTCCAGTGAAGATTTGGCCTTCTGTTGTAGGTTATTGTCCTGCTGAAAGGTGAATTCCTCTCAGTCTCTGGTGTAAAGCAGACTTAAGCATATTGTCCTCTAGGATTTTTCCTGTGCTTAGCTACATCACACTTTTTATCTTGAAAAACTCCCCAGTATTTGTTGATGTCAAGCATACCCATACCATGAAAATAAGGAGGCAGTTACTCAGTGATGTGTTGTGATAGATATGCCCCAAACATACTGCTTTGCATTTAGGCCCAAAAAATGTATTCCTTTGCTGTTGTTTTTTGTAGTAATACTTTAGTGCCTTGTTGCATACAAGACGCAAGTATTCTGTATATTTATTTGTATTCATTTTTTTCACTATGTCATTTAGGTAATTATTGTGGAGTCTCTACAATGTTGTTCATCCATCCTCAGCTTTCTACCATCACAGAACTCTGTATCTGTTTTAAAATAATCATTGGCCTCATGGTAACATCCCTGAGCAGTTTCATTCCTGTCCTGCAGCTCAGTTCAGAAGGACGACTATATCTTTAATGTGTCTGGGTGGTTTAATATATAATTCACAGCATAATTGTTTTACTTGACCATGCTTAAAGAGATATTCAATGTCGGATTTCTTATTGTTGCCCATCTACCAATCACTGCCCTTATTTGAAGCTTTCAAAAAGATCCTTTATCTTTGTAGTTGAATCTGTGCTTGAAATTCAATGCTTGACTGAGGGACCTTACAGATGTTGTATGCATGGGGAACAGAGGAAGGGTTAGTCCTTCAAAAATCATGTCAAACACTATTATTTCACACAGAGTGAGTCCATGTAACTTATTATGTGATTTGTTAAAGCCAAATTTTACTCCTGAACTAATTTAGGCTTGCCTGAACAAAGGGGCTGAATACTTATGGAACAACTATATTTTAGTTATGTTTAATAAAACATTTTAAAAATACTATTTCTTACAATTTGACATTACAGAGTATTTTGTGTAGATTATTTACAAAAAAAGGACAATTAAATCTATTTTAATCCCACTTTTGAACACAATAAAATGTGATGAAATCCAAGGGGTCTGAATACTTTTGCAAGGCACTGTATATTCAAACAAACAAAATATGTTGTTTTGTTTGTTCTTGATCTGTCTTTAATCATGAATCATGAAATACTAATATGTGAAGGGAGCAGGACCAGGCCAGTGCCAGGGGAATCAATCCTCTACCTTCACACTGCTCCTCACAGTAGCCTTGTCAGCCCATCCACCGATACTGTACGACCACAGAGGAAATGTATTGTGACATATCAATACATTTTTGATTAGAAGAGATTCATCCCTCTCAGCTGGTTTTCTCGGCCAATGAGGTTGTCCGAGTCTTTGAACTCTCCCGGCTGTTCTTGCTACTGTAGTGTCTTTGTAAGGTAAAGATTCATTGTCTTTTCATTACGTAATACCTATCCACTTGCGCTTGAGCTGGGTAGGTGCACACTTGTAGTGAGTACCAGGACCTTGAATTTAGACTCAACCTCTGTAGAATTTTTACTCTAAAATCTGACTCCAGTACCTCAAATTAGTACTGGCACCTATTTCATTCCAAGCAGTGGTATCCCCAAGTGGTATCCCCAAGCACACTGAAGCTCAGTGTGTGTAAAGAACATGTCATCCATGCTGCCAGTTGACGACTGCATACTGCCAGTTGACTGCATTCTGCCAGTTGACTGCCTGCTGCCAGTTGACTTCAAGAAATCTCACCAAGTGCTTGTGAGATTTCCTCTCCGCTACCACTCTTTCTTTGCGCTCTTCTCCACTCCCTCTCTCTTTCACCACCCCCTCCCTCTCTCCCTCCCTCTCCCGAACACTCTAGCTATTTAAAGCATGAAGTACAGTATTACATCTACAGAAGGGTTCATGTGTCTGTCTTTGAATGACACACTGAGGAATATTGGCACTTCAGGCTCTAGCAGCTAGATCAGTCGAACCAGCGTACAGTGTTATGATATTTGGTTGCCTTTGCACCTTCCCATTAACAATGAAATATTCATCTCTGATTTTATGCTTGCTAGATAGTCCCCATTAAATATTTACATATCTTCTTGTCTCTCCTACGTAATAGCTGCGCCTATAGCAGACAGTGTGGGTCTTTCATTTTTTTCAATATGTGAACTTCCAAGCTGCCTTTTTTGCTTCCTTTTCTCCCTCACTCTGTTCTCTGCTCTTTGAAAAATGTGAGTTGGCGTCTTAATAAGAAACATTTCAACGAGCATAACCAATCCATGCAAGTGTAGTTTTCAGTCGGTTAACAACGTCAGGCTGTTGCTGTGCAGCCATATTGGAAGTGTGATCTAGCTTCTGTACAATCCCTTGTTTGTTATGCAAATAATTCTACATTGCATTAATGTGATGCATTTATATCAATCATTTATCAAAACAGTTGTCAGCTCCTCTGACATTCATGTAGCCTATCTGTTACTGATGAGCACAGAGCTCCAATCATCTCTTAGTGTCATTGTTTTGCTCTGTACGCTGTTTCAATAGGGTTTTCAAGTTTTGTGCAAGGAAGTGCGTGGTACAAATCCAATTAAATGCTTACTTGCAGGTTCCTTCTCAACAATGCAACAAAAGCAATAAATAATAGAATATAAGAACACGAAAATAAAGTAAATGGCAGTAGAATATCATACATCATACATTTTTTAGCATAAGTATAATACAGGAAGGCACAATTTATAGTCCAATATTTACACATGTATTGGGGAAGGGGGTATGTGTATGAATTTCGCAGTTTAATAACAGTATGGTAGCAGCAGTTGTGATGTGTGTGTGTGTGTGTGTGTAGCATGAATGTATATGTACTGTATGTGTGTGTTTGTATGTGTGGGTGTGTGCATGAGTGAGCGCATGTGTGCTATGGTGCGAAGAATCAGAGCAGATGGTCAGTCCAGTTTGACTGTTCAGCAGTCTGATGGCTTGTAGATAGAAACTGACTGGTGATGATGTGCATATTTCAACGAAAGCCAACCATTTGTTGTGTTTGAGTGCCTAGAGATGACTTCCGACTTTCAATTTTCTTTGATTCGTACCTGGAAAGTGCCCATCTCCTTCCTTTTGGGCGTAGTGTGAAGATAATTTTGAACTGACACAACCCACTGGGCACAGCACGTCATTTCAACGTGGAAATGTGGGACATTTTCGGGTGAGACATTAATCAATGAGATTTCAACCTTTATTCACCCACTCAAAAAGAGAGCCAGAAGTTTGTTAAATTCCCAATATGTTATCACTATGCTCTCAACCATCTAAAATCACAACTAAGTTCCAATAAAAAAACAATGTCTCATTTTTGGTTTAGTTGTCATCTAATAGCACTTTCAACCATTTAAAAGCACAACAAAGTTGAAATAGGAATACACTGTCAGATATTTTGTATTTATACAACAACTTAATGTGTTATCACTGTGCTTCATCTAATAGCACAACCAAATGACCTGGATTGTAGTTGAGATTACATTAAAAGTACATAGTGCAAGTGATCCATGCTGTTCGAGATTCTGCACAGATCTTTATATTGTGAAAATCTCCACAGACCCTGCGACCTTTGCATGCTGTCTTGGACATGCACATTTTCTGTGATTACATAAAGACTTTTATAGTTACAGTAACCTTAAAATGTGGCCATGGATGATTAACTAATTTAAGGTTGAATAAAAACTGCCATGTTAGACATTAGTTTGTAAGATAGCCTTCACTTTAGGCTATTTACTGTGTTACAAAAGTCACATCGAATTGTGTTAGGTTGACAACGCAACAAAATATCAACACTTAAAGGAGATTTATGTAGTGCTTACATACAGTTGAAGTCAGAAGTTTACATACACCTTAGCCAAATACATTTAAACTCAGTTTTTCACAATTCCTGAAATGTAATCCTTGTAAAAATTCCCTGTCTTAGGTCAGTTAGGATCACCACTTTATGTCAGAATAATAGTAGAGATAATTATTTATTTCACCTTTTATTTCTTTCATCACGTTCCCAGTGGGTCAGAAGTTTACATACACTCCATTAGTATTTGGTAGCATTGCCATTAAATTGTTTAACTACTTAGGGAGCAGTGGGGCGCTAGCCCCACTCCCGACACTACCCGGTGAAATGTAAGGCGCCAAATTCAAAATCCAAAAGTTGAATTATTAAACATTCATCAATATACAAGTGTTGCATAGTCATCAAAATCTCTGATTCTTGGCAATATCACAGCATTCTCAGATTTCAAAAAGGCTTTACGGCAAAAGCACAACATTTGATTGTTTGAGGATAGCACCTACAATTTTTAACCATTAGCATAAATTCATAAACCATCGCGGTTCACACAAAACCCATTTCACAGCGAAAACAAATCCCTTACCTTTTGAAGAACGTCTGCTGAGGGCTTCCCAAGAGTCCAACGAAGACATCCAATGGTTCTTTTGTTAGAAAAAGTCATTTATTACATCCATAAATCTCTGTTTGGTTGGCGCGCTATGTTCATAAAATACAGCGTCCACTCGCCCATTGAACCGTGATGAGAACACGTTCAACCTATACCTATACACTTGTCCAAGAACAATCAAACATCTAACTATTACATAGGAATCCTTGTGAAAATACATATAAATGATATTATAAAGTTGGCCTAATATTTGACCTGCTATCCTTTCCTTTTTTGGTGTCGCGCGCGCTCGGGCACTTGCGCGTAGGAGAAGACAAATGTAGACCACTGATCAATGAAATTCTTCTTCTATTACCATCCAGAGCAACCTAACATCACCAAACACTGTCTAGAAACTGTTGACATCCAGTGGAAGCAATAGGTACTGCAATCTTACTCCCATATATGGTGGTTTTCAATAGGGATTGGTTCAAAATGAGGCAGTGTGTCAAAAACACTTTTTCCAGGACAGAAATTCCTCGGGTTTTCGCCTGCTATATCAGTTTTGTTATACTCACAGACAATATTTTAACACTCTTAGAGACTTCAGAGTGTTTCCTATATAATAGTACTAATTATGTGCATATCCTAGTTTCTGGGCCTGAGTGGCAGGCCTTTTACTTTGGGCACGCCAGACTCTCCAAAACCGTCACCTCTGCTGCTGCTCCCTAAGAAGTTAACTCGTTTCGAGTAGTCTTCCACAAGCTTCCCACAATAGGTTGGGTGAATTTTGGCCCATTCCTCCTGACAAAGCTGGTGTATCTGAGTCAGGTTTGTAGGCCTCCTTGCTCGCACACGCTTTTTCAGTTCTGCCCACAAGTTTTCTATAGGATTGAGGTCAGGGCTTTGTGATGGCCACTCCAATACATTGACTTTTTTGTCCTTAAGCCATGTTGCCACAACTTTGGAAGTATGCTTGGGGTCATTGCCAATTTGGAAGACCCATTTGCGACCAAGCTTTAACTTCCTGACTGATGTCTTGAGATGTTGCTTCAATATATCCACATAATTTCCCTTCATCATAATGCCATCTATTTTGTGAAGTGCACCAGTCCCTCCTGCAGAAAAGCACCCCCACAACATGATGCTGCCACCCCTGTGCTTCACGGTTGGGATGGTGTTCTTCGGCTTGCAAGCTTCCCCCTTTTTCCTCCAAACGAGGATGGTCATTATGGCCAAACAGTTCTATTTTTGTTTCATCAGACCAGAGGACATTTCTCCAAAAAGTACGATCTTTGTCCCCATGTGCAGTTGCAAACCATAGTCTGGCTTTTTTTATGGTGGTTTTGGAGCAGTGGCTTCTTCCTTGCTGAGCGGCCTTTCAGGTTATGTCGATATAGAACTTGTTTTTCAGTGAATATAGATACTTTTGTACCTGTTTCCTCCAGCATCTTCACAAGGTCCTTTGCTGTTGTTCTGGGATTGATTTGCTCTTTTCGCACCAAAGTACATTCATCTCTAGGAGACAGAACGCGTCTCCTTCCTGAGCAGTATGACAGCTGTGTGGTCCCATGGTGTTTGAACTTGTGTACTATTGTTTGTACATTTGTTTACATTCCTGTTAGTGAGCATTTCTCCTTTTCCAAGATAATCCATCCACCTGACAGGTGTGGCATGACAAGAAGCTGATTAAAAGCATGATCATTACACAGGTGCACCTTGTGCTGGGGACAATGAAAGGCAACTCTAAAATGTGCAGTTTTGTCACACAACACAATGCCACAGATGTCTCAAGTTTTGAGGGAGCGTGCAATTGGCATGCTGACTGCAGGAATGTCCACCAGAGCTGTTTGAATGGTAATTTCTCTATCATAAGCCACCTCCAACGTCATTTTAGAGAATTTGGCAGTACGTTCAACCGGCCTCACAACCGCAGACCACGTGTATGGCGTTGTGTGGGCGAGCAGTTTACTGATGTCAAAGTTGTGAACAGAGTGCCCCATTGTGGCGGGCGGGTTATGGTATGGGCAGGCATAAGCTACGCTCAACGAACACAATTTAATTGTTTCTATGTCAATTTGAATGCACAGAGATACCGTGACGAGATCCTCAGGCCCAAAGGTTGTGCCGTTCATCCGCCGTCATCATCTCATGTTTCAGCCTGATAATGCACGGCCCAATGTCGCAAGCATCTGTACACAATTCCTGGAAGCTGAAAGTATCCCAGTTCTTCCATGGCCTGCATACTCACCAGACATGTCACCCATTGAGTATGTTTGGGATGCTCTGGATCGACATGTACGACAGCGTGTTCCAGTTCCCACCAATATCTAGCAACTTCGCACAGCCATTGAAGAGGAGTGGGACAACATTCCACAGGCCACAAACAACAGCCTGATCAACTCTATGAGAAGGAGATCTGCATGAGGCAAATGGGTGTCAGTCCAGATACTGACTGGTTTTCTGACACATAAGCCCCTACCTTCTTTTTAAGGTATTCGTGACCAACAAATGCATATCTGTATTTCCAGTCATGTGAAATCCATAGATTAGGGCGTAATTTATTTATTTTAACTGACTGATTTCCACATATGAACTGTAACTCAGTAAAATCTTTGAAATTGTTTCATGTTGCATTCATATTTTTGTTCAGTATGTATAGGCTTAAATAATATCATTGATGATATATGACTTATAGAGTATGGTTACATTTTATTTGCTCTGTTAAACCTTCCCTTTGGAATGACTTTGATAGCCATAGTGAATCTATTTAGTTATTAAGAGATCTCTAAATAATCATTCTCATGATAGCACATTGGTAGTAGTTAGTGATGAATATCTAAGTTAAGCAAGGCTGGGCTTGGTTAAAAGCCTAGATGGGAAACCAAATTCATAGCTGTAGTTAGATCAACTCTCCAGTAGGAGGTGCTGCTCAGCTTCTTTATTATAGTGGATATAATGTTGAAGATCTGACGTTGTTTCATGTACAAATTCAACATATTTTATAAAAAGTTTGTCTATGTTGAAAATTGTTTACCATGATGACTTAATTCTGTGGTTGAAATTTCACCCCCAAAACAACTTTTTGCAAATCCAATGTATTTTCCACATAGATTCCACGTCACAATACGTTGACAAATTATGCTGAAACCACGTTGATTCAACCAATTCAAGCCCAGTGGGAACTGTCTCTTTTATTCATATAGGCCTATTACAGTTTACAGTTGTAGCATTTGGGATGATAACCATTTCCCCAAGTTTTCCCACTCTGTAGTTTTTTCCAATCCGTTCTATATAAGTACCTTCAGAGCACCCTGAGAAAATAAGACTCCTGCATGCTATTTCTCCCCCTTTTGTTGTTCTGCAATTCTCTCCACACGGGCAAATTTGGAGCCTCTTTTCCGGACCGCTGTTTTTGAAGTGTAATGCACCAGGTGAAGATTGTAATCGTATAGACAGCAGCAGTCTTTCCACCTGCTCTCTGTTCTCTCTTCATGCAATAGACTCTACCTATTTAGACTCTACTTATGCAAGATCTCCCTGTGTTTGTTTTTTGTTAGCATGTCTTGTTTTTGGCATTTCCATATGACTCAAATCCCTATAGGTTGCTATTTGAAGGATTTCTGAGAAATGACGAAATGGAAGAACAGATTTCTTCCCCCTCACAGCAACTTGCAGTAGAGCTAGGAGAAAGAGAGACGAGTGATTAAAAGAGAATAGCTTTATGTTCTAGTAGTAGGGTCTACTGTAGATTTAGGTGAGTACGAGCGGTAGGCAGGCGTAGGCAGTGACATAGACAGCCTGCTATAGCAGCAGAAAGGCCCAACTCTTTGTGTGTGTGGTGGCTCTTCCCCAACGGAGTCCATTGCACGTTTAGGGTTAATGTTGCATCGGCGCCTCCTGATTGCCTGGCTAGCGGAGTGACCTTTCACCCCGTTGTAGGGCAGGGCGTGGAGCGGAGAAAGGAGGTGGAAAAAAGAGAAGGTGGGGGCAGCTATCAGGTATTCTAAGGGGGAAGGGGGGGAAGGAGGGTCAAGTGGGGGCGAGAGGGAGGGGGAGGAAGGGTTGTAAATATACAGTGTAGGGGAGAGTGGGGTAAGTTGAGCCAAAGGGGTAAATTAAGCCACCATTGTTTCTAGGAAACCATAAACCAAACTAATAATTTGAGTCTATGAAGCAAGAAACCACATGGGAAAAGTGGTAAGCAAGATATGTCCAAAAAACAAATTTTTACCAAGTCAAATGAATTTATTGTGTTAGAGGTTATCAAAGTAGATCATTTTAAGATTGTTCAGTTGGGGTCTCTATAAGCTTCAATATGAGGTCCTTGTAGATGTGTGGGCTAATATAGTCAACATGTTTGCCTTGGGGTAAGTTGAGCCAATGACCATGGGGTAAGTTGAGCCGATGGTTGAGCCAACAGCAAGTTGACCAAATTGAAGTGTTTTCTTCCCAGGTGTATTTCAAGGCATTATCTCTGGGATATGAGGTAACAACAGGGCCTGGCCTATGTTAAAAGTGTTTAAAAAAATATAAAGTATTTGTTAGGTGCTAAGCCTGTGTTAAAAGATGCCTAAAATGATTAAAAGACAAAAAAGTGATTGTGATTGTGTTGAATTATGTTTGGGAAATAAAGATTGTCATGGTTTTAAAAGGTAGTGATCATATTTCATTCAGTACAGAAATTTGTAGGCAGCTTAACTTACTCTGTCCTGCGGATCAACTTACCACATTCCCGGGGTAAGTTGTGCCAAGAGACCACTTATTTGGACAATTTATGTTTTCAAAACTGTAATGTTTACATTAATTCTGATCATTTCCAAGGATACCCACCATACTGAAATATATGTAGATATATTTGTTAGAAAGAATACTATATTTCGCTTGACAGAGTGATGCTGAATGTAAAAAATGGCTCAGATTACCACACTCTTCCCTATCTCTTGTCTCATGTCAGTGCTCATTGCTTGCGCTGTATGTTGATGAAGTAATTTATCCTCCATGCTATGTTGAGAGCTTCTTGGGTGGTAGTAAGCCTTTTTCACAAAGAATTGTGATAAACACACATCCACTACCTGTTTCTGAGTACTTCGCTCCATGGCTCTCATTGGTCCTGTCTTGTGAAATGCCTTCCTGGAGTCATGGGCAAACACAGCATCCTGGTATGGACCTCATGGAATCTCAGGCAAGATGGCGCTGCTAGCCAACTTTGCAGTATATATATTTTTTATGTTATTTCTTACATTATTTTCTCAGAACATTTATTGTTTTATTACCTTCAGCCAGAAATAACATTTAGACATTAGATCAGTGGTCACTCACCAGAAATTCTAGCAGAAATGTGACTTCCCTGACCTGGATCCTTTGTTTGCATACCATCCACCGCTTCTGAGTATATTACTCGCTAAAGTTCAGTCCTTGGACAGTAAAGTAGACGAGGTCAGGACAAGGACCTCCTTCCAGAGATATATCAGGGACTGTAACATACTCTGTTTTATGGATTCATGGCTCTCTCCGGAAAATGTTGTCACTGTCCATTCAACCAGTGGGGTTCTCCATCCATCTCGTGGACAAGAAGAAAAACTCCATAGGAAAAAGAAAGGCAGGTAGGGTTTGTTTCTGTCACAACTCCCACCGAAGTCAGGCCCTCTCCTTGTTCGGGCGGTTTTCGGCGGTCGACGTCACCGGTCTTCTAGCCATCGTCGATCCATTTTTCATGTTCCATTTGTTTTGTCTTTGTTTTGCACACCTGGTTCCAATTCCATAATTACATGTTCATTATTTAACCCTCTGTTTTCCCCATGTTTGGTGTGCGGGATTGTTTGTTGTAGGGTTTTGGTTATGTTTATGGCTGGCATTATTTCGCCCGTTAGTTTTTTGGGCGCATTGGATTTGTTATCCTGTTCTCTCATATTTTATTAAATATGTTGTTCACTCATCTCTGCTTTTTAAATTTTTGCTTGTAAGCAGGAATTAGGAGAATAGAATTATGGTCAGATTTTCCCGAATGGAGGTCGAGGTGCACATCTCTGTGTGTGGAGTAAAGGTGGTATAGATTTGTTTTCCCTCTGGTTGCACATTTAACATGCTGATAGAAATTAGGTAAAAGTAAGTTTCCCTGCATTAAAGTCCGCGGCCACTAGGAGCGCCGCCTCTGGATGAACGCTTTCCTATTTGCTTATGGCGGTATACAGCTCATTCAGTGCGGTCTTAGTGCCAGTATCGGTCTGTGGTGGTATGTAGATAGATATGAAAAATACAGATGATAAACTCATGAGATACTCTACCTCAGGCGAGCAAAACCTTGAGACTTCTTTAGATATCATGCATGTTATTTATGTTGTTGTTCAGCCATGACTCTGTGAAACGTAAGATATTACAGTTTTTAATGTCCCGTTAGTAGGATTTACCTGCTTTTAGTTCTTCCCATTTATTTTCCATCCATTTAACGTTGGCTAACAGTACGGATGGCAAAGGCAGATTAGCCAATCGTCACCTGATCCTCACAAGGCACCCCATTCTCCTTCCGCAAAATCTCTGTTTCTTTCTCCTGCGAATGACGGGGATGAGGGCTTGTTCGGGTGTTTGGAGTATATCCTTCCCGTCCGACTCATCGTCCAATTTGAGGTTAGTAATCGCTGTTCTGATGTCCAGAAGCTCTTTTCGCTCATAAGAGACAGAGTCAGCAACACTATGTACAAAATAAGTTACAAACAATGCGAAAAAACAAACAAAATGCACGGTTGGTTAAGAACCAGTAAAATGGCAGCCATCCTCTCCGGCGCTATCAGCATCTCTATGAACTGTGGAAGGCCAATAAGGAAGGCCAAAACAAACCACAAAAAAAAACTGAAAGCACAATTCACTGCCAATGACTCCAGATCAGTCTGGAAAAGCTTACAGGAGATGACAAATTACAAAATTACATGCTTTTATGAAACAAGCGCATAGACACTCAACCCCCCACTTCAGACATTTTTAACACTTCATTATATCATTGTACAGTACCACAGTACTTCAAAGTATCCACCATCATCACTGTCCCCAAAACACCCAAATCAGCCTGCCTTAAACACTTCAGACCCATCGCCCTGACTTCTGTGGCCATGAAAACGTTTGAATGCCATGTCTACTTAACATCATGCACATCCCCATTGATGGATCCACTCCAGTTTGCTTAGAGAGCTAATAGGCCCATTGAAGACACTGTCGACCTGGCACTCCACTACACATTGCAACACCTGCAGACACCTAACAACTACTTACACCTCTTGTTCATAGCCTTTTGGCTCGGCCTTCAATCCCATCAATCCCCACAAACTATTCACAATGCTGAAGGACATGAACATCAACCCATCTATGTGCCACTGGATACTGGACTTCCTGAGGAACTGAAGCCAGACTGTCAAGGTAAACAATCTGACATCTCGCCCTCTGACCCTCAGTACTGGTGCACCACAAGGTTGTGTGCTGTCTCCTCTGCTCTTCTCCCTCTTCACAAACCAGTTTACATCTCAGGAGACCATAGTTAAGGTCTTTAAATATGCTGACAATAGTCAGCTTTATCACAGACAACAATGAAACAGTGTAAGTAGTGTAAGGACTACGACCTCGTGCTCAATGCCTCAAAAAACACAGAGATAGACTACAGGATAAGAAAGAACCCCAAGACCTCCGTCATAATCACAGACCAACCAAAGACCCTGATAGATTCTTTCAAATTCCTTTGCACTTACATAATTGAAATGGGACATCAACTCCAACCACACTGATCCTCAACACAGGGGCCCCACAGGGATGTATGCTCAGTCCCTCCTGTACACCCATAACTGCGTGGCCACACACTCCATCATCAAATTTGCTGACGGCACAACAGCGGTAGGCCTGATTACCAACACAGATGAGACAGCCTACAGGGTGGTGATGAGAGCCCTGGCAAAGTGGTGTCAGGAAAAGAACCTCTCCCTCAACGTCAACAAAACTAATGAGCTGATTGTGGACTACAGGAGACAGCAGAGAGAGCACACTCCCATCCACATCGACGGGGCCGCAGTGGAGAGGGTCCTCAGCGTGCACATCACTGAGGACCTGAAATGGTCCCTTCGCAACAGCGCCTCTTCAACCTCAGGAGGCTTGGCCCCTAAGACCCTCACTAACTTCTACAGATGCACCATTGTGAGCATCCTGTCTGACTGTATCATTGCCTGGTACGGCAATTGCACCATCCACGACTGCCACCCGCTACCATCTAGAAGGCGGAGACAGTACAGGTGCATCAAATCTGGGACCGAGAGACTGAGAAGCAGCTTCTATCTCCAGGACATCAGACTGTTAAACAGTCACCACTAGCCGGCCTCCACCCAGTACCCTGCCCTGAACCTTAGTCACTGGTGTTTTATCCACTTCATATGTATATACTGTATTCTAGTCATGGCTCATCCTATATAACTTATTTTTATGGATTATGTGTGTATCGTTTTTTTTATTTCAAGGTATTACTGCACTGTTCAAGCTAGAAATACAAGCATTTCGCCGCACCTGTGATACCATCTGCAAATCTGTGTACGCGACCAATACGTGTGTGTGTGTCTGTGTGTATATGTGTGTGTGTGTGTGTGTGTGTGTGTGTGTGTGTGTGTGTGTGTGTGTGTGTGTGTGTGTGTGTGTGTGTGTATGTGTCTATGTGTATGTGTGTGTGTGTTTGTGAGTGTGTAAAGGTGGTTGTTTTTGTGGTGTCGCTCTCCTATTTCCATCTTCACCAACAGCAAGGTGGACACTGATCCAATTCCTTAACTAAGCTTTGTGTTGTGGTTTTCATTTACTTCTGTAGTCCACTCGTAATCTCTCTCTCTTTCTCTCTCTCTCATTCGGCATAATCAGCTTAGAACTTAACCATGCTGCTACCTGCTATCCTGCAGATTCCCAGCCGACCCCATAAACACAACACACAACACACAGCACACAGCACACAGCACACACACACACAATCAGCTTTCTTTACCACCATTCCCAGGATGGATAGGCTGTTGACCCAGACATTACAGTGTAGTGTATACAGGATCTTAATTTGAGCCAGTTTGCTACAGCAAGAAAATAATCCTGCAGCAACAGGATTTGTGAATTATTATGTGGATTATAATTAATGGCCATTTTTGTAGGGGTTGATGCATTTTGAAGTCTGACATTTCAAAGTGGAAATTACAAACGTCTGGAGACTTAAACCTCAAATGCACTCAAAGTTTAAAATGTCCTGCATTGCAGGAAGGTTCTCCTGCAACATGGTGATCAAATTAAGATCCTACATCTGTAGTGCTCTCCTGAGGCTTGCTAAATCAATTACTACACTTTGGAGAAACAGCATGAAAACAAAAACATTCCTTTAACATGTTGAACTTTGTTAAATTTGCTGAAATAAGAGATTCATGATTTGAAGTATTTTTCTAAATAGATATTTGTTTGTATCACTATCAATACTACCAAATCTCAAGGTATGTTTGTATAATAAGCAATATCTGCATCTGTCTTACTATTCTAATACTATTAACAAGTTGTTGTTCTTTTTGCGTAGAAAGATCATAATGAAGGTGCAACAACTGTGTCTACCAACCAAATGTATGTAATTTGGGACAATTGAAGGATGAGTGTGGGGCTTTAGGGTGTACGTTGTATGGCAACCTAACATTACTGAGGTAAATTATGGGAATTAGCTTAGCTTTTCAATTAAGTGATTGCAATTCACAATTAGCTCTATCGTTCTCTCTGAGTAAAAGCTATGGTGCTGTTAGGCTACAGCCCTTGCTATTGCATGGCCTTGTTGTAACAGTTATTATCTGGAGCCTTTGAGCTTTGTATGGTGAGAGTGGATTTGGTTTCTTTTAGGGTTGAAATTCAGGCTAGAGTTCCATTGCATCCCTGTGAAAAACTGCTACTTCTTTTGAAGGGCGTAGGCAGCAGAGAATGGCTAGTAGGGATGTGAGGTGTATTCAGCTAAGCTGAAATGTTGAATGATCGCTCAAAACAAAAACAGAATTGAATTGAACGTTTGATGCGTACGTTGAAACGATAGGCATTCTGAATGCACTGTTTGTAGAATACAGCGTTCGAACACACCAGTTGTGGGTATAGCTCTAATAATTGTGTGTTGAAATAATTTCAATGTTGCCAGACAAATTAAAACATTCATTCATAAAAAAATATATATATATAATCATAATAATGTTTTATTGTCAAATTCACTGGATAGTGAAATAAGCATCTAGATTTAAAAAACAGATCAAATCTATGCGTTATGTTGTCTACACGCATAAGGTCGATCATAGCTATAGGAAGAAGACGTGAGCATTTTGACTGAAGGGCTTTGTAGCGGTAGTACAGTGCCAACATTTATCACGGCTTTGGCAGTTCGCTGCTTAATCTCGTACCCTACTGCTTTATACACTCTAGAACCAACCCTTTGAAGAACCCATTTTGGTTCCTGGTAGAACCCTTTTGGTTCCAGGTAGAACCCTTTCCACAGAGGATTCTACATTGAACCCAAAAGAGTTCTGCATGGAACCAAAAAGAGTGTACATAGGAGCCGTTAATCAGTAGCCTGTTTCTTTTTTTTTTTAAGAGGCACCCCTTTCCCTTCCTCCATCTCTCGCCCCTCTCCTCTGCTCTCCACATGCATTGAGAGGAAGTTAGCTTTGAGTGGGTGTGTGTGCATG
>QNTS01000298.1:1228282-1298276 GCA_003317085.1 Hucho hucho
TGACCAAATACTTATTTTCCACCATAATTTGCAAATAAATTCATAAAAAATCCTACAATGTGATTTTCTGGATTTTTTTTCTTCATTTTGTCTGTCATAGTTGAAGTGTACCTATGATGAAAATTACAGGCCTCTCTCATCTTTTTAAGTGAGAGAACTTGCACAATTGGTGGCTGACTAAATACTTTTTTTCCCCACTGTACATATAAATATATGGATGAGCGAAGGCTGACCGGTGTAGGCAAGATGCAGTAGATGGTATAGAGTACAGTATATACATATGAGATGAGTAATGTAGAATATGTAAACATTATATAAATGGCATCGTTTAAAGTGGCTAGTGATACATTTATTTCATCCAATTTTTTATTATTAAAGTGGCTAGAGATTTGAGTCGATGGCCGAAACAGCATAGGCAAGATTCAGTAGATGGTTTAGAGTACATTGTATACATTTGATATGAGTGTTGGCTGTTGATTTGGTGGCTTTCACAAGTTTCCCCAGAATGGACAAAATCATTTGTTTTCAAGACTTTGTGGTGGCCTTCGAGTAACTGAACCATTCTATGTGGCTAAATAGTCATTAGTGCCTTAATTGTTACTGCACATTCAACACATTGCTGAACTACCATCCAACAGTGTTGCACAGGAAACCGGTACATCTTAGCCTCATCACCAAAAAGCCCTGAAACCTTTCGGAATGTTGCTGCTCTTGAAAACAACCTGTGCCGTGTTTATATTGGGTTGCTTTATGGTAATATATGTGTAGAATGTCATTTACCTGAGGCCCATAAGCTTAGATTGGCCCTTCCATGTGTTTTGTTGTGCAGAGCCCAAGAGGCGAGGCAGGGAATTTTTATTGGGTTGTGTCTCTCCTGGGTGTGGAAACTAGGGTTCAGAGGTCAGCAGGGGATTCCCACATATTAACCCTTTACAAACCAGCAGAGCTGTGAGCTGCCCCTCCCTTATGACCCCTGGCGCCCGTTCTCTCCTATACACACACAACACACACACAACCCCTCACCTCTCACATAGATCATTATAGCTCCCTCTAGAGTTTCAATCAGGATGCTGGCAACCAATTGCCAGCTCTGTGTTTCAGTTGCCATTAAAGATCTAGCATCAGCTTACCCTCTAAAATCTGGTCGAAAACTGACCTTACATCTAAGGGCGACACCAAGTCAGAGATTCTAAGGGGTTAAATCAGGAACATTTTATAGGCTACTAATACCTACCTGCTACCCCTCCCTGTCCTCTTTTCTCTCCTTGCTATGTTCCCCTGATCTCCTCCACTTTGCCTTCTCTGTGGCCAAATCTTTGAATAAATCTGTAAGTACTACTTTGGTACTGTGTGGTTCAATATACAAGTTATTCAGCTTGTTTGTTTATTCTTGTATTTTGGGGAACCTTGATGTTGTTGTTATGGAGATTGTCCTCCCCTGCTCCAGTTCTTTCTCTCTCACTCCTATTTGCGCTCTGTCATACTCTGTCCCTTTCTCGCATGCATTCCCCTGCAGTCAACTCTCTCTCGCTTAATGCCAACCTCACACACTCTCTCCCTCTACTATACTCCCTCATAGTTTTACTCTCTCTCTCTCTCTTTCTCATTCTCTCTTTCTCTTTCTCTTTCTCTCTCTTTCTCTCTGTGTGCCCATGTGTTGGGAACGTTCCAGGGCAGCTGGCAGAGTACTAAAGCTGTCGTCAGTGTCCGGTTTCAATATACCCATTCTTTCTCCCTACACACCCCTCAGACCATCCAACCCACCCCTGCCCACACAAACACACACACACACACACTCTCGCTCTCTCTCTCTCTCTCTCTCTGAGTCCAGGCCAGCAACAGGCAGCGGGATATGCAAGCTGGCAGATGCTGATGAGCTGAGACACACACACACGTTCAGCGTCGCTCATGTGTACTGAACCAGGATGTTAAGACCTGAAACACACGACTGCCAACCGTGTGTGTGTCTGTCTGTCTGTCTCTGACAGCTTGTCATAACTTTCAATGGTGCATTGGCGGTCAGTACAATGGAGCTCATCGGTTTTTTTTATGGTCACAGACTTCTCAGTTGAGAGGCTCAAAGTATTGGAGTTGTACTTGTGAACTAGTATAAAATATATGGAGTAGTGACACCGATGCTCTTTCCTCTCACAGTCGCTGCAGGCAAACTGTGAGATACACTGGTATTTTATGATGCTAAACCGCGAACCAGAGAACCCAATCATGCTGCTGATTCAATGAAATAAAGAATGACGTTTGACCCAAAAATATTTTTCCATGTAGGTTTACAATAAAAAAGTTTCAGAATTGGATGGATAATTAAATGATAATGCTCGAGCAGCTGGTGCTTGGAGGATATATTGGCACGGGTGTTGTTATTACCAATATATTCTCCAAACACCGGCTTCGAGGTCATTATCACTTTTATACAACGTGTTACCAACATATTCAAACAATGATTTACATATTTTCATTAAAAACATTATTTTGATGAATTTATTCATACTATTTCATGCTTCCACAAGATATACAGCAAAGTAACTGCATTTGCATTTGTTTAAGCTGTTTTCTAGTGACAGTTATTTGGATCCATCCATAACAACGTGCTAATGAGGCACGATTTCGCCTGGCATAAAAAAAAAGTGTTCACTCGTCAGGACACTGTTGTTCAGCGGAGCTAGACAACAACACAGCTAACACAATCACTTCAAACTGAAAAGACTGCAAACTAGCTGCACTTCATTTGACCTTTTTTCAATTGACAGTTTATATCCATAAAAATTATGCCAGCTGATTCATGATTTCGGCTGGCTGAGAAACGCTGCCTGCTTGTCTGTCTTGTCCGCTGTTGAAAACTAAATGTTAGTCTAAAAGAAATGTGAGATAATGTCTAGATGCTTTTTATAGTGGAGATCAAGTTTATAAATTGCCTGGCTGGGGAGATGAGACAGTGGATTGCGCAGTCAGATGGACCAGATGGAGTAAATAGGCATTTTAACTTCATAGATTTAGCCGGTGGTAATTTGTGGAATAGACACCGGCTGGGATGCGGTTTTAACCAATCAGCATTCAGGATTAGAACCACACACCAGGCAATAGTGAAATATGTAAATGTTTTACGTCCATGTTTGAGTTGAATATTTTCGAATAGTATTTCTCTCTCTTTCACTCTCTCTTAGGACAAGGAAACTCCAGATCAGAAACATTCCTCCGCACCTGCAGTGGGAGGTGAGTGCCCCTGGTTTGACCATAACATAGTTTCACCATATAAAAATGTATCAATGGGTCCGTTAGTGTCTCACAACCAGTTAGTGTTACTTTTATACGGAAAAGCATAGGTTAGTCCCTGCTACAACATAGGTAAGTAATCAGGAAAAATCTGTTCAGAACAGGGTGTTCTGTGTAGCCATCTGAGATGTGAGTTAGGGGGGTAAAGGCATTTAGATGGCTGCGGGCATGATTGTGTGTGTTCGTATGTGTATTTGTGTCTTTATTGTAGGGTGGCTTTATTTTGGGGGTGGCCTAGTGGTTAGAGCATTGGGCTAATGACCGAAAGGTTGTCAGATCGAATCCCCGAGTTGACAAGGTAAAACTCAGTCGTTCTGCCCCTGAACAAGGAAGTTCCCAACTGTTCCTAGGCCGTCATTTTAAATAAGAATTTGTTCTTAACTGACTTGCCTAGTTAAATAAAGTTTTACAAATACATTGTGTGGGCGCTGAGCTGCGCACGCTACCGCTGGACGAAATCTCTGCTAAGGCGGGGCTCTTTCGCTTTCTCTCTCGCTCTCCACTCCATCCTGCTGGTGCTCGCGTGCAGCGCAGTATGTCCTTCCCTAGGTGGCCACACGAGGGTAACGTTTCTCCACCCATGTTGTAGCTCTGAACATGAGCCAGAAAGAGTAAAAAAAATAAGGCCCAATGTCAGAATAAGAAACCATGTTGTAGACACTTCTAACTCCTTACACCAGAGCAGTCAAACCTAGCTTCTGGATGGCCAGATATGCCATTTATTCAAGTGACATACAGTGCATAAATTATACATAATGGGTGGTCCCGGGAATCAAACCCACTATCCTGGCATTGCAAGCGCCATGCTCTACCAACTGAGCTACACAGGACATCAGTGTCTGATTTAGACCAGGGAAGTGTCTCTTTCCAGTCAGTAACACTAATCAATTAAGTTTAGGTGGAAATGTTGAAACACAACTATAATGAAATTGTGTTCTAGGTGCTGGATGGTCTGCTGGCCCAATATGGAACCGTTGAGAACTGCGAACAAGGTAAGATACTGAAGTTACCTCTGGGGAAAAACAAAGTAATTTTGTTCTATTCATAACCAGTCAGACTTCGCTCTGAACATCTCATCTGCAAATCCAATGATAAGGCTTCCTTTACACACTCACTGAGCAAGATTATAATGAGTTCACATTTTTTCTGCACTTTGCACAATGCTTTTGCACTACAAAAATGTCGCTCACTGTTTTCTATCCCTGAGACTTGACCGGATCTGCTTTCCCTATCCATCTGAGCTACAAAAATAAAAGCATATTCATAAAGCGTCTCAAAATAGGAGTGCTGGTCTAGGATCAGCCTGTCCAGGTAATCTTAATCATTAAGAGGCAAAACTGATTCTAGATCAGCACTCCTACTCTGAGGCGCTTTATGAATAAGGGGCGTGATCAGAGTTCTTCTGTAGTCCAAGCACCTCCCTTTGTGAATACAGCTCATTAAGAAATAGCTTGAGTATACCAGTCTACTGGAAACCCTGCAAGAGTGAAGTCTTTATGTCAGTGGTAAATCGTTGCTTCTCAGTCCTTCTCTGTCAGCAAATCAGATTTGATCAATGGGATATCCCATGCTCTGTCATAGGTCAATCAATATCAATAACTCTCAGTGCTCAACTGTTCAGGAAATGGGTCTGACAAGGAGGTGGGTTTATAGCCTCTGACTTATGCAATCTCCCCTCCCTCCCTCCCTCCCTCTCTCTCTCCCCTCCCTCTGGCTCCTTTTCTTAGTGAACACAGACAGTGAGACTGCGGTGGTCAACGTCACATATGGAACTCGGGAACATGCCAGACAGTAAGTCTCCCATAGTGCATGATCTTTTCTATATCTCTACTTCCAAATGTACACCCTCCATATCCTTTCACACCTTGCTTATCTGAATGTTTTTGCGTCCATATAATATATGCCATTTAGCAGACGCATTTATCCAAAGGGACTTAGTCATGAGTGCATACATTTTACATAAGGGTGGTCCCAGGAATCAAACCCACTATCCTGGCATTGCAAGCACCATGGTCTGCCAACTGAGCTATGGAGGACCATATGAAGGAAGCGTATAGGGCTAAATTACACTACCGTTAAAAGTTTGGGTTCACTTAGAATTTTCCTTGTTTTTGAAAGAGAAGCAATTTTTTTTGTCCTTTAAAATAACATCAAATTGATAAGAAATACAGTGTAGACATTGTTCATGTTGTAAATGACTATTGTAGCTGGAAACGGCTGAATTATTATTATTTTTTTTAATGGAATATCTACAGAGGCCCATTATCAGCAACCATCACTCCTGTGTTCCAATGGCACGTTGTGTTAGCTAATCCAAGTGCATCATTTTAAAAGGCTAATTGATCATTAGAAAATCCTTTTGCAATTACGTTAGCACAGCTGAAAATGGTTGTGCTGATTTAAAGAAGCAATAAAGCTGTCCTTTAGACTAGTTGAGTATCTGGAGCATCAGCATTTGTGGGTTTTATTACAGGCTCAAAATGGCTAGAAACAAAGAACTTTCTTCTGAAACCCGTCAGTCTATTCTTGTTCTGAGAAATGAAGGCTATTCCATGCGAGAAATTGCCAAGAAACTGAAGATCTCGTACAACGCTGTGTACTACTCCTTTCACAGAATAGCGCAAACTGGCTCTAACCAGAATAGAAAGAGGAGTGGTGCACAACTGAGCAAGTGGACAAGTACATTAGAGTGTCTAGTTTGAGAAACAGTCGCCTCGCAAGTCCTCAACTGGCAGCTTCATGAAATAGTATTTGCAAACACCAGTCTCAACGTCGACAGTGAAGAGCCGACTCAGGGATGCTGACCTTCTCGGCAGAGTTGCAAAGAAAAAGCCATATCTCAAACTGGCCAATAAAAAGAAAAGATTAAGATGGGCAAAAGAACACAGACACTGGACAGAGGAACTCTGCCTAGAAGGCCAGCATCCCGGAGTCGCCTCTTCACTGTTGACGTTGAGACTGGTGTTTTGTGGGAAATATTTTCTAAATATTTGAACACTGTAATACTTGATAAGAGATCCTAAATGTTTTAATCTTTGTCAAACTCCACATGTTGATGCATGATACACTACATGACCAAAAGAATGTGGACACCTGCTCATCAAAAATCGAATTCCAAAATCATGGGCATTAATATGGAGTTGGTCCCCTCTTTGCTTCTATAACCGCCTCCGCTCTTCTGGGAAGGCTTTCCACTAGATGTTGGAATATTGCTTCAGGGACTTTGTTCCATTTAGCCACAAAAGGCATTAGTGAAGTTTGATGTTTGGTGATTATACCTGGCTCGCAGTCGGTGTTCCAATTCATCCCAAAGGTGTTCGATGGGGTTGAGGTCAAGGCTGTGTGCAGGCCAGTCAAGTTCTTCCACACCGATCTCGACAAACCATTTCAGTATGGACCTCGCTTTATGCACAGGGGCATTGTCATGCTGAAACAGGAAAAGGCCTTCCCCAAACTGTTGCCACAAATCTTCTAGAATGTAATTAAATGCTGTAGCAATAAGATTTCAATTCACTGGAACTAAGGGGCCTAGCCGGAACCATGAAACATCCCCAGATGTTCCTCCTCCACCAAACTTTACAGTTGGCACAATGCATTGGGGCAGGTAGTGTTCTCCTGGCATCTGCCAAACACATGGCACTCATAAGAGTAGGGGTGTTAACCCTGGTGTCCTGCCTAAATTCCCAATCTGGCTCTCATACTATGATGGTTACCTAAACGTATTCTCAGTCAACTTACCTGGTAATTTTTTTTGATAAACTGACTTGTTGGAAACGTTGCATCCTATGACGGTAGCACATTCAAAGTCACTGAGCTCTTCAGTAAAGCCATTCTACTGGCAATGTTTGTCTATGGCAATTGCATTGATGTGTGCATGATTTTAAACACCTGTCAGCAACAGGTGTGTCTGAAATCCACTCATTTGAAGGGGTGTCCACATTCTTTTGTATATATATTGTGTATGTATCACTCGCTTGACCTCTAGTGGTATGATAGTAGGACTGCAGTTGGGGATTGCGCTGCGCTGCAACATAAAAAATTATCAAAGATATTAAAGATGAACTACACACATGCAGCCGATGAATTTGGCCATAGTACAAGGTTTCACTTAAGAAAATCATTGTTTTGAGACATTTGGCTTTCAAGGTCCAGGTTCACATTTTTTGGGGAGTAAAAACAGATCATCATTATAGAAAGGTATTCAGAAAACCTCATGGGTGAAAGACAAAAAACCACTGGAATTTGTTTTTCTTTCGTCATCCTTATAAATGACTATTTCTAGTTTTGCTGATTTTGTCAGCAAAATGTATAATTAAATGTGAAATCTAACATCCACCTGTTTCTCCAGGGCTATCCAGAAGCTGAACGGCTACGAGTTTGAGAACAATTCCTTGCGTGTCTCCTACATCCCAGATGAGACGTCCGATGTCGACTCCCAACACGGCCCAGACAACAGTCGTCGCCGCGGCCCCCATGGCGGTTCCCCGGGCTCAGGCATGCCCTCAAAACACCAGCACGCTGACATCCCCCTCCGACTCCTGGTGCCCACCCAATACGTGGGGGCCATCATCGGCAAGGAGGGTGCCACCATCCGCAACATCACCAAACAAACCCAGAGCAAGTGAGTACCAATATCAGTTGACCGATATAGTAGTAACAGATGAGTACCAGAGAACCAGATCAAGTGAGTGCAAGTCACCGGTATGGCCTCTAAAAGAGAACATGTTGCTAGAATAGACAGCAAAGCCATTACTGATATGAAGCGTTACATCCCATCTTTGTTAAGGCTTTGAAAGTGAATATAAAAATGTACTGGGAGCATTGCACAACCCAAAGGGCTTTCGATTGAATTTAAACGAACCAAAAGTGGTGGAAATTGCTGTCTTCACCCTGCCCACCAGCTTGTGAACACAATACTGTATGGCCAAACGGACTTTCCTGCGTTTTCTGTCCCTGCTGCTAGAATCGACGTCCATCGCAAAGAGAATGCCGGCGCAGCTGAGAAGCCAATCAGCATCCACTCCACCCCTGAGGGCTGCTCCTCTGCCTGCCGTATGATCCTGGACATCATGCAACAGGAGGCTAAGGACACCAAGACGTGAGTGCAGTGTCCATGAAGCAGCTGTCAGACAAGCACAGTGTGAAAACTTTAAAATGACCCTCCAGCTATTTCGTAACTTTTCCCATAAAAAAATGGTATCTCCAATTGTGCTAGGGGTGGATGTTTATGCATGCAGCTAGGAAACCGTATATTTGATTTTCTTCTGTTTTTAATCTCATACTGTGTTCTCCTCATCCTCTCAGTGCTGAAGAAGTACCCCTGAAGATCCTGGCTCACAATAACTTTGTAGGCCGACTGATCGGCAAGGAGGGGCGCAACCTGAAGAAAGTGGAGCAGGACACCGACACCAAGATCACAATCTCCCCGTTAGTCACACACATTTAAAAACACACACACAAACACATCATGAAACACACAGGTCCCTGGGTATGTTTATGTAGAGCTGCCATGGTCAACTAGGAAAGACCATGCACCATGTGATGGAAACATATGACTATATCCAATGACTGAGACTGATTAAATGTACTGAGTTGTTTTTTCATTATTGTAGTCTCCAAGGATCAACTATGGTTGATTAACAGCGTTCCTTGTTATTTTTCTCCCTCTGCTCATCTCCCCATCTTCTTTCTGATTCTTCTTTCATCTTATTTCTCATTCTACCTGCTCTTCCTGTTTCTTATCCTTCTCCTTTTTCACCTGACCTCTCCCTCTTTCCTCTTCTCCTCCTCTTTCACCTCTCCCACCCTGTCTCTTCCTTCCCTCCGCTCCTGTCTGAAGACTCCAGGACCTGACTGTGTACAACCCAGAGAGGACCATCACAGTGAAAGGACCCATCGAGGCCTGTTGTCTGGCCGAGACAGAGATCATGAAGAAAGTGCGTGAGGCCTATGACAATGACATGGCCGCTATGAATGTGAGTCAATGCTCAATAAAGTTACTAGCCTCCAATTCTCTTCCCAACACAATGGCCTCTCAGGTAGATCTTTCCCCTGGCACTTTAGGTTTCCACCTGTATTTGTTGACATTAATAGCGAGAAACGCAAATACATTCATTGTCACATGCACTCAAACTATCATGCACTCTCAGATCAGTTCCTTTGGCAGTTACCTGCTTCTTGTCTCCAGCAACAGACTCATCTGATTCCCGGACTGAACCTTGGAGCGCTTGGACTTTTCCCCTCTTCCGGTTCCATGCCCCCTCCCCCACCAGGCAACTCTGCATCCCCCTACGGATCTTTTGGGGTAAGTACACAGGCTTCTATCTAAGCTAGTTGGGTTCCAGTCATTGAGCTTTAGTTTAGTTAGCTGTGTTTGCAAACACTGATGCTAGCTCTCACAAATGTTACCTCTGTCTGCCTTAGGGTTGGGGTATGGTAATAACCTCTAGATCAGCAGGTCAGATATTGGTTAGGCTGTGGTCATGTAGTGATATAGTTGTAACTGTTTCATGTCACCCTACAGGCCCCTGAGCAGGAGACAGTCCATGTGTACATCCCGGCCCAGGCAGTAGGAGCTTTAATTGGCAAGAAGGGACAGCATATAAAACAGCTGAGCCGCTTCGCTGGAGCATCAATCAAGGTGAGAGATTTACTAGTGTACACAGACATTCACTCACACAAGGAAATTGGTCAATGAGGAAAGATAATGCACCAAGCTGATGTAAATAGTGCATTTCATCACCGCTCTGAAACTGATTAGAAAAAAACAATGACTTTTTGAGACACCTATACTTGTACACATCATGTCTCTGTAAAGGACGTCACACTGCTTGCTTAGCGAGTACCACTTCCTTCTGATTCGGCCCATACCTGGCTCAAACTAGGGACCTCTGCCTTGCTAGCACACGTGACTGCCCTCCGGAAGCGTCTTGCCAGTCGGCGGCATGTGAAGTAAGTTTCGCACATCCCCATGTGCTACAGACCTCTATCTATATGGTTTAAGTTGACCTTCATATCTTTTCCCCTCCAGATTGCCCCAGCTGAGGCTCCTGACTCCCCGATGCGAATGGTCATTGTAACTGGCCCACCTGAGGCCCAGTTCAAGGTACAGTAGAATGGCAGCATGATCAGACAATCTCTTTTTCAGCCTCTGTTTGTCAGTGTTCATATCAGTGTCCAGAACTGGGAGCCCTCTTCTTGGTGTTTGCATCTTACTTTGTGTGTGGTCTCTGCTTGCCTGTCCTGCCTTCTCTTCTTCCATCCATTTCCTCTCCTCCAACCTGTATTATCCTACTTTTAGCCTTACACTATTCCTCTCCTTCGTACTCTCTTGTTCCTTCCAAATCCTTGTTGAAGTCACATGTCAAGCCATAGGTGTAGTTACTTTTCGATGTCAAACTGACGTTTGACTCTTTGTCGCCACCTCAGGCTCAGGGCAGGATTTATGGCAAACTGAAGGAGGAAAGCTTCTTTGGGCCAAAGGAGGAAGTGAAGCTGGAGACGCACATCAAGGTAGCCGCTGCCTCTGCCGGCCGAGTCATCGGAAAAGGTGGAAAGACGGTGAGTGTAGAGGGTCTTCTCTGGGTCCTTTTCAGGTTGCATCCCGTTCTCTTTTTGGCATAGCTTGTACCCTTTATTACAATCATTTCTGCTCCACTATTTCCTTGTGGCTATCCTCTCCTGAGCTAGAATAACTGAGCATAGGATCACTATAAACAGTCATGTTAGTTTTAACTAAGTGCAAATAACTAACAAAACATTCTTATTCCTCAGGTGAATGAGCTACAGAACCTTACTGCAGCTGAGGTGGTGGTCCCTCGCGAACAGACCCCAGACGAGAATGACCAGGTTATTGTCAAGATCATCGGCCACTTCTACGCAAGCCAGGTGAGGATCTCCTAGTCCTCACTCTCTTTCATAAGCTGCCTATAGAAGTTGGATATAGAACCTACCGAGATTTGAAGAGGCCCCAACCTCTCCTCATCATTTCCATCAACAGTTTCTCCAGTACTCTTCAGTCTCCTCACTTGCTCACTCATATGTTTTTCTCTCTTGCAGTTGGCCCAAAGGAAGATCAGGGACATTCTTACACAGGTCAGGCAGCAGCAGAAGGGAGGCATGGGGGAGCGCCAGGGGGAGCGCCAGGGGCCACACCCACAGGTCTTGTCTGAGATGGGGCCCTCCCAGGGACTGGCACAGGAGCCCCGGCCCCAGAGAAAGTGACGGGGCAGAGGGACCTTACCGGACGGACAGACAGAAAAACGGACGGAGGATAGATGAACAGACGGATAAAAGAGAGCGACACACGGACCCAGCGATAGACAGGGAAAGATGCGAGTCAAACTGAGTCAGAGAGAGGAAACGCCTGAGAGATGACAATGTTTAGAGGAAAAAAATAGAGGAAAAGTAAACTTAGAGAAAACAGAGACCAGATGCCAGGCCAGAGCGACTGACTAGGAATGGTGAGTTGTTTGGAGGATGTGGCAGGTAGAGGCCTCCTTTTGTGTTTCAGAGAGGGTCTCTCTCACACCAATGGGGGGCATTTGGTTCTCCTCATATGGAGAACGACTACTCTCCCTGATCACACTTGGATGGGCCAGCCTACTTGATACTAAACCCACACTGAGCTCTTAACCATCTCCAGCCAGTCCTATATTTTAAGGGTGGTTTTTTTAAAGATAAAGATATATGTATAGAAATGTTTATTCAGAGGTATTATTAATAGAATGCAGTGATCGGGAGCCGGGAGAGGGGGCCGGGAAGCCATTGCGGTGGGGGCGGGGGTCATGGAATAGGTGACCCTTCGTCAGCCAATGAAAGTTCAGCAGAGGGGCCGCAGTTGTTAACACTGCTCTTTGACTCCTTCGTAGAAAACTATGAAGAAAAAAATAAAATATGAGGTTGTGAATAGAATCTTCATGAAATGCTGCCCTCGATTGCCTTGCCTTTTGGGGTCGCCTCGAGACTCAGGTCTGCCTCGTTTCCGAGGCACTGTTTGTTCCCGAGGTCCCGATAGGCGTCTGGTGGTCGAAGCAGTGAGAGATCAGTAAGTGCGTGGAAGCCGCGGCTAGTCCTGCAGTTCTATTGCAGAGGCTTAGCTCCGAGATGCGGACGAGAACGACCGTTAACTAGCTAGCCATGCTCGCTGGCGAGCGGCCCACGCCTAAACGGCATATTTTATATATATTATATATATATGATATGTGAGTTAACCCGGTCCCTCGGGAGAATGAATTGAGGGCAAGGAGAAATACTGTGGACAGTTGAGGCAGATATGTAGCAGTCCTGCAATGACTGACAGACGAGGTCTTATTTGATTTTTGCTCATTGCCTTTTTCATGCTCAGACCCAATTTAGGCCAAAACCGGTTCTCTCGAACCGCCTATGTGTTCTGGAATTTCTTTTATTGGATCTACGAAAACGTCAAAAACTAAATCCATTGGTTAATTTGATACCAAGCAGGATTGAACCCACACTTACTGTGGTCACAAACGAGTTAGGAGACCAGATGGAATCAAAAACAGTACACAGAGTGGTATTTGAGGACCACTACTGCATGGGTCAGGTGAGTTGATCCACAGTCCTTGCCTCTAGATGGAAAGGTAATAACAGTTAGTGGGGAATGGCTTCTTCTCTCTCTCTCTCCCCTCCGTTGAAGGCCTGCTGGTGACGCTTCCAGACCCCACCTAATGAAGGAGGGGTAGAAGCATGGGGCGCTCTCACCGTTACTAGAAAATATTAGATAAAATGAAATAAAAAATAAAAACCTACCTCAGGGTATTGTTACCTCAGTATTCCTAACTTCTTTTTTTTTTTTGCTTGCTGGTGTTTTATATAAAGCTGATAGTCCTGAATATTTTTTATTTTTTTAAGGAAAGAAAAATACTTTTTTTAGGTTTTGTCTTCTTGCTTTGGTTATTTTTTTCTGTTTTTTTTTGTGTGACTTTTATTTTGAAAATCAGAATGACCCAGAGGTGATGCCCCAGAAGAAAAAGTGAAATCAGCCAACAATGGCCAGGTGATAGTGTTGTCATGCCTGCTTTGGGGGCAGCCTCTGGCTCTTCTGAAGTATGATTGGAGCATTCGGTCTTTAAAATCAGAGTATTGGCCAATGGGGAATGGCGCTGTTAGTCAAGAGGGTCTCTGGGCACATGTTGGTCCATACCACACCATGGGTGTGGGTTATGATCAGGTCCCGGTAATTATGTTTTTGACATGGTCAAAAGGTTATTTATGATTATATATGTTTGTCATACAAGCTATAATTTGTTATACTGCTGAACTAGAATACTGACAGCATGACAGGACAGGTTTTTAAGGCAGAATTCCCATGATATGACTATGACCACTGTGTCTCCGAGGCCCTCTTGTCTGTTTCATGATGACATCAGCTTAATGCGCAGAATGTTTACTTACATGTTGCAGTCCATCTTTAGTGCTGTGCCAGAGAAATGTTGATGTAAGACTGAAGGGTGTTCAATCTGTCCCCTTACTCTGAAAACACTGAATGTGAATATTTATTAGCTCTGTGCACTGACCAATAAGCCTCAGCCCTCCCCATTTCTCATGATCTTGATCTGTGAGTGTGATCGTGTGTGGGTTTGGGTGTGTTTAGTGTTTTTTTGTTTATTGGTTTTAAGTGTTAAATTTTTTTGTGGGGGAAGTGGTGGGGTGTAAAAAAAGCAGAAAAAAGTAGGAAGAGAACCTATGGACTCGGTTTGTCTTTCAATAGACAGAGGGTGTTCAAAAACCTTTTAAAAATGGGAGCAAAAAGCAAGGAAGTTGAAAAATGCATAAAATAAATAGATTCAACCTGTTCATCAGATGTAAAAGGAAACCGATCACCAGACTTTTGTATTTTTGAAATAACTATGGGGGAAAAAATGATGAAGGAATGATGGAAAAGCCGAAGAGTAAAACGTGCCAGGTCACTGATTGACACTGCCAGATAGCATCATTTCCACAGCCTGAGCTACTCACTAAACACATCCAGTAGACTGGCCAGCGGCTTTGAAACATACTTTCTTACCATCGACAGGTGAAAGTCTATTCTACTGTTTATGCTTCCATTTTTTTTCAAGAGACGGCAACTTCTTGTTTTGCCATGGCAAGAGCTGACTTGACATGTTTAGAGGTCTCCTTGGCAACGAGGATATGACTCCATCATCATGTGGGGTACAAATGCTCCTCAGAAGTTTCAGTCTCTTTCCGACCCATAGAGCTCTGTTCACAAACACCAAGACACACTATTTTGGATTATTCAGACTGCAGCCATTTTTTTTTTTTTTTTTTTTTGTATACAGCAAGCTTTATTTGGACATGACATCTGGTTAAATACTGTTACACTAATTGAATAATGTAAACAACTAAATATTGAAATGACCGAGAACCTCCAGGGCTTTTTAAAACTTGATGCAATTTAGTAAGGGAGGCGTAGAAGAGTGACAGGAGATGGGCCAATCTTTTGTGGAAAGCGGGGGAGGGACTATTATCTACTATGTCGAAGACTGACAGACAAATAGCGTACCCTTGTTTGACGTACAATAATTGCCTATTTATGTCACTGGAAATGCAACTGTATACCATATAGTCCAGTCAAAGTAGACTTAACATCACTCACGTAACCTCCTCCCCTCTAGTCTTCTTTCACTATCTCACCACCCTGGTTTAAGATCCTTCTACTCACACTCTCTTACTACCAGGATTTTATTTGTACTTTTCTGTACACCACAGGACTAGGAGGACCTTTTTAAAAAATCATTTCATTTTTGGGAGTTGAGGGGAACTACAGAGTCCTCCACCCTCTCTTACGCTGGCCTCGATTGTGTTCGTTTTCTCACTTCTGTTCAGATGTTTCTAGTTTTATGACAAACTTTTTTCAATTTGTTTCCTTTGCTTTAGTTTGGAAAAATTGTTGATTACATTTTTTTCTGATCATGTTTTTTAATGCACAGATCTCTTAAACAGCTACTAAATAAATACAAAATACTAACATGTAACGCATTACATGATGTAAGTAATAACTGTGCCAAACACAAGTTTTTGTACTCAAAAAGAGACAGAATAAGAATTTGTTTTATCTGTAATTGATGACACCTGGTCTGTTCACTGAGTGGCTTACTCTTTAGCCCTCACACTTTGAAGCTCTATAACATGAAATCCATGCTCGTTGTCTGTGGCAAAGCGAATGGCTCACTATTGTGTCCACAAACAAAATTCCTCTCATGTCTAAACTGAAGTCCTTTTTATGCAATTTGAGTGATATGTTGACAAGCTATATTCATGGTCAACATTTGGCATGTGGACTGTTGATTATCCACTTATAAAACAAACCCACAACAATATGACAAAACTCTTTTGAAACTTCCCATCAAAGCTTGTAGCTTGGCATATTGACAACAGATTCAAGCTCTCGTAAAGACTGCTATGATTATTGAAACAAAGATGCACACCACAATGGTTTTTTCCTCATTGGTAGACTCCGGTCTTCACTTAAACGAAACATCATAGATGGGTGCTACAAAGATGAAACAAACCTTACACATAACTGGGAACGCTACCTCAAGACTTAGCCATAAGATTGTTTTTATCAACCAGACAAGAGCAAACAGTGCATGTTACAGTATTTTCTTTCATTCACTTTAATTTATTTTTTTATTTTCTTTTTACCTCTCCAGTTTAGAGTTGGGACTGTAAAAATAACAAATACAGAGGGTGACGTGGGGTGTAGGAGCAGGGAGGGAGAGGACTGTGTGTGGGGAGGGACTGGGTCTAGTATGGGCATCCTCTAGTAGGCCTGGGACATGTTGGTTTGAGTGATAAGGGGGCACTGAGGATTGGAACAAAGTGAATACATGGGAAACTAAACCCTTGTGGCTCTTTTGGTGGAGCAGGGTTGTTCGGTCTCTCTTGAATGAGAACCCGAGGGCCCTGAAATTGCTTCTATCCCTCAGTAGATACACCACACTGTGCCTGTTCCACATTTCTCCGTGACCCCTTCGGATAACCAGCTCCCCCAAAGGCCCTCACCTTGGGGTCCTGAGACCCAGTATCCCACCCTCCTCCTCCCACAGTCCTCTAGCTCTGCCGCTCTTCCACCATCTCTCCCTTTGTTTTCACTTCCTGAAAGACTGGGCACGATACCCCGGAAAATAATTGGTAAAAGGTCAAATTTAAAAAGGACACAAAAAGTTTAACATTTCAAAATGCTCAAATAAAAAGTAGTAAATGAATAAATAACTGGATAGCGGCATCTCCATATACTGTAGTTCATAGTCTATTAAATAAAAACGTTAACTTCTTCCAAAGATGATTTTGTTTTCTCTGTTAGAAGTTGTTTTGAAATGATTATGAAATGGAACAATTCAAGGGGAGAGATAAATGTAAGTATTGTTTTCCTCAAAAACAAGATAAACAAGATTTAATTATCCAATTGCATTTTTGTTTTTCATTAGACTTATGTTTTTAGCCTCAAAATTCTTCATCTTTTTTTGTTTGATTTATTTTCTGATTGCTTTTTCAAATGACATAGGATTGTATTTCTTGTGTTTGGATACATTAGGATTCTCTCTCTGTGAACTGCAACATAATAACACTCAGTGAAACCTTCTCAGAGCAGCATGATGTCTAAACTATTAAATTGTTTATTTTCATTTTTAATGATTCATTTGAAAAGAAAGGACCTGTTTAGCTGGTCAGTCTCCGGAGGAGCTGGAGGAGGAGGACATGAAGAGAGAGAGAGGCCCATCTATCGGGCTCTGCTCTGCTGCCAGCCCTCCTCCACCTCTGGGGTCTTGGCCTTTCAACTTCTGCCTGCCTGATTTCTTTAGTTCTCATCCAGACTTGTTTTAAACTCCTTGTAAACAAAACAGAGCATAGATATGAATGTGTTATTAAAAGACGAGAAAACCGGAACCCAGTTCTGTCTTGTGTGTTTTCTGTGTTGTCTTTTTACTCTATACAGTGCCTCCACCAGTGCCTTCTTCATCCACTGTGGTCTTTACAGAAAAACTAGAATTTAATTAGAATAATTCATTATATTTCTATGAGTGGAACACTATGTATCATGCCACATCAGATACCTCGATCTAGAGTTTGGAATTCCAACCAAAGATATCAATTAAGAGTCTAGGAACTCTGCATTTTCTGCAAATATTTGCAAAGAAGATGCACTTTAGGTATTGAACTTTCTTGGAATTTCTTAGAAGCAACCTAAAACACTGGTATTAACAAATATACTTATTTAAGCCTATATCTGGAGACACTCTCAGCAGGAGTTTACCAACATTCTTGACTTTCTGAGGCAATGTGTTCCTCTGACACATAGAATAATTGTATCATGGGTACACACTTGGCTAGGTCAAGGTCCTATAATTATTGTATTTTTTACAGTCAATGAATTTAGCAGTACCCCCCTCTTATTAAAAAATACCCAGGTAGCACATAACGTTCTGAGAACCACACGTTTCTTAGAGCTTGGTGAGAGCATGGTTGTCCTATGGTTATTTTGCATACAGCCTTCCCACAACTTTCTGGGCACAAGATACCCGGCTAGCACATAACGTTCTGAGAACCATGTTTCTTAAGTGGGAAAAACATTAGTAACGTTCAAATTATGTCCTAAGAATGTTATTTAAAAACATTCCATTCTCAGCTCCAACAAAACTCTCTCTATCCTCTGTCTTATTAAGTGTGTTTACGTGTGTTGGCCGAGCACACTAATTGGTGACACCTGATCTTAATGAATGCTTGTTTCCTTTGAAATGGGGTCTGTTAGAATACACATAGCATGCTAGCACCATCCTGGTGGTGCTGTGGACTAATTCCATGGATAGAGAACAGAAGATCATAGGTTTGAGCATCACTGACGCCGTGCCACAATAAAAATAAAAAAATCATTTCCATGTGTCCTATTTGTGCTTGGAATTCAAAACAGTTAACCCAAACTAAGCTAGCAGTGTTATTAAAAGTGAAAGTTTTAAGGAAGTTGATCTAAAACCTCAAAATAACCTATAATTTCCACTCTCATAACATTAAGAAAACTTTCAGGGAACCATAGTAAAACATTGTCAGAACCCGCCTGCAACCTAAAAATGAATGTTCTCAGAACAAGCAAAATGTTCACTTCCGTTCTCAGAACGTTTAAAATCTTTCAATTTTACCGGTCAGGAAACGTACGACTTTGTTCCCAGAACCAATGTGAAACCAAAAACTTACATTCCCACAACTTCCAAGGAACCAAATGTGCTAGCTTGGTAGTTTCCTGATTGAAATGTCACTAATTGTACCTGTTTAAGACCAACACTGTGGTGTGTATTTATGTCTAAAGTACTGTTGAGTTCGGTGGTCAGGAGCCTGTGCTGCTAATAAATACATTTGGAAAATGAAAAAGCAGACCATTACTAGACTTTTACATAGATTTCCTTATAAATGTTGCCTTTTATGGCTATGACAGAAGCCGCTCCCTTTTCCATCACGCACGGACTGCTTTCAACCTAATTGGCCAATAATCTATCCAATCACATTCCACGTTGTACGGCGGCCGCTCAATTTTGAAAACCGAAATGGCTACTGAGGCTGTTCAAGCGTAAGTTCCCTAAGCATTTTTATAAAATGAAATACTCTTATGCAGTGTATTTCAACCCTATTCCATAATATCGTGCCTTTAGTTAAATTATGAATCGAGGTAATTCTTCTTATAATAGCTTAACGTTAATTATAAATCCCTAAAAAGAACTGTCAAGATAATGTAAGTGGCTAGACAAGCAAGCTAGCTAGCTGTTAGTCTAGTTCGATAGCAATTCGGAGTTTGACTCAGAACCATCGTTTTCAGGTTGCTTGAAAGATGCGACCATGTACATTTGGATTTGTACGATGGGGCAGAGCATCAGGAGGGTGGGGAAGCAGAGTTGATGGTGCCGTACCTAACCGTGAGTAGGTTAACACCTCACCTACTTTAGACACTTTTAAATGCTTGGCCAAACAACTCGTCAAAATGTTGGAGATGGTCAAAGGAATTATATGCATTGCATTAATTACGTTTATAAGTACTATTGTGTTGTTCAGGAGAGTCGTAGCAAACAGAAGATTTTGTGCAGACAGTTGTTTGTGCTGGATGACATGATGCAGCTTCTGGAGTCAACTGACCAGCTGTTTAATGAACCCTGCCCCCCAAACCCCAGTAACACACAGAGACACACCCAACACATAATCAGCAATAATGCCACTCAAGTTATCCTTACTTCCATGGCCTCTGAGTACCTTGTAATAGTACTCGGAGGGTCTGACTGGTCTGCTGTGTTCAGGCAACGAGGCTCACAGACGCTGGAAGGTCCTGAAAAGTGAACATAAGGAGGGAGTCCAGGAGGTGGAGACACTTATTAGCACCTTACAGGACAGGATGGACAAACTGCACCACAAACGGGACAGACTGACAAACCTGGTCACAGCACTAGAGAAGAAGGTATACACACGCGCTCATGATGCACACTCACGGACACACACACACTTTAGTCTGTACGGTGACTTTCCACATTTTTTAAAAAGAAAGCAACGTTTCTCTCACAATTTGCAGGCATTCGACAGACATGGTCTTTCGTATGGTTACTTTGTATTAGTCCTGTGCCATGTTTTGGATATATGTCTTTCCACATCTCTCCCATAGAAAGATCTCAGCCTGCAGATGGGGGAGTCCCTCAAGACGGCCCACAATGCCTTGCATGTGTGTGAGGGGCAGCTGGCCCAGCTGAGGGCGGAGACAGACGCCACACTGGACCGCTCGGCTGACTGGCAGCACCTGAGAGACGCGTGAGTGACAAGCAGCTCTATCCACCAATCATACATCCTTGCAGAGACGTGTCCTATTTCTACTCTCCCACCTCCACAAATTTTCCCTGACTTTAGTCTTGAGTTACCACACGTCCATATTGTTCACTCTGGTATTAGAACTCCCATTCAATTTACCATTTCATAATGAACGTGAGAAAGATGAAAATTTGTCCTGTCTAAAATCAACCCAGAACCCCTAACCTAGCCCCTTGGTAATTCCAAATGAGGGTGGGCACCTGACTCACCTCTGTCCCCTGTTGTCTCCTGTCCCCAGCCTGCAGGGCTATGTGGAGGAGACACAAGGGGTGATGCAGTGTAGGCTGTTGTCGGTGGGGTCCTCGGAGCTGTGTGTGGAACTGAGGCCCCGCTCCTGTGGATCCTCCTCCTCCTCTGGCCAGCTGGAGCCCCTCAGACTGACTGTCAGTTGGAGCCCTGATGACCACTTCCACCTTCAGGTAAACAACACAGCTGACTTCCGACCTGGGTGGTATTCACTATGAACCAAACGCTAGCAAACAAAATGTGGAGGGACCTTCCTGAATTTGTCCAATAAAAACTCTCGTTTAGTTGCAAACAGTTGTCCATTTAGAGTAATCGGTTTTCGTTGAATAACGTTTTGCTACAGTGTGCGACTAATGAATACACTCCTGGTTCGGTTTCCGGTCCCTACACCTCTTTAACATAGCTCCTTCCCCTGGTCCGGTTCCATCCTAGTTCCTACACCTCTTCTCTTTAGCTCCCTCTGAGCCGCTTTCCTGGCCCTGTCTCCTATTTATTTTTTATTTCACCTTTATTTAACCAGGTAGGCTAGTTGAGAACAAGTTCTCATTTACAACTGCGACCTGGCCAATATAAAGCAAAGCAGTGCGACACAAACAACAACACAGAGTTACACATGGAATAAACAAGCGTACAGTCAATAACACAATAGGGGAAAAAAAGAAAGTCTGTATACAGTGTGTGCAAATGGCGTGAGGAGGTAGGCAATAAATAGGCTATAGTAGCGAAGTAAATTACAATTTAGCAGATGATGATGATGATGTGCAAGTAGAGATACTGGTGTGCAAAAGAGCAGAAAAGTAAATAAAAACAGTATGGGGATGAGGTAGTTAGATTGGGTGGGCTATTTACAGATGGACTATGTACAGCTGCAGCGATCGGTTAGCTGCTCAGATAACTGGTGTTTAAAGTTAGTGAGGGAGATATAAGTCTCCAGCTTCAGCGATTTTTGCAATTCGTTCCAGTCACTGGCAGCAGAGAACTAGAAGGAAAGGCGGCCAAAGGATGTGTTGGCTTTGGGGATGACCAGTGAGATATACCTGCTGGAGCGCGTGCTACGGGTGGGTGTTGTTATCGTGACCAGTGAGCTGAGATACGGCGGAGCTTTACCTAGCATAGACTTATAGATGACCTGGAGCCAGTGGGTCTGGCGACGGATATGTAAGCGAGGGCCACCCGGCTAGAGCATACAGGTCGCAGTGGTGGGTGGTATAAGGGGCTTTGGTAACGAAACGTATGGCACTGTGATAGACTGCATCCAGTTTTCTGAGTAGAGTATTGGAAGCTGTTTTGTAGATGACATCGCCGAAGTCGAGGATCGGTATGATAGTCAGTTTTACTAGGTTAAGTTTGGCGGCGTGAGTGAAGGAGGCTTTGTTGCGAAATAAAAAGCAGATTCTAGATTTGATTTTGGATTGGAGATGTTTAATATGAGTCTGGAAGGAGAGTTTACTGTCTAGCCAGACACCTAGATATTTGTAGTTGTCCACATATTCTAGGTCAGAACCGTCCATGGTATTGATGCTAGTCGGGCGGGCAGGTGCGGGCAACGAACGGTTGAAAAGCATACATTTGGTTTTACTAGCGTTTAGGAGCAGTTGGAGGCCACGGAAGGAGTGCTGTATGGCATTGAAGCTCCTTTGGAGGTTAGTTAACACCGTGTCCAAAGAAGGGCCAGAAGTATACAGAATGGTGTCGTCTGCATAGAGGTGGATCAGGGAATCACCCGCAGCAAGAGCGACATCATTGATGTAGATGGGGAATCATTGTTAGATTTAACCAAGTAAGATATCTATACAATATTTATCCGTTTTTGGCACCTATTGAAAAAAGAACAACATTTTGACGCCATTAGTCACAACCCCCACTTTGTCCCCTGTCCCTCACTCAAGGTGTATCAGGGTACTACATGGCTGTTAGAGGAGTCCATGAAGGGTCACCTTTCTCACCTCGGTGCTGCCCTGCTGGAGGTCATGCAGTGCTACACCAGCCAGGGAGAGATGCTGGCTGAGATCCAGGCCCTGTACTCCAGGTATACACACACACACAGTGTCTACAAAGATCGGTCAGTGATGATAGTGAGACCCTTGATCTTCAATGATGAAGTGGAATGATGTTTCTTTCTGAGACTGAATCCTGTTACTGTTTGAATTCCTTCACCACATGATCTGAAGCGTTAAAAGCAGCCGTCTGACTATATCCCATTGACTCTCTCTTGGAGAGGGATCATTGAGAGAGACGCACACACTTACAAAAACCAATGTAAAACAGTTGTATACAGTCGATCAGATCAACACACAGATCAGAGATTTCTACAAACAAAAACATGCTGAGTAGCACTCTACAACCTTATAACTAGCTCAGCTGCGAACCCATCAAATACAATGTTTTTAATGACCCCCCCCCCCCCCCGATATAATACCTTCACAATATTACTTCTGAACTACTCAGTTCTACTGAAGGTGAGTAGAAGTTGCCAGCAAATATTTAGTACCTTTCCCATGCATTCTCAATCACACTAGAACACTGTTCATGTTCATATCTTTGCTTATACTCCAACACTTCTATGCAAGAATTACAGTGTATGAGAGGTTATTTATATCTGTGGACTTTTTTCATATTTCAAGCACAATGACACATGAAGTTTTCTAACATCCAATCTGCTTGCATTCTTAAACACCTGTTTTTGACATGATGACAATTTCTCCTGTGTGTAGGTTTGCTATAGACTGGCGTCCAGGCCAGAGTGCTAGTGTTCCTGAAGACTGCCTCTAGGGTGTGCAACCTGGGGGTGGAGGAGGGCTACCCTTCCAGAGGCACAGCTACACTCATCTCTGTACGCAGGGACGGAGAACTGATCGACAACGCTGTCCTACAGGTAAAACATTCATCGCCATTACCTGTTTATTCATGTATTGAGGCCCATTTGAGTCCCATTGAAATGGTTTGTGGAAAAATGTTTTGTAGCAAAGATGGAGCACTAACCTTATTTAGTTCTTGAAGTTATTATTTACCCTCTGGGGTCTTTTTTTTTTTTTTTTTTTTTGTATCCACAGCTACAAACATCCATGTAAGTGATGTTGATTTGTACATTCTGTTCAAGTTATAATGTGAGACATGTATGTTTGAATGTTTAGCCTCCCCAGAAGACCCCCTCTCTGACAGAGTGGCTGGAGTTCCTCTCCTCCAGTCCGTACGTCTGACCATCCTCTCTCTAGTTGACACAGAGGAAGTGGATGTTTCTCTCCGTGGTCACCAAAGGGCGCCCTTACCTCTAATATGTAAATATTAGGACTGTAACAATTCAATATGCATTGATCCTGGTTCAAATGTTTAAGATACTAGTGCAGGATGCCAAACCAATCCAAATTTAGTATGCATCAGTCAGAAAACCAATTTCAAACGTTACAATCGCCAGTTCACTGTTTTTCACTCATTGTTTTATTCCAAAAATACCTCTTATGTGTTGTGACTGAGTTGATGCAACCTCTCCTTCAGTTCAGTAGGCTATTGAACGTTTATGCGTGTAACTGCATATGACCGTCAGATAACAACTGTGAGCACAGTGCAGGTAGACACAGCTGCTTGCGCCGACTAGAAGTAGGCCTATCCATGTTCTAATAGGCTGTTCGTACATCAGCGTGGCACCTTCAGCATTCAGAGGCTTTGAAAATGGCTTTCACAAAGACATATCATAGGGTCTATTAGTTGAGTGACAACCAATGTAATTTGCTGGGTCATTGTTACCAAATGCGCTGTAGAATTGTTTTTTACTGGAGTTGCGTAGTCTACCGGAGTGAACACAACTCGCATCGAACTGCTGATTGGGGTTTTCAATCATTCCGATTTCATTTCGATTGTTCAGGTCCCCATAATAAATAGTTTGTTTAAAGAAAAACTACCCAACCAGTGTATTTGGTAATTTATACATGAACAGGGTAATTTCATAAAGGATGCACATGGTCGCATTCATTGGTCAGAGCAGGATAAGCACTCCAGAAAATTCCAAATGGTCTAAACCATTTGCTTTTGAGAAGGGTAAACTCCAAAGCTGCATTATATAATAATTGCCATTATATTAAATGCCATGCTAATTTGTAAAGATAATTATTGACGTAGTACAAGCTTAACTTGTTTTATCTGCCGAAATGACAACTTAATGACTGGGTAATGGTGATGGCAGATTTTTTTTTTTAAAGTGGGGGGGGGGAACAAAAAACATAAATTGCCCCCACCCCTAATCTGATAGTGGGGTGGTAGATGTCTGCCCTATGGCTCAGCTCATGTGCCTATACCATTGACACACAGACACTAACAGAGGGCCTCTCAGTTTATAGAAGTAATCTCAGACAGATCCAGCTCAGTGGCCCAGCTCCTGCGCTCCAATCATTAGCAGATATTACTTTAAAATGGAAAATGTAATGTTTATGTAAATGTTTATGCAACAACAAAAAAAGACTGTATAGAACTGAATCCCATCAATTAATTTCCCTAATCCAGGTATTCCCAAACTGGGGTACGCGCAATGCCATCGGGGGTTAGCCAAATAAAAATGTGATTCACATAAGAAAAAAAAAGATATAATTTGTATTTTTTTAAATACATTTTTCACGTTTTCAAACAGTCCATTTATATTTGAGTTCTCACCTCAATAGCCTTGTTTCACTGCCAAAAATTTAATTAATTAAAGCATCTAGTATTCAGCGAAATAACAACACAATGTCAAATACAGGTAGCCTAGTCAAATAATTAACATCCAATCACATTAACCGTTACTCTCTCGCGGGAATTCCACTAACGTTCGGTATGTAGCCAAAAGTAGCTGATGCTCATTCCAATTAATGCCCGCGTACATAGACACATAGCAGCTCTACTGGTAGTACTGCTACTACCAGCAGTACTACACATGCACCTGTCGACGACACAAGTTCTGCTTCCACGAGCACATCCAATGCTAGCGTCAGTAATTCTACATTTGTTGACAGCCCAGCTAGCATGGCCACTGACAGTTGTGAATCTGATGCAGCCGAAGAGCTACTGCCCCCTTACCCGGGAAAGCACCAAACAACAGACAGGGACGTTGGACCATCGAAGAAGCGCAAATATGATGAGAACTTCAGTGATTTGGGGTTCACTTATATTGGGAGTAGTGCCTTTCCTCAGCCACAGGGTGTTATGTGCAAAAGTACTATCTCACTACTCGATGAAACCTTCACTGTTGCGCAGACATTTAGAAATAAAACATGCCAATTTGAAAAATCTTTTTTGAGCGAGAATTAAGACAACTTTTGAGTAGTAAGACATGTATCAAAGCAACAGATACCAGTAATAAGAAGGGGCTAGAAGTGTCTTATATGGTGAGATACCGAGTGGCTAGGACAGGCAAGCCCCATACTATTGTGGGGAATTTTTTTTTGCCGCGGATATGGCTGGGACAATGCTGGGGGTAAAGGCCCCAAAAAATACAGATAATGCCTGTCAAACAACTCTGTTTTGCGACGCATCAGTGACATGGCAGGAGATGTTTTGAAACAATTACTGCTTCGCATACAAGCCAGTGAATTCTATGCGTTACAGCTGGACGAGTCCACAGACGTGGCGGGCCTGGCACAGCTCCTGTTTTTTGTCCGTTACGTTTATGGGGGGTCAATTAAGGAAGACATCCACTTCTGCAAACCACTGGAAACCAGGACAACAGGAGAGGATATTTTTTGAGTACTGGACAGCTTTGTGACATCAAATGGACTGTGGTGGTCAAGATGTGTTGGTATCTGTACTGATGGCGCAAAAGCCATGACAGGGAGACATAGTGGAGTGGTAACGTGTGTGCAAGCAGTTGCTCCCGACTACACTTGGGTACACTGCAGCATCCACCGAGAGGATCTTGCTGCCAAAGGAATGCCTGACAGCTTGAAAGATGTTTTGGACACTACAGTGAACATTTTTAACTTTGTTAGAGCAAGGCCCCTGAACTCGTGTGTTTTCTGCACTGTGCGATGATATGGGCAGCGACCATGTAACGCTTTTACAACATACAGAAGTGCGCTGGTTGTCAAGTGGCAAAGTATTGACCAATTTTTTAATTGAGAGACAAGCTTAACATTTTCTTAATTGACCATAATTTTCACTTGTCTGACCGATTGCATGATGACAAGTTTCTCACACGACTGGCCTGTCTGGGTGATGTTTTTTCTCCCCTGAATGATCTGAATCTAGGATTACAGGGACTATCCGCAACTATATTCAATGTGCGGGACAAAATTGAGGCTATGGTAAAGAAGTTGGAGCTCTTCTCTGTCTGTGTTAACAAGGCCAACACACAGGTCTTTCCATCATTGTATGATTTTTTTCTGTACAAATGAACTCAAGCTTACGGACAATGTCAAATGTGATATGGTGAAGCACCTGAGTGAGTTGGGCGGGCAATTCCGCAGGTACTTTCCCGAAACAGATGACACAAACAACTGGATACATTATCCCTTTCATGCCCAGCCTCTAGTCCACTTACCGATATCTGAACAAGAGAGCCTCATCGAAATTGCAACAAACGGTTCTGTGAAAATTGAATTTAATCAGAAGCCACTGCACGGACTGTGTGTGGAAAATGATTTAAGACTGAGAATCTCCCCAATACAACCCAACATTGCAGAGTTATGTGCATCCTTTCAAGTACACACTTATCATTAACCTGTGGTGAGTTATTCTCAATTTTCGATGAACAAATAATGTTTTATATGTAAGATGGCTAAATAAAGAGCAGAATTATTGATTATTATATTATTATTTGTGCCCTGGTTCTTAAGAGCTCTTTATCACTTCCCACGAGCCGGGTTGTGACAAAACCTCACTCATTCTTATTTTTAATAAATGTATTGTATAGTGTGTGTGTGGCAGGCTTACCATGATGGGAAAAAAAAACATTTGAGAGTACGCTGACCCTGGTGCTAGAAGGGGTACGCTGCTGGAGGTTGGATGTTTGAAGGGGTATGGGGCTATAAAAAGTTTGGGAACCACTGCTAATCAAACCGAATCACACCGAATAATTTAAGACTAAAACATATAGTTCCTGTATCATATCAGAGCCCATGTATCTAGATGCGTATCTAGATACATGGGCTCTCGAATTTACTATGGAGCGGCACATCCCTAGTCAATATCTCATGACTCTTTCTAATGTTGCTCTGTTTTGTCTTCTAGATATATCTGTTGTCTTGTCTATGTATTGTTGTAACGATCTTACCACTCGTATGTAAATAAATAACAAACATTTTCTGTGAACTTTTAATTTGTTTTTCTTAATATTTAGACTTAAAGAAAAGGTGAAAGTTGTGCACTCTACTCTCTATAATCGTCAAAATAAATCAACCACGTTGTGATGAAGAGTGCAACTTTTATTTCTTCATCAAAGTTTAGGCTCTCTTAGTCATCAGCAACCCTGTAAGTTATCTTGTTTGTGTCTTTTTTCAGAATTTCACGACTAGAGTGTAGTAACTATGTACACTGCATAGATCCTGTGGCTGGGCCTCTGAATTATGTTGCTCCCAGTAGGCTGCTTAGATAATCTATGGGTTGACAGACCGAGCCTGTGGCTCTTGACAAAGTCAACCCTGAAGGCTGTCAAAAGCGTGAAGAGAAATAGCCTATCTAAGATGGGTCTTCAATGGATTCCATAAGCAATGTGTTCTGTTTCTTTCCACCTGCCTTTGTAACTTAACATATAAGCTGTTTACAAAACCTGCGCTCATATTCTTGAAATGACAGGCCCTTTGGTGATTTGTCAGAGTTACTTGGCACTTGAGAGCCTGCTCTCCCTCTCACTGTCACAGTTACCCTTCATGCTTCGCTCCTCACCACTGAGGACGACTTAAGTCATTATTTGGGGTATATGTACTTTACTTTACTATTTATATTTTTTGTCAACTTTTACTTCACCACATTCCTAATGCAAATATTGTACTTTTTACTCCCTGACACCCAAAAGTACTTGTCACGTTTTGAATGCTTAGCAGGACAGGAAAATGGTCCAATTCACACACTTATCAAGAGAACATCCCTTGTCATCACTACTGCCTCTGATCCGGTGGACTCACTACGCACAAATGCTTATTTTGTAAATTATGTCTGTGTTTAAGATAGCCCCTGGCTATCTGTAAATTTATAAAACAAGAAAAGGGTGCCATCTGGCTTGCTTAATATAAGGAATTTGAAATTATTTATACTTTTACTTGAGTCATTTTCTATTAAGGTATCTTTACTTTTACTCAAGTATGACAATTGGGTACTTTTTCCACCACTGCTCCTCACCAGCTGCATTTCAATTTGCTCCCTGGGATGCAGCAGTGTCGGAACTGTGAAAAGTTGGTTGACCCACTTCTGATCCATGAGGCAGCAGCTTCTGCAGTTATTAGGTTACATTCTCCTCGCTTTGCCGTTGAGGGGTTGGTTGGTTTGATAATCCTCTTCATAGATCAGATTCCACTCCACTGTGGACGTGAAAGGGTCTTGTTTTTCTGTCTTCAATGTGATACAATAGTCTCATCAAACAGCATCAGTCCTACTTTGTTTTTGTCCCCAGTAATACCTGTTTCTAATGACTGGGAGCTCCCTAGCTTTCCCTAGGGCAGTTTTACACAGAGAATTACTTGTTGTTTATGTTATAGTGCATTCGGAAAGTATTCAGACCCCTTGACTTGTTCCACATTTTGTTACGTTACAGCCTTATTCTAAAAGGGATAAACAAAAACATTTCCTAATTAATCTACACACACAATACCCAATAATGACAAAGCAAAAATGGAGATGTATTAAAAATAAAAAACAGATATCCAGTACACACCTTATTTACGTAAGTATTCAGACCATTGTCATATGTCAGAGAAAAAACCAAGCCATGAGGTCGAAGGAATTGTCCGTAGAGCTCTGAGACAGGATTGTGTTGAGGCACAGATCTGAGGGAGGGTACCAAAACATTTCTGCAGCATTGTAGGTCCCCAAAAACACTGGCCTCCATCATTCTTAAATGGAAAAAATTTGCAACAAAAGACTCTTCCTAGAGCTGGCAGCCCGGCCAAACTGAGCAATCGGGGGAGAAGGGCCTTGATCAGGGAGGTGACCAAGAACCCGATGGTCACTCTGACAGAGCTCCAGAGTTCCTCTGTGGAGATGGGAGAACCTTCCAGAAGGACAACCATCTCTGCAGCACTCCACTAATCAGGCCTTTATGGTAGAGTGGCCATAAAGCCACTCCTCAGTAAAAGGCACATGACAGCCTTCTTGGAGTTTGCCAAAAGGCACCTAAAGGACTCTCATGAGAAAAGATTCTCTGCTCTGATGAAACCAAGATTGAACTCTTTGGCCTGAATGCCAAGCGTCACGTCTGGAGAAAACATGGCACCATCCCTATGGTGAAGAATGGTGGTGGCAGCATCATGCTGTGGGGATATTTTTCAGCGGCAGAGACTGGGAGACTAGCCAGGATCAAGGGAAAGATGAACGGAGCAAAGTACAGAGAGATCCTTGATGAAAACATTCTCCAGAGTGCTCAGGACCTCAGATTGGGGCCAAGGTTCACCTTCCAACAGGACAACAACCCTAAGCACACAGCCAAGACAACGCAGGGGTGGCTTTGGGACAAGTCTCTGAATGTCCTTGAGTGACCCAGCTGGAGCCCGGACTTGAACCCGATCCAACATCTCTGGAGAGACCTTGAAAATAGCTGTGCATCGACGCTCCCCATCCAACCTGACAGAGCTTCAGAGGATCTTCAGAGAAGAATGGGAGATACTCCCATGAGTAAAGGGTCTGAATACTTATGTGAATGTGATGTTTCAGTTTTTGGGGTTTATACATTTGCAAAAAATCTCTAAAAACCTGTTTTTGCTTTGTCATTATGGGGTATTGTGTGTAGATTGAAGAAAAAAAACTATTTAATCAATTTTTGAATAACGGCTGTAACAAAAATGTGGAAAAAGTCAAGGGGTCCGACTACTTTCCAAATGCACTGTATATACAGTAAATTACAAATTGCTGTCATTAATGAAGAACTCTGCGTCCATGAAATGTTCCTACCCATACATATTTATTACATAGTACAGTTTCTAACCTACAATTTGTCTCCAGGACTGTAGTTCATTGACTTTTGCAAACTAAATCATCATCTTTCTTTATTATTATTATTTTTAAAACAATTATCAACCGTGTACTCATGACAGGGTGCGGAAACAAAACAGAAACATTAGAAATATTTTGAGTGGTTTTATAAATGGGGAAGATTTATACCTGCTTGTAGTGTGTTCTATGAAAGTAAATTACATTTTGGTTTTCTGAAGACAACATGCTTTTTGGCCCTACACTGTCACTCAGAGCTGACACTCACATGGTCAGTTTATTTTTTTAAATATATTTTTATATATATTATTTAACCTTTATTTAACTAAGCAAGTCAATGACGGCCTATCCAACACTGGGCCAATTGTGGCCGCCCTATGGGACTCCCAATCACGTCCGGATATGATACAGCCTGGATTCAAACCAGGGACTGTAGTGACACCTCTTAGCTCTGAGATGCAGTGCCTTGGACCGCTGCGCCACTCAACGGAAGATACCCCACTACCCTTCAAGAATTATAGACAAGACCATGAGCTACAGCAATAATCTGTTTCTATTGAAGGGGCTATTATTACTGTCAGCATGTCCTTTTAAATAAGTTCATCTCATGGTCAATGTGGACTGGGTTACTCAAACTATAAATGGACTCCATAACTAGGACCTAATCCAAGAAAATGTGCACCCTTGGTCATTGGTCAGTACGAACTGTTATTCCCACTTTAGTGTTGTCAGCATCCTAAGTGAGTGTTGTGACGTGTGGCTTACTGATACATAGTACAGCCCTCTAAATGCTTGGTGATGTCTCTCCAACCCAGTCCCAGACAGAAGTAGAATAACAAGATTGGTACTACAGAAAAAGATCACACAAAGGAATTCAAGTAAGTATTTTTTTATATAATGCCTTCATTACATAAAATATTTTTGAAATACAAGTCTGGATATTGTTTTTCATTCGCACACACTCAAATTGAATATCTTTTCACCTTAGAGCATTTAATCTTAACAAAAAAATATATATTATACACATTTTTCAAACATTTCAAGTAGGCCTATTGATGTTTGTAGCTAGATATTTACAAATTTGTACAAACTCAGTTTGCAGTATGAATAAAGTATACAACACTGCATATATTTTACTAATTATTTAGTCATGATAAAACAGAGCAGATGGTTTTAATATGCATCTAGCAGCCTCTTGGAAGGAACCAGGCCTAGCTGGACATGTGGGGTAGTAAAGCCCCATGCTGCTTTTGGTTCACCTCAACCGACAAGTGGTCTCTGACCCCTCAGACCGGCTGGTGTAGAGGGGGCACTTGTTCTGGGCAGTTTTGAGCTGCGACCACCCCAACCTCCACCCAAAATAATTTATGTAGAGGGCTTTGTTTCCCTCCTCTCCATGGGTCTATTGGCCTTACCCCCTTGGCCATGCTATTGGCTGAAGCGCACATCAGTCAACTCGGAGGCGGCGGGTGTCCCTGAAGGGGGCAAGCGAGAAGGCGGAATCAGATCTCCTGTCACCTCCCCCAACTTGCCCCGCCCCTTAGCCGCCCAACCACCACTGTCTGTGAGGTGGAGATGGGCGACGAGTCCAGACAGGTTTTCTTGTCATCAGTGGTGACATTCTTATGCGTCGATGCGGAAGGACAGCAGCTTCTCTGAGTGCATGTTGTTGAGTGTGCGCAGGTCGGGCATCTTGAGCAGCAGCTTGGTGAAGCGAGAGGCGTCGCAGGGGTTGCTCTTGCTGGCCAGGGCACGCAGCGCTCTGATCAGAGACTCCTGAAGCAGCTCCACTGAGTTGATGTTCTCAATGCCTGAGCGATCTGAAAGGGGACAGAGAAGAAAGAGCACTGTTAGATTACTTTACACTTTAGTACAGACCATTACTATGCCATAATAGTGAGTGATTTTTTAAGTTTCAAGTGTCATCGTCAATGTTCCCCATAATATTTCCGGCACTAAGCAAATGTCAGGTCTGCTGAACGCAAACTTGAATATTGTGAAAATTCTGTGCAACTTCCAGCAAGTATTTACTGTAAACGCTGAGGCTGTACCCACTTTAAGTAACAGTTTCAGACAGTGGTCAAGTAGGCTACTGTGACTATTTGATCATAATAATAGGCCTACCAGATTGGCCTACCATTAAAAACAATGGGAAAATTCCATAACATTTTAACATGGAAATGACTGTTCTATCATTCAGCCTAAAGTAGCAGCCAATGTGTGGTGTTCAATGTAGGCATACATTCCATTAGACTTTTGAAAAAACATGCAGGGCTTGGCTGACTTTACAAAATATTACAGTGAATCAGACAAATGATGCTACTGCCTATTGGCTACTTAGCTTATTTAAGACTTTCTCGAAATACAACATTGCCCCTTTAAGACACAAAAAAGCTCTTTATCCAACTCCCTTTTCAAAGATGTCTGGGAAATATTCACTTTTTGTGCTCTTGTAGGAAGCAATCACTCCCCCATTGCTGAATACAAATTATCTATAACTGGGCTAATAACTCACTAACTATCAAAGGATTTGAGCAAGTGTACACACGTGTCTACATGCATCTCTTGCTTTGACCTCAAAACAAGCGCATCTACTCATGACCACTCATGCTGTAAACACAGTCCAGTTCAAAGTGAATGGCACAGATCCATGTATGGCAATATTTACATATAGGCCTACTGTAGCTCTGATTGGTTATGCCTCACCGGTCTGTGTAGAGTATGGGCTGAGTCGTGCGTGTCAACACTAGAATCCTACTCCGATGCGTTCTGCCTACAACAAAATCTCTTGCATAGTTCATTTTGCATACTAAGTCTTGCATAGTTCGTTTTGTTTCGGTATGTTGCATTTAAAGTGCAACTGGATCCTGGACTTCCTGACGGGCTGCGGTCACCCAAGTTATAGACTGTTTTCTCTGCAACCGCACGGCAAGCGGTACCGGAGCGGTAAGTCTAGGACCAAAAGGCTCCTCAACAGCTTCTACCCCCAAGCCATAAGACTGAACAATTAATAAAATCGCCACCGGACAATTTACATTGAACCCCCCCCATTGTACACTGCTGCTACTCGCTGTTTATTATCTATTCATAGCCACTTCACCCCCACCTACATGTACCCCCGCACACTGACTCGGTACCGGTGCCCCCTGTATATAGCCTCGTTAATGTTATTCTTATTGTGTTACTTTTTATTTTACTTTTTATTTTAGTCTACTTGGTAAATATTTTCTTAACTCTCCTTGAACTGCACTGTTGGTTAAGGGCTTGTAAGTAAGCATTTCACGGTAAAGTCTACACTTGAAGTATTCGGCGCATGTGACAAATAATGTTTGGTTTGATTTGATTTGATATTGCGTTAATTCGATCACAATTCCCACAGTAAATGGAAACATTGATAGTGTTAACTAACGGGGAAAACTCCAGAAAGTTGAGTGAAGTTCAATCTCGTGCTTCTCGTGCGAGCTGTTATTTATTCTGTGGGGCAGTCCCGGTGGAGCTGCGCACCTGCGTGCAGCTTAGAGGGAACATTGGTCATGGTGATTTACTGGCAGGCGAAGTACAGTACTTTCGCTCTGACTGCTTAGATAGGTTGTTAAAGTAATAAGGCTTCTCATTGTTCTTACCTGCAGACACTAGCACTACAGCGGTGAAGAGACCCAGCTCCTCGGCCGTGAGCTCCAGGGAGTTGAGTTTCTCACTGAATTCAAACATGGTGTCTAGCAGGCCTCCCATACCCATGCCCTTCAGGGCCTCCAGGCTGTAGGTGGCACCAGAGACGAAGGTGACAGTCTGCTCCTTCACGTTGAAGAGGGAGGCAAAGCGCACCATCAAGACCTGTAACAGAAGGAAGGGAAAAGTAAGTGAGTGGTGAGTCATTGTGTCTTCTCAAGCTGTGAGTATTTTTGTTTATCCCTGTGTGAAGTTTCTTTGCATATCTGTGTTTGCACACATTTTACAGATGCCTACCTCAAAGGTGCCGGCCTTGAGGAGGGTGACTTGGTCGTTCTCGGAGAGTGCACTGAACCCTGGAATGTGCTTGGCGAACTCCACCACCTCGCGCACAGCCGGCGTGAAGCTGAGCGAGAAGTCCTCCCAGATCTCCTGGGGGGTCTTGTTGGGTTCGTCTTGGGGGCACATGTTCATTGGACATGCCTGGAGGAGCGAGGAGAATCGTAATCAGCATTTTCCTATATGCTATGACTACCTGCCACTATTATTGACAATCTTTGACATCAAGATCTTTTCAATGTTGCTACTCTGTTCAGTGACTGACCAGCACAATGTCCTTGTGGTTTTTCCATGGGAAGTTCTGCCCCTGGGGAACGCTGCTGGTCTCAATGCCTTGGTGGCTCCCGAACAGGTTGCTGTTGTGGAACTGCTTGCCATTGTTCTGGTGATGTCTGTCAGACATGGCCTGGAAGCCATGGTGCTGGAGGGCCACGTTGTTGTTGTGGTGGTAGATTGTGTTGAGGCCGTTCTGGTGGTAGCCAACAGGGCAGTAGTTGGAGCCCCAGTTGTCCACCTCTCTGTTATGCTGTCTTGTGGACTTGCCCAGCTTGTCGTGGGCGTAGACAAAGGTCTCACGGTGTGCCCGGGCAATGGCTGTTATGGTGCAGTCCACCCCAGGGCTGGGGCACAGGGGTGGAGAGCTGGCCAACAGTGGCGGGCTTTGGGTGGATGGTGGGGGCAGAAGGGAAGCAGGGACTTGTGCTGGAGGACAAGGGGAAGGGGCAAAAGGCAGGGCCTGAGGCTGGGGTGCCACAGTCAGACCCGGGCAGGGAGAGGAGGAAGTGGGAGAAGGGGGAGAGTTGTGGGTCAGGCTGGCCAGCTGGAACTCGTTTTGCATGTTGTTCATGTTGTTCATGGCGCTCTGCATCTCTGCCAGCATGCGCTGCTTCTCACGCTTAGGTATTCTGCCAAAGCGAACAGCTGGGGAGAGAGAAATAGACATGTGGAGTCAACAGTCCTAACAGGGATGAGAGTGTAATATATCTATTAGACCATTTGTGGCTATATGTGTCATGTTGTAGCATGTGAAGCTGTACTTACCATCGCGGGACATGCCCACGGACAGACACTTTTTGAAGCGGCACTGCTGGCAGCGGTTGCGGTTAATCCTCATGATGATGCAGGTCTCGTTCTTCAGGCACTTTTTGTACTGGATGTTCTGCTGGATACTGCGTCGGAAGAATCCCTTGCAGCCCTCACAGGCATGGACGCCATAGTGGAAGCCTGAGGCGACGTCTCCACACACTTTACACAGCAGCACCATCCCATTCAGTTCTGTTACAAACATAAAGAGTAGAACCGACAATGAGTCCAAATCCAAAAACACTTAAAGCTGCAGTTCCAGCAGTGACAGATAGGGGTGCACAATCTAGATTCATATAAAGGATTGGGGTTCTGGTATGGGTGTCTACTCACTGGTAAGGCTTGCCACGGACTTGCTGGTGGAGCAGCGAGAGATGCTGTTGTCATTACGACCCCTAGGCCTTGGGGACCCTCCGGAGCCGGAAGAGGAGTTGCCATCATCACCATTGGAGGAGCTGGAGCTGCCGCTGCCAGAGTAGGCATTGGAGAAGCCCTGGGAGCCATTGGGGGAGGGAGGGAAGGAGGCTCCGAAGGAGTTCTCGTTGTACATAGACACTGGGCTGATGTGATTCGGTGAGCAGCCTCTGGAGCCGATGTAGGAGATTACGCCCCCTGGTGGACAAAATAAAAAGCGAGAGGACAACTTGTTAGAATGGATGCATGTTTTAAAAACAGTGAGATAATTTGAATTGTCACATTTGGTGCTCCGTTCTTTAACTCTCTAACCACTGGACATCAGTCAACTGACAGTGAGGACTGATGGAAACTAAAACAGAGGAGGTAAAGAGGAAGAGGGTTAAGAGTGAGGACGCCCACTGATTAGGATTGATATTGCGCCCATTCATGTTCACTGACAAAAAACGAGGGGGCGGCTGCAACTTTCTATCATTCTGTACATTCCAAATGTTCCCTTAGCTACCCAGGACAATTATGCAAGGAAACCGTGGCAATGTTAGGATAACCATAGCAACAGAATGGCCGGGGAGAGTCCAAGAAGACAAGAGACTGGAAAAGAACATTGCTTTCCAGGAAATGTTGGCAGGAATGGCTGCCCTGACTGGCTTTCCATTTATTTTTCTAGTTCAGAGGTCACCACTCTTTCCAAAACAGAAGCCCTGACCACAGAGTACATTTATAGGAAGCCATAAGGGCAAGATTGTCCTGTGTGGGTTGTGCCACATGAGCAAGCACCACCTACAGAACATTCTTTACGTTATGGAAGAAGCTATTGCAGCGTGGAGAATGAGCACGTTCTTGTTGGACGCTGCCCAATAGCACAGGCAGTGCTATTGCTGTTGTGCAGTCTCATTGGCCAGACATAGCCACCCACACGAGTGGATTTAGATACTCTTGTGCTCTCTCTCTCTTTGTTGGAACTCTCCTGACAACTTTCACTTGCCCTACTTCCCTTTCTCTCCAACTCTCCCTTTTCACTCTCCTTGAAACTCCCTGTTCTTCTCTCTCCACACCCCCTCCCCTCTGTACTCTATCTTGCTCATACTCTGTTTCTCTTCTCCCTCTCTCACTTTCATTCTCTTTCTCCCTCCCGCTTGTTCTAATCCAGCTGTCTCCGTTTCTCCCGCTGTGAACGCTAATTCTCACAAGTTCCGTCCAAGGATCACGTTTCGCCACAGCTGGCCACCCACATACCAACTCGTGCCCGGTCGCCGGGGGGTGCCATGCACAAGGCTACCGAGAATGGCTAATCGCTTTTTAAATGCCAAATGGTGTGCCCCGTCCTTTGTCACTTACAGCGTCCCTGCCAAAACCCGAACCTACAAAGCATGTGCCCAAGACTTTCTGCACTTCCTGTTGACTCCAATTAACCTGTGATCTAATAACAGATAAACTGGATTGTGTTGTTGTTAGGAGATGATGTGTTGTTGTGAGTCGATAATGTGTTGTTTTAAGGAGTCTTTGATACCTTTGCGATACATTTTATCGGTGTTGTTGAGGCTTCAATAGAAAACCGTCTTTATGATTTAATTGAAAACCGTCTTTAAGATTTAATTTCCCTGCATTGATGGCAAGCTGCCCACCTACTGTATGTTTGGGTGGGGCCTATTGAAGGATGGGATCATTGTTTTGTGCTTAACAAAATCAAACTCTATACTTCTGTTCTGTGAGCATGACACACGAATTCCAATTTCCTGATTGAACAATCAGTGAGAGAATGTTTGTCTGTCCTGTTCTATTCTGTTCTTTTTGAGACATTCCAATCTCAGAATCCTGCCAGGCAGCCCTGGAGGAGAAACATAATTCACTGTGGAAAGGAACATAAGGTCTTATAGGGTCACTGTGTCCGGTCACCACAACATCCACAACACGTGTATATTGATAGTATTAAGGCTCCTCCCTCTCTCTCCACCTCATGTTTTCACTCCCTTTTGCTCTGTCTTCCACCTCCTGTCTTTCTATCTATAAAACATGTATTACCCACAATAACCAATCAGTGAGTGAAAAATAAGACTGCTTTTGTATCAAAATCAATTACCTGCCATTTAAACCAACACGTGTAAAGTCAATGTGAAATGAAGAAAACACATCAATAGATATACCTCTGAATATTTAATAAGTCTTAGAGAGTAAACATACATTCAGAGTGAAGTATTTGAAAGAAATATTATAATACATCGAAAGCTATGCATGGGAGAGCCATAGAATGAAAACAGGTTGGGCTGCATACTTGTGTTGCTCGAGGAGCAGCACTAGAGTAGGCTGGCTGGAGTACATTCTAGTCACGCCCTTACTCAACGTGCGCGCTTCCAACTGCAGGTTATTCAACGAGACTGGCAACCTAAAAAATAAAAGACTGGCAACCTGACTGGCTGTGCAATACACGCCCATAGAACACACCAACTGTTTCTAGGACAGCCTCACGTTCCCTCCCGCTTAGCGCTATCCATGGTACCCAATAGACAGCCAATTCCCACAAGATATTCTAATGTAATTTACAATATACTTGCTGAATATAACCGAAAAGCTTGGTATCTATCTATGTTTTCACTTTGCTATGTTGTAGCTGTACAATATCATTTTATGTATTGAAAATGTATTTACTCTGAACCTATATTCAAATGAATGAACCAATAAATCCTTTATTAGACCTACTATCGCCTTGCCCTAATAATAATATGATAAAGGTAAGCCCAATATTTTGGACATCTTAGATATCGAAAGGGAATGTCCCAATCATCCTGCAAGCATTTGGTTATGCCTGTGTAATTATGTCAGAAACAATACATTATGATGCCTTACATAAATATTCGTGTCCCACTTTTCAATATAACACGTGACTGAATAATGTCCGGCTCGAATCGCAAGACTTACACCCGCCAGCTATCCAATAGCAGTGCACACATGGCATGTCACCCATGGGACTCTGACGAGCAATTATGTAATGAGCTTGCTCTCTATACCAATGGAGATTGGTGGAGAACAGTGAATGAAAACAAAACGCACATGGCCAACTTGGCGGGCCATGTGAATTGGGCAAAAACATGCACGGATGTCTGCATCAAAGGGATGTCCGTCCACCCTGACATGACCTACTTCCCCCCCGAACTATTTTAGAGCACTGTGTCTTAACCCATGATGTTCTACCTACCACACGTACACCATCAAACAATGTATAGTATGTTAAATACTTATTTTAGGAATTGTACAGATAACGTATAGGCTATTACAAACTCCATGATACAACATTTCTTCATTTTGCTTTTACTGAGGCCAATAATTCGACCTTGACAATGACAATTATTGTCGAACGGTTGGGGTAAAATCTATAGGTTACAGTAATGATAACGCACAGTCATAAGTGAATTCAAAATACACACTGTATGAGGAATAGGCCTACTTCAAGCTTCGTCAGTCATGCACTGAGGTTTGGCCTGAGGAGAACTGTACAGAGACCCATTGAACTTTACCCCATCTAGTGCATCACAAGGATGATTCCATCAACCACGTAAATCCCATATACAAAAGTGGCTCTACTTAATCGACATGTGTGCGTCAATACAATACAACTCATTGATTTACGCATTGCGGACTGATAAACAGCAAACTGTAAAGAGCTTCAACAGACTGCCAACAAGCCAGGTAGCCAAAACAATGCGTAAAACACATTATAACCACAAATACGGTATCCATTACACACGCACAACAAAATAATCCTGAACATTTATTTACCTGTATTGTTGTTATTTGTGTCCATTGCTGTTGTTGCCATCCTGAGCTCCAAAACATTCATATAGATATCGGTGAAAATAGAAAACAGTTTAGGAAAGGATAATTTCCCTTCTGGCGAGGTTCTTGGCAAAAAGCAGGTCCTCTATTCTCTGTTATAACGATGTCATTATGTAACTATAATAAAAGCTATGTTTGAGTTCGAATACTCATTAAAATACTTAGAAACAGGGTTAATAAACTGTACCAAATGATGCATCTGCTATCGAGCAAGTTCCCGCGTAATGCGAATCACTTCTCTGTGAGCATTCCCAGTGAAAAAAAAATACGAAAAGCGTCTATGCTGTCACAGGCTCTATCCGTGTAGGTCTGAACCGCAGTTTCCAAGTCGGCCTGGTTTTGCTCAGTCTCCCTCATCCCTAGGAAAGGAACAAGGACGCACTGCATGCTTGCCCGCACGGGGCTGAAAACGAGACCATGTGACCCCCGGGAGTGCCTCGTGCCCCAGTGACACACTTTTTTCTCCGAACACGTTAGCTTTTTTTAAAACCCCTGCGCACGTGGAGACGGTAACTCCGCCTACGAAAAATGTGGTAAAATAATATTTTAACGCTGCCATTTTTGACTATAGGTGATAGGACAATATTTGAATATCACAAAATTGCCCAACGCCCTTGCGCAATGCCATGGCACATGTACCATCCATCATTCAAATGGTGTCTAATTTGGGTTTAATTGGACGTGCCATTATATAGTGGCTCACAAAGGGCTCCCCTTTTCATGTCTTGTGGGAATGTGGATGTGACTACAGACATTCACTTGATACAATGAAAAGATTAGTGCGACCTGTTGTGAAGCGAGAAACATGCCATTTCAAACATCTTAATATCATCGAGAACAAGGATTAGCTTTTATTCCGCTTTTCTGGCAGTATTGCAAGCGATGTGAATGGGGTGATGGTGGTATAGAATACAAAAATAAAACTGTCCAAGAATTCTCCAGAATAAATGCAGATAGTATCATAACACCTTACTTATTACCATTTTATTATCAGAAAACTGCAGGATCAAAAGGAACATGATATGCCTGCGTATCATGCGCACAATTTCTGCCAGGCTGTTTACAGCGCCCCACTCTATTCTACCCTGTGCACATTTTCCTCACACCCCCACATTGTGCTGCTGTGGGTACATGTAAAGATCACCTAGCCCCATTCTGCGACTACCCCTGAAAATCGAATCTATTCCCATTATACGCAGCTAAAACATTTGGTTAATTGGAAGTTGTGGGAACGTAAGTTTGTGGTTTCCCATTGGTTCTGGGAACAAACCCATAAGTTTCCTGACTGGTAAAATGGAATGTTTAGTAACTATTCTGTGAACTGAAGTGAAAATTTTGCCTATTATGGGAACGTTTATTTTTAGGTTGCAGGGATGTTCTGAGAACGTTTTGCTCTGGTTTCTTTAAAGTTTTGGTCTGAGAATGGAAATTGGTCTGAAAATGGAAATTATAGAGGTTATTTAGAGCTTTTTAATTCCTTAAAACTCTTTAGAATCCATAGCAGCCGTCGACGGCCTTTCTTTAATTAGGGCTCGCGCTCCGCTAGCGGGACACCTATCGACAACATCTGGTGAAATTGCAGAGCGCCAAATTCAAAATAAAAAATCGTAATATTAAACATTCATGAAAATACAAGTGTCTTACATCATTCAAAAGCTTAGAATCTTGGTAATCGAACTGCGTTGTCTGATTTACAATAGGCTATATGGCGAAAGCATAGCAATCGATTGTCTGAGGACAGCACCCCACATCAACATATTTCTCAAACCAGCACAGGTGTCACAAAATCACAAATAGTGATAAAATAAATCACTTACTTTTGAAGATCTTTCTCTGTTTGCAATCTCAAGGATCCCAGCTACACAATGAATGGTCGTCTTGTTCGATAAAGTCCTTCTTTATATCCAAAAAAGTCGGTTTAGTTGGCGCCATTGATTTCAGTAATCCACTCGTTCAACATGCAGACAAAGAAATCCAAAAAGTTACTGGTAAACTTTGTCCAAACAAGTCAAACAATGTTTCTTTTCAATCCTCAGGTACCCTAATATGTAAATAAACAATAATATTTCCACGTAAAGAACTATGTTCAATAGGAAAGGAAAAGAACGAAGAGCGCGCCCTCATTCACGCGTGACAAAATACTACTTTTCTAATGAAGCTCTCCTTGGAAAAACTACAATGACTTGTTTGTTTTTCAAGAAACAAGCCTGAAACCTTGTATAACGACTGTTGACATATATTGGAAGCCATAGGTACTGCAATCTGGGTGGAATTTTTATATATAGCCCATTGACTTGCATTGAAAAGGCCTGTGACCTCCAAAAACAAAAATATTCCAGATGGATTTTCCTCTGGTTTTCGCCTGCCATATCAGTTCTGTTATATTCACAGACATTTTTGAACATATCCTAGCTTCTGGGCCTGAATAACAGGCAGTTTACTTTGGGAACGTCAGACAGGCGGAAATGTATATAGCGGCTGCGAACGGCCTTGTTTTTCTAACAATAATACATTATATATACAAAGGTATGCGGACACCCCTTCAAATTAGTGGTTTCGGCTATTTCAGCCTCACCCGTTGCTGACAGGTGTCTAAAATCAAGCACACAGCCATGTAATCTTCATAGACAAACATTGGCAGTAGAATGGCCTTACTGAAGAGCTCAGGAACTTTCAATGTGGCACCGTCATAGGATGACACCTTTCCAACAAGTCAGTTTGTATAATTTCTGCACTGCTAGAGCTGCCCCGGTCAACTGTAAGCGCTGTTATTGTGAAGTGGAAATGTCTAGGAGAAACAACGGCTCAGCCGTGAAGAGGTAGGCCACACAAGCCCACAGAATGGGACCGCCGAGTGCTGAAGCGCGTAGCATGTAAAAATCGTGAGTCCTCGGTTGCAACACTCACTACCGAGTTCCAAACTGCCTCTGGAAGCAACGTCAGCACAGTAACTTTTTATCAGGAGCTTCATGAAATGGGTTTCCATGGCTGAGCAGCCGCACACAAGCCTAAGATCCAAGCGTCGGCTGGAGTGGTGGCAGGGGTTTTGGAGTTGTTTTTAAAAGTGGTAGGAACTTTTATCTTTTCCAGAGCTTGTAATGGATTACAACAAGAAAATGGTCCGGGTTGACCATCTTGACTGAGGACTTATTACGTTGTTGGACGCACAGGCAGAAAATGGTGTAAGTATGTGTTTTGGGGGATGCTCAACATTACCATCATAATTGCGTACATTGTGTGGGGGACCCTGCAAAAGCCCCTTCCTAGAAACTGCAGGTACTGGTCCCTGAAGGCATTCAAAAAGCAGCTAGTGCATTTACTTTGTAATATGGCTACAGTGGCAGGAAGAGGGAAGCCAAGAGGGTGTGTGGACCGAGTTGTAACTAATTTGAAAGCAGGTGAAGTCGGAAGGGCGCAAGAGAGGGTATGTGGTGTGCATCCGGAGTGGACGCAGGGCAAAGAGTGAGAAATGTGTAGGAACCTTCTTTGGGTGCTCTACGTGTTCTGTGCCACTTTGCAGGATGGGGCAGTGCTTCCAGAAGTTCCATGATATGTTGTAGGCTAAATGCAAACATTAAAGTGACAGTGTGAAATATTAAATACTTGTTGCATTCACTTAATTTTATGTCGAAGTAAGCTACTATTTATACATTTTGTGTCAGGCCTGGTCTGTACTAAATCTTATTGAGAGAGATTACCTACATTTTGAAATAGTCCCTAAATAGTTGTTTGCATTTTTACATTGTTTCAGAAGTAGGAAACATTGTCAATCAAATAGCCTACTTTGTGTGGGTTTTGTAATACTTTCCGAATATTGTCCTCTAGTCACATTTTGGATCTATTTTCTTATTTATATGTAAATAATATTTAAGTAGAATATATACTGAACAAAATTATAAACACAACATGCAACAATTTCAAAGATTTTACTGAGTTACAGTTCATAGAAGGAAATCAGTCAACTGAAATAAATTCATTAGGACCTAATCTATGGATTTAACATGACTGGCAGGGGTGCACTGGGGAGCCAGGCCCAGCCAATCAGAATGAGTTTTCCCCCCATAAAAGGGCTTTTTACAAACAAAAATACTCCTCAGCACCCCACTCCTCAGCCAATCCCACAGGTGAAGAAGCAGGGTGTAGAGGTCCTGGGCTGGCGTGGCTACACGTGATCTGCGGTTGTGAGGCGTTGGAGGCGACTTATGGTAGAGAAATTAACATTCAATTCTCTGGTAACAGCTCTGGTGGACATTCCTGCAGTCAGCATGCCAATTGCACACTCCCTCAAAAATTTTGACATCTGTGGCATTGTGTTGTGTGACAAAACTGCACATTTTAGAGTGGCCTTTTATTGCCCCCAGCACAAGGAGCACCTGTGTAATGATCATGCCGTTTAATCAGCTTCTTGATATGCCACACCTGTCAGGTGGATGGATTATCTTGGCAAAGGAGAAATGCTCACTAACAGGAATGTAAACAAATTTGTGCACAACATTTGAGAGAAATTAGCTTCTTGTGCATATGGAACATTTATTGGATATTTTATTTCAGCTCATGAAACATGGGACCAACACTTTACATGTTGTGTTTATATTTTAGTTCAGTATATTATACTTGCTACATTTTGAGTGAGTAATTTAGTCAAATGTTTTACAATTTGAATACTCTAGTCTTTTTTGTGTTGAGTGTTAGTTGTTTTTTGAGAGAGTGTCTTTACACAATGGAAGACAAAATGAGTGTTATTCCTATCAACATGAATGTGGTGTCATATTAAAGAAGAGGTTGTGCTCTTTAAAAGTAAGTTAAGTTGTAGTTGTCATTTGTTCTTTGTTTTTGAGCTATGACTGTGCTGGAATGTGTGAGAAAATTAGCTTTATCTTGAAAATTCTCAGTAATCTACAGCAGCGTTCTAGAATTCTATTGGCGTCTAAAGGGTTAAACTTTTTACACAGTATTTCAATAAGCCTTTTAATAACACATCTATCTTATTTTGGGTCAACTTTTTTTAGACTCCAAGCACAGTCATGGAAAAATATTTGACTTAAATAGAATCATAAGGAAACCTGGAGGAAACGTTATGCTGAAGTACTGAAATTTCCACAGAAGAACGTTGTTTATTAATGTTGTCTGAACTATTTGAGAACATTCCCAATGTCAAGCCACGTTGAAACTTTTCGAAAAGTTCTGTTAAAGTTATGCAATACCAAGAAATTGTTTTGTTTTTTCAGGTTCCTTAAATGTGCTGAGAATGTGCCAAAGCTAGGCAACTATCCTGCACCATTCCCAGAAAGTTGTGGGAAGGTTGTTTGCAAAATAATGAATATAGGACTGTTCTAGAATCTTGAACAAAGGCTGTTACCACCTGCAGAGTTAGGCTACCTCCGCGCATCTAGTAAATGCACTCCCCGTGATACAACTATTTAAAACCCCAAATGAGTAGGCCTATGCTACCCGCTGTGCTGCTGCTGCATATAGCGCGGGAGAGAAAGTAAGCCGAAAGCGGTTATCCAAGTTCGGTAGACTATCACTAATTTTCAAAGCTAGAATCCATAATTGAAACAATGACATAGGGTCACCCCCTGGGTTTTGGTAAAAAGCTGAGCCATGGGCCTGAACAAATGTAACCACTCTCAAATTCATAGACTGAGCTATGGATGCAAGGACATACCAAAATCAGGCCTATAGATTTAACATTAAAAAATATATATGTTTATTTATTTAACCTGTATATAACCATGTTTTGTTTACATGTAAAGCAAGCTTGTATTGTGAGTACGATAGTTGAGCTAAGTTCATGAGGCATTTATAAGTTACATTCTTCAATAAATAATGGTATATATAATAAACGTATAAATCCAAAAATGGATGTAGCAACTAAATAAGGATTCCAGTTTTAACTTCGCTGTACATGTGTCTGAGAGCAATGTGATTCGAAACAGCGCATCACCAAGCAACGGGAGGAATAACTTGATTATGTGTGCATGCAAGCCTGTCGAGCAGACATAGGCGCACTTCTAAATATAAATTGTTTAGGCGTACTTACAAAGCAGTCAACTCATTGTCAAATGTAAATGTCGATTCATTTTGCATCTGTGGAGGTGCATGATACATAGCCTTAACATCAATATAACCAAACGAGTCATTCGACTTCATGTATAATTTCAGTGATTATTATGGCAACAAAAAAAATATGGAAAAATAAATAATGAAATGTTAATTTTATAAAGCAGCCCGTGTAATCATCTGCCAGAGTGTAGCCCCAATCGGCAGAGCCCCAAGTAATACATTTGGGCAAGATAACTCTCACCGGAATCGGCCCGAGCCCCAAGTAATACATTTGTGCCAGATAATTCACACCGGAATCGGCCCGAGCTCAATCCCCACATCCTAGCCATAAGTAATACTGCCGATGGCGGCCCAGACTCGGGCCACATGACTTCCGCCGAGTCTGACTCTCAGCCGAGTGCCCCAACTCTCAGCCGGAATCGGCCCAGATCCACTGTGCTAGCTGGGAAGCTGCCAACCCTGTGAAGCCTAATTGCGCGCTCCCTGTTGTCTTGTGGTGGCTGGACAGATAAGTAACGTGATTAGTAAACGTGACGAAAATTTAACGCAATTCTCTAATCGCCCGAAGCCGCGTCAATCCGGGTGGGTTTGGCGCTGTAGCGACTCCTGTGGCTGGCCAGGTGCATGCATGCCTGGTGTACGGTGTTTCCTCCCACATTTATTTTTTTTTGGTGGATGGGTATAATTTGTATGCATAACATGTATGATAGCCATATTTAAAATAACAAAATCAGGACATTTTTTTATACATTTATTTAAATTTGCATCGGGCCGCTTCTGGTGCGATTCTGCTAAGATGCAGGCAAAGTCCGCTGAATTCCGGTAGACCGAAACATCCCGATGTACTTGGGCCGATTCTGGGCAGTCATTCATTTTGATTCCTGGCCGAGTCCACACCCGATTCCGGGCGATTCAATCAGTTCCGGCCCCCGGAAGAGGGCAGCTTCGGGGCCGATTCCTCATTGCTACCATGGATGTTTAAAAAATATTTTTATTTATTTAACTAGGCAAGTCAGTTAAGAACAAATTATTTGTTTTACAATGATGCCCTACCAAAAGGCAAAAGGCCTCCTGCAGGGATGGAGGCTGGGATAAAAAAAAAAAAAATACTATAAAAATATAGGACAAAACACACATCATGACAAGAGAGACACCACAACACTACATAAAGAGAGACCTAAGAAAACAACATAGCATGGTAGCAACACAACATAACAACATGGTAGCAACACAACATGGCAACAGCCCAACATGGTAGAGGCACTAACATGGTACAGGCACTAAACATGGTACAAACATTATTGGGCACAGACAACAGCACAAAAGGCAAGAAGGTAGAGACAACAATACATCACGCGAAGCAGCCACAACTGTCAGTAAGAGTGTCCATGATTGAGTCTTTGAATGAAGAGATGGAGATGAAACTGTCCAGTTTGAAGGCACAGATCACTGTCAGAGAGGAAAGGGCTGTTGAGGAAATAAACAGAACCTATTCTATCCTATTATTTGCTGTATGTGTTGTGGCGTACAGCAGGTCAGCCACCAGGGGAAGACTCGTCGAGGCCTGGTGACAGACGGAGTATACATCACGAGGTGATGGCTCCATCTGCTGGACGTGCCAGGTCTCGACGGGCTCTCCGGCCAGGACTAATTGGGGCTGATTGGGAGTTGGTGAGTAATCAAAGGCTGATTGCTCACCAGCTGAGCAAGTCCCATAAAGTTGCCAGAAGGGCAGCACACATTGGAGAGTGGGGGAAGAAAGGACTCCCGTAAGTTGGGAATAGTTGCAGAGGTAACAGGAGGGAATGGGGGAGACCTATCCTTTTCTTTTTTATTTATTAGTTAAATAAACACCCTTGAAACCGTGCTAATCCTTCTCTGTCCGTGTCTGATCTGGGTAAACGTCTTGACCAAACCCCCTGGTCTGCCACAAGTGGTGGAGAATGCGGGCACGCTGATAACGTGGTCAGATCAGGGTTGACGTTTACACAGCATCAGCATGGACGAGTTGATAGCTCAGTTCGTCCGGGTACAACAGGCGGTTCAGGAACGAACGCTGGAGGAACAGCGACTACAAAACGTCTGCCTCGTTGAGGAAGTCAGGAAGCTGCAAGGAGGAGCGTCTCCTGAATCACATCCCAACCAGTTTTAATCAAGCTAATGGAAGACGATGACATAGAAACATACCTCTGTACGTTTGAACGGACAGCGCTACGGGAAGGATGGCCAAGGCCGAAGTGGGCAAGTCTGCTGGCCCTGTTCCTCTCTGGGAATGCCCAAAAGGGATTGGGACCTGAACGATGAACATTCCGCTAACTATGACGGACTCAAACGGGAGATACTCAGCCGCTACGGGTACAGCCTGGCCCATCGGGCTCAATGGTTCCACGACTGGAGGTTCGTACCCGACGCATCCCCCGAGCCCAGATGAGCGACCTACTGCGCATCACCAGGGCATGGCTCCTAACCAACGTATCCACCCTCTCCATCCTCGACAAAGTGGTCCTGGATCGCTTCTTACAGGCGCTACCCCACAACATGAAGAGGGAAGCGAGTCTATGCGCGCCCCAGACCTTGGAGGGCCTCCTGGAAGCAGTGGAGGGCCTCCTGGATGCAGCCCCTATGGGGGCACGAGTTGAAGAAAAAGATACGAGCTGGCCAAAGAAGAGAGCGGGGACGACCAATCGCCTGTGTGGCCCGGAAGCAACCGGTTAACCAACCTGTATCTACGGGTCCAGAGTCGGAGTCAGAGGGGGCGCGGAACCCGAACCCCCTGGGGAACCACTGGAGAAGGAGCCCAGCCTCTCCCTCCTCGATTTCGAGGGGCCAGTCGAGACACCCGCTGGGGGCCAACTGAGGGGACAATTCGGGATGGCCCAGTGGGAGGATCCGAACTTGAAAGCTGCCGCAGCCCAAGTGATACCGGTGGATGGAGAGCTACTTCCGGGGGTGAGTGACTGGCGATACCCCCATTTCCAAATCAAGAATAACGTTTTGTATCAGGTGTCGCGCCAACAGGGGGAACTTCGAGAGGTATTGTTGCTGCCCCGACGGTACGTGGGAACCGTTCTTCAGCTGGCCAACACCCACCTGTTGGGGGCACACCTGGGAATGGAGAAGACCCGGGAATGGATCACCGCCCGGTTCCACTGGCCCCGGATGAGGAGGGCCGTGGAAGACTACTGTTGCAGCTGCCCAAAGTGTCAACTCACTGCCCGGAAAGCACACTTCCGAAACCCACTGGTCCCCCTGCCGATCATCGGGGTGCCCTTTTAATGCATCGCCGTGGACATAGTGGGACCCCTGGTAAAAACAGCACGAGGACACAGGTACGTCCTGGTAATAGTAGACTTTGCCACCAGGTATCCAGAGGCCATTCCCTACGGGCGGCGGTATCCAAGGGAATCGCCCAGGAGCTATTCCACCTTTTTAGCCAGGTGGGCATCCCAAACGAGATCCTGACAGACCAAGGTACGGAGTTTATGTCCCGCCTAATGAAAGAGTTGTGTGCCCTCCTGCAGATCAAGCACATCCGTACCTCAGTTTTTCACCCGCAGAAGGATGGGCTCGTTGAGCGCTTTAATAAAATGCTCAAACAAATGCAGCGGAAGGTCATCGAGCAGGACGGGAAGAACTGGGACCAGCTACTACCCCACCTAATGTTCTCAATCTGAGAAGTACCCCAGTCCTACACTGGGTTTTCACCTTTGGCCATGTTATGGTTGGGACCCAGGACGCCAATGGTACCAGTGGTGGTCCCAAGCAATGTGGACCTCGACCCGGCCCAGAAGCAAGAGCTCAGGGAGCTCGTCGATCGGAACACCAAGGTGTTCTCCGAGAAGCCGGGCCGCACGACCCTCATTGAACACCACATCCGTACCCGGCCCAGGGAAACAGTACGAAAGAGGCCATATCGGATTCCGGAGGCCCGAAGGAAGGCAGTGACCTTCGACCCCACCAGCAGTACGCAGCGGCCTATCTGGATGATATCATCATCCACAGCCAAGGTTGGGAAGAGCATCTGACGCGCCTCCAGGCGGTGCTGGACAAGCTCAGAAAAGCCGGGTTGACCGCGAACCCCAAGAAATGCAAACTAGGTTTCGAGGAGGTGGAGTACCTGGGGTATTTGATCGGATGGGGGAACATCAAGCCCCAGGAGAAGAAGGTTCACGCGGTACGTGACTGGCCCGTTCCATGCACCAAGACACAGGTCAAGTCCTTCCTGGGACTGGCAGGATACTATAGCCGGTTTATCCCCAACTTTGCGGCTATAGCTTCCCCCTTCACCGATCTAACCAGGGCCCACCTCCCGAAAACAGTGAAATGGATGGACGAGACAGAAGCGGCGTTCAGCAGTCTGAAGGAAGCGCTGTGCTCCCATCCGATTCTCGTAACGCCCGATTTCCAGGTGTCGATGGTGGTCCAGATGGACGCATGTGATACAGGACTAGGGGCCGTTCTGTCCCAGATACACAATGGGGAGGAGCACCCCATCATGTACATCAGCCGAAAGCTGATACCTAGAGAAAAAAAGTACTCTATTGTTGAGAAAGTGTCTAGCGGTGAAGTGGGCGCTAGACACTCTCAAGTATTACCTGTTAGGTACCCACTTCACCCTGGTCACGGAACATGCTCCCCTGGTCTGGATGGCCAGGGGAAAGGACACAAATGATCGGGTCACCAGGTGGTTCTTGTCCCTTCAACGCTTCTCTTTTTCTGTTGAGCTAAGGGGGGGGGGGTGTACAGCAGGTCAGCCACCAGGGGGAGACTCGTCGAGGCCTGGTGACAGACGGAGTATACATCACGAGGCGATGGCTCCATCTGCTGGACGTGCCAGGTCTCGATGGGCTCTCCGGCCAGGACTAATTGGGGCTGATTGGGAGTTGGTGAGTAATCAAGGGCTGATTGCTCACCAGCTGTGCAAGTCCCATAAAGCTGCCAGAAGGGCAGCACACATTGGAGAGTGGGGGAAGAAATGACTCCAGTATAGTTGGGAACGGTTGCAGAGGTAACAGGAGGGAGTTCAGTTTTTGTGCCCAACAGGATACAGCAAGACCCGCAGCCCAGAAGACGGTATCCTGGAGAGGGTCTCACGGGGGAGACCTATCCTTTTATTTTTTATTTATTATTTAAATAAACACCCTTGAAACCTAGCTAATCCTTCTCTGTCCGTGTCTGATCTGGGTAAACGTCTTGACCAAACCCCCTGTTCTGCCGTAGTGTTTACAATATACAGCCAACCATTTCAGACCGTTCCATAAGCCACAATAGCTGCATCCATGTTTGTACCATGTTTTGTGCTGCTACCATGTTGTGTTGCTACCATGTTGTTGTCATGTTGTGTTGCTACCATGCTGTGTTGTCATGTGTTCCTGCCTTGCTATGTAGTGTTGTGTTGTCTCCCTTGATGTGATGTGTGTTTTGTCCTATATTTACATTGTATTCATTTTTTTATTTTTAATCCCAGCCCCTGTCCCCACAGGAGGCCTTTTGCCTTTTGGTAGGCTATCATTGTAAATAAGAATTTGTTCTTAACTGACTTGCCTAGTTAAATAAAAAAATTATCCAATAGTGTGCGTGGGAACATCATTAGGCTATTAATAATTGGTCAGGCTTATTGAAGCATTCATAAACGGACATTTGGAACACTATTATAGGAGCTATCTTTGCTCACTGTGTACCATGCAGACAATTAGATAAATCCCTCAATATATGCTACATTAGTGTCTTTACGGGCAAGTGGGTTTTCTTGATTGGCCAGCCTATTATACGAGTCACAAGCAAGTCTCGAGTCACAAGGTCCTAGTCCCAGTCGAGTCCCAAGTAAAACGGGTCGAGTCTTGAGTCAAATCGAAGTCGTGCATTCTAAGAGCAAGTCAAGTCACACTTTTTTTCAAGTCAAGTATTTTTTTTATATGTATTTATGCCACGACTTGATCAACTACAAATCTTTGTCTATTTATTGAGGCTACCAGACAGCCCTTTTCATTATTTTGGCTGCAACACATTTCTATTATGTAATTGTAAAATATGGACTTTGTAGCAGTCGTAAGGGCATTAAATCAGCAGAAGACAAGGCAGGTTGAGTGTAGATTTATTTACAGGTCTTGGTGATCCCATGTTCAAGGCACCATTTCATACAAAATATACACTGGCAGTAGCCCAAAAGAAATAACCTCTGTATCAGGCAAAACAGGGACACAGGTAAACACAGAGGGCAAGACTGCACAGCCTCCCCTTGAGAAACCACATCGAATCTGTCAAATAGGTAGCCTACATACAGTGCATTCGGAAAGTATTCAGACCATTTCCCTTTTTCCACCTTACTCTAAAATCTATAAAAAATAAAAATCCTCATCAATCTACACACAATACCCCATAATGACAAAGTAAAAACAGTTTTTTTTAATATATTTTAGTAAATGTATAAAAAGGGAAGGGTCTCAAAACATTTCTGCAGCATTGAAGGTCCCTAATAACACAGTGGAGTCCATCATTCATTTAAATGGAAGAAGTTTGAAACAACCAAGACTCTTCCTAGAGCTGGCCGCCAGGCCAAAATGAGCAATCGGGAGAAGGGACTTAGTGAGGGAGGTGACCAAGAACTTGATGGTCACTCTGACAGAGCTTCAGAGTTCCTCTGTGGAGATGGGAGAACCTTACAGAAGGACAACCATCTCTGCAGCACTCCACCAATCAGGCCTTTATGGCAGAGTGGCCAGACCAAAGCCACTCCTCAGTAAAAGGCACATGACAGCCCACTTGGAGTTTGCCAAAAGGCACATAAGGACGCTCAGACCATGAGAAACATGATTCTCTGGTCTGGTGAAACCAAGATTGAACTCTTTGGCCTGAATGCCAAGCGTCACGTCTGGAGGAAACCTGGCACCATCCCTACGGTGAAGCATGGTGGTGGCAGCATTATGCTATGGGGATGTTTTTCAGCTGCAGGGACTGGAAGACTAGTCAGGATAGAGGGAAAGTACAGAGAGATCCTTGATGAAAACCTGCTCCAGAGCACTCAGGACCTCAGACTGGGGCGAATGTTCACCTTCCAACAGGACAACGACCCTAAGCACACAGCTAAGACAATGCAGGAGTGGATCCGGGACAAGTCTCTGAATGTCTTTGAGTGGCCCAGCCAGAGCCCGGTCTTGAACCTGTTCAAACATCTATGGAGAGACCTGAAAATAGTTGGGCCGCGATGCTCCCCATCTAACCTGAAAGAACTTGAGAGAAACTCCCCAAATACAGGTGTGCCAAGCTTGTAGTGTCATACCTAAGAAGACTCGAGGCTGTAATCGCTGCCAAAGGTGCTTCAACAAAGTACTGAGTAAAGGTTTTGAATACCTATGTAAATGTGATATTTCAATTGTTTCTTTTTTATACATTTTCAAAAATTTATTAATACCTGTTTTTACTTTGTCATTATAAGGTATTATGTGTAGATTGATGAGGGGGAAAAAACTATTTAATCCATTTTAGAATAAGTCTGTAAAGTAACAAAATGTGGAAAAAGTCAAAGGGTTTGAATACTTTCCGAATCCACTGTATAGGCACTTGGCCCCTCCAAGGACCACACAATTACCCAAGTGGCAAATACAACCAATAAAATGGTTCTACAATGTAAAAAGCATATTCCACATCCATTGTTACATTAGTCACTTATGATTATTAATGATATTTCATCACCATTCATACATGGAACAATAATTTGATCTTATTCAACTTACTGACTCCAAAGCATGGCGTGCAGGCAACGTAGCCTATTTCTATGCGCACGTGCTACTATTACGTACAACCAGAATGACAGAGAAGTGAAATATGAACAAAGGAAACCATACATTGAATTAAAAAAAATGGAACTTCTACCTCATGAGTCAATAATGTGCACAATAATGTGCACATGTGCACAATAAACATTGTGCCCACTCAGATGTTAAGTAATGTTTTGATTTGATTTGATGGTAGGCTAAATTAAAATGTATGATATCAAACATGAAACGTGTTGAAATTTAAAGTTACTGGGATGGAATGATGAAACGCTAGCAATTATTGTAGGATTAGATGGAATATAGATGTCATGATAATTTTGTACTCAATGTTCATAAACTGAACTTTAATTAAACAACTCCGTCTGTAACCCAGAATTTGTAAGATACTGGTTGAAATAAGACAGACGGAAACCCAGTCTACAATAGTAAAATGTCAAAAAAAATTATTCACGCAGCTCTGCATTACAAAGGTGAACACAAACTTTTTATATTGTACAAGTTGAATACAAAAGATACAAATGCCCCACCCTCTCTAGGAAATAATATTTTTCCCACAGTACCTCCCTCGGCCTAACACCATCTTGCAACATAAGTCAATTCCAGACATCCTCCCTTCCCAAGGTCGAGAAGGCCTCTTCTCCTACAATCTAGTTTCACAAAGAATTCTTTGTTCTCACAGACTCCTTCTGGCAAGTCGTACCATCCTGTTCCACTCTCCACACAATATTCATTTCTAGACACACACACATCAGATTGGATTACCATTTGTCTTATAACCCTATTGCATACATTTTCAGAATGGAATATTCTTAGTATTTTCTTAAATGTACAAACATTTAGTCATTAAACATATAATCCATAACAATAGATTTACCACATACACATTTATTTTACTTGTGAAAGCAACCACAAACATTTAAACAAGCGCTCTCTCTCTCCACCGGCAGGAGTTTGGAGAGTGCAAGTGGAGAGACGCCTATAGTGGAGAGACGCCAAAAAAATTTAACATAAAATTCGAAACGCATCAAATTATCAGTTTAAAGCAATTTTGATATACCAAAAACCACAGGACATGCTAGTAATTGTTCTTTGATGCCCAATTGCTGGTGAGCTTGCAAAGTAAATGGATAATATTCTTGATTCCAAACTATTTTTGGAGCTGCATATTGTATTTATTATGGCAATCCTCTCTCCCTACAATTTGACGTTTGTGCTGCACCTGATCCTATGGCTGTACCAATCAGTAATCTGTTCGCTTCCTCACCTGTCCTGTGTTGATTGACAAAGATGATGCTGTGACTACTGTCTCTGGCTGCGTGGAGAGTAATCCATGGACTTTGTGCAACAAATTAGTGACAAAATGTTATTAAACCTGGCAAAATAATTTCAAGTCTGAAGTCAAAGTCGAGTCCCGAATCTTGAGGCTCCATTTCAAGTCTCAAGTTATTTTATTTTCTATCAAGTCCAGTCTCAAGTCATCAAATTTGATCCCTTTGGAGACTGTATATCAGACCCATGATTAAGCCCTACAGAAGAATTGCCAGTGCATTATGATTCATTATAAACTGGGTGGTTTGAGCCCGGAATGCTGATTGGCTGACAGCCATGGTATATCAGACCTTATACCACAGGTATGAGGAAACATTTGTTTTTACTGCTCTAATTACTTTGGTAACCAGTTTATAATAGCAATAAGGCACCGCTAAGGGCTGTGTCCGGCACTCTGTCCTGGTATATTGGCCATATACCACACCCCCTCGTGCCTTATTGCTTATTTATACAGCAGGTGGGTCTAATCCTGAATGCTGATTGGTTAAAAACGCATTCCAACCGTCTATTCCACAAATTACCACCTGCTAAATCTATGGAGTTAAAATGCCTATTTACTCTGTTCCATCTGACTGCGCAATCCACTGTCTGATCAGCCCAGCCAGGCACTTTATAAATCTCATCTATTGGGATAGGAAAGTTTGGTTTTCAATAAAGGTCTGTACTATAGCCAGCAGCTCTCCAAGATCTGTCTCAGAGATGAGACGAAGCAACCCAGAGCAGGTTGCCAAACTCCATATTTGGGGATAATCGGGAGATGCACGTTTTTTTGCTCCAAGTTCTATTGCTATAAGTGAAATAATTTGAGTATCATAAAGATTGGTGTGTAGGCTTTAACTGGCTAATTGTTCTATTTGTTCAGCATACTGAAATAATGTTGCCACATTTGTTTTGAATCTAGGGCAGAGCATCACCTTAATGGTCGAACGGATAAAGAGCGTATCATATCTCGTGCCCTTTAGGAATCAAGAGTGGTTTGTGTCGACCCACCGACGTGCGGTGCTCTGGTTATCAGGTTTGCCACCGGCGGTGCCCGTGTCCGTCCTGGTGAGGAAATTCTTATGTGCCATGCACCCGCATGCATGCTGCAGCAGTTCAGTGTTTCCGTCTCTGTTGATCTTTTATCACCGGTTCGCCTTGAATGAATGACGTTTGAAAGAAAAACACTGTCAGCACGCCATGGCGACTAATGAGACCATAATGAAAAAGGTGTCTTCACGATTTGATTAATTTGATAACGTTGCCATACGGGCTTTTATGAGACACTCCAAATGATGACTTTATTTTTTTCAATTATATTTTTATTTAAATAATTCAGGCTATACTTTTCAACATGCTACCAATTTACCCTTTCAATATTCAGGTCCCACACCTAACCACTGTTTCGGTAGCCCATTAAATTGCAGTTGTTTTTTGTAGTGTAGTGTTATGTTGCTGTGTTGCAAGGCTACAAAATGTAGCAGTGACCTAACATCGACCTCCCATGCTAAATATGGCAGTGGTCAAGTTATACAAAAAAAGTTGTTATAGCCTATGCATGGTCAGTTGCATGGACTATTTCTTAATGTTATGTATCAACTGTGTCTGCCTGTCTCTGTCTTATCTATCTGTCCCTCTTCCTGGAGAGCTGCCTTCCAGTAAGTTTGAGAGAGATAGAGAGACTTGACATACAGCCTACCCCTTGTGAATGAGGAGGGCCACTATGCCCATATCTTGTTACTAACCACACCTACTTATGAGAGATGCATGTTTGCGCATGAGTAGCCATATACAGTACCAGTCAAAAGTTTGGACACACCTACCCATTCAAGGGTTTTTCTTTATTTTTACTATTTTCTACATTGTAGAATAATAGTGAAGACATCAACACGATGAAAGAACACATCTGGAATCATGTAGTAACCAAAAAAGTTTTAAACAAATCAAAATATATGTTATAAATTAGATTCTTCAAAGTAGCCACCCCTTGCCTTGATGACAGCTTTGCACACTCTTGGCTTTCTCTCAAACAGCTTCATGAGGTAGTCACCTGGAATGCATTGCCATTAACAGGTGTGCCTGGTTAAAAGTTAATTTTCTGGAATTTCTTTCCTTCTTATTGCATTTGAGACAATCAGTTGTGTTGTGACAAGGTAGGGGTGGTATACAGAAGATAGCCCTATTTGGTAAAATACCATATTATGGCAAGAACAGCTCAAATAAGCAAAGAGTCCAGACATGAACGTCAGTCAATCCAGAAAATTTCAAGAACTTTGAAAGTTTCTTCAAGTGCAGTCGCAAAAACCATCAAGCGCTATGATGAAACTGACTTTCACGAAGACCTCCACAGGAAAGGAAGACCCAGAGTTACCTCTGCTGCAGAGGATAAGTTCATTAGAGTTACCAGCCTCAGAAATTGCAGCCCAAATAAATGCTTCGCAGAATTCAAGTAACAGACACATCTCAACATCAACTGTTCAGAGGAGACTGCATGAATCAGGCCTTCATGGTCAAATTGCTACAAGGAAACCACTACTAAAGGACACCAATAATAAGAAGAGACTTGCTTGGGCCAAGAAACACAAGCAATAGACATTAGACCGGTGGAATCTGTCCTTTGGTCTGATGAGTCCGTGTCTTTGTGAGACACAGAGTAGGTGAACGGATGATCTCCGCATGTGTGGTTCCCACCATGAAGCATGGAGGAGGTGTGATGGTGTGGGGGTGCTTTTCTGGAGACACTGTTGGGATTTATTTAGAATTGAAGGCACACTTAACCAGCATGGCTACCACCGCATTCTGCGGAGATACGCCATCCCATCTGGTTTGCGCTTATTGGGACTATAATTTATTTTTCAATAGGATGACCCAAAACACACCTCCAGACTGTGTAAGGGCTATTTGAACCACCCAGTTTATTATCAAGCATGTCTCATACTAAAAATACTAAGTAATTAGTCCAGCTCGTAGTGTTTTAGGATCATTTCCAATCATTTCCAATGTGTCCTTATTTTTCTACCAAAATAATAGTGACATGTTGTATAGGCCTACGGTGTTTGGACATCAAGTTTATTAAAAAATTCACAGTACCCTTAGGCAAAATTATAATTCATTTATTCCAATAAAATAACAACATTGTAAGCTATGCCATAATGCACAGTGCATAGAGGAAACCTCACACTTTCCTCAACTGAATCAGCATCCATATGACATGCAGAAGAAAACATTAAAACCTGGCAGAGCTCATTACCATTCTTGAGAAGAATTCCAATAATAATAAATAACTTAAAGACTATTTAACTGCCCCTCGGTTGTATTATAGTATTTGTTAAACAAATATATATAATCCTTAGGTGCATATTTAGTTGCAGGGTCCCCGTGCGCCATGTGAGCGCTGTAGCACAGAGGACGGATCTGCCAGTCCGGGAGCGTGAGAGGAGTGTCGACACTAATAAACACTGCAGCGGATATGCATGGTCACCGGGCCTGTCCACGTGACAGGGGCGCTGTTACGACCAGGCATGGGAGCCGATCCTGTGCTATTTTCGTAGAGAAAATACCACTTTAGAGTGTAGCATCACTCACTCATAGGCTACATCAATGTAAACACTTATCAGAAGAGAGGTAGAGAGACATGTGAGGGAAGAAGCGCAACATAATCTTGGATTTGTATATCTCCATATTATAGGCCTAGGCTATAGCCTATTCGAAAAAAACGACTTAGCACGAGGCATAACTTTTTATTTTTTAATGTTTCTTTGTATTCATATGTTATTGTTAAAAATATTATAGTAGGCTATTGCTTTTTGGCTGTTGAAGTTGGCCTATCCATGCATGCTTATGAAAAACAGTTTACTAAAAACAGGTGTTGCAACTGAATGTTACTTTACAAACAATGATGGGTGGGACTGACACCCGTTTCAGTTAGTAAAGTATGCCCTCATGTGGTAAAAGAGCGGCATTGATCCACAGTGACTAACACCAACGTAGCAGCAGCAGTGTTGAGAGATATTAACTCATTTAGAAGAAAAGTAGTAACATGTAATGGTTTATCTTCAACGAATCTTCCATCAACATAAGTCCCTTACAAGATAGGGAATTTGGGAGTCCAGAATTGTCCTCTCCACAAATAGAGAAGAGCCCAACCTAATATCAAGCAAGCAGATGAAATGACATAATTTTGTATCCATTCCACAGTACTTTAAAAAAAATGGTGGTGACTGAGCCAGTAGGCAATTGGTTGCACCTAATCCCCGTGTGAATAGATAAATAACAATTTCATCATGGTTGCATGACTGTACAAAAAAATATTAACTACCACAAATAGTAACAATCATCAAAATTAGGTAGGAATATGCATTTTTATCCTTCGGAAATCCTTTGAGCTCAAGTGCAACCGCTCGCTAATTGACCAATCAGAGGCGAGCATACGGGGAACGCATGCGCAATATCATTATTTTAAAACGACCTGAGAAGGTGGGCATCAAGTCGATAGGTGAGTTCCAATGAGTACAGAGAATATCAAATAGACAGATGGCCTTTAGTCATAAGTGTAAAGCACAATAGGCTATAACGTTCAAGAGAAAAAGGTAACTTTGTAAAGCGTTTAAAGTTAAAATGGCGTCAAATGAGACTGGGTTGGTTGAAGGCAAAGTGGCTGTCATTGTTTTGCTCTTTCCTGCGGACCTAAAATGGAGGACTTGGCTAACCAGCTAACGTAGCTAGCCAACTAAGCGACTGCAGCTCATCTGTAACGTTTGTTATTCTATAACTGTTTCCCTTGTAACCAAGCAATTGCCAGTCGCTGCATAATGTTTTATCCAATCACCCGTTTTCTTTCGAACACCGGCTAGGTCACTTATACACATCATTAACGTAGGTGGCCGACTAAACTCAACTATTTAATGATTGTATTAGGGTAACGTTAGTTAACAACCTCGTCGGCTAGGCATACACGTGTTGTTGAGATGCAAGTCATCTAATCTCCCTGGGTAGCTCGATTTTTGTTGTTGTGTCAGCTTGTTGGTTCATGTGTCAATATCATACAGATTATGTGAGGGGAAATTGTAGTTAGTAGCTACCAGAGATTGAGAACACTAACGTCACTAGCTAAGTGGCTTTCTAGTTGGGCCATATCTGCTGTAAGAGAAGGTGCTGTGGCCAACTTGGTAGAAGGTGGCAGATTCCTGTCTGTTTCAACATTTGATTTTAGTTAGTTTATACCTGATAGACACAAAGTTATGTTGAATTAACTATGTGCCCATCTGACATCCCTCCCTTGTATTTCAGGCTTGCATGGACATCTAGACAGCCCACTGCTGAGGAGAAAAGGCATCCACAGTGTGAGATCAAGCTCTTTGTGCCACCAACGCCCCTGTCAGGAGGACATTGGTGGGCGTTGGTTGGCAAGGGTTCTGGTTGAAGGGTTTCCACGACAATGACATCTACTGTGTTCACAAGTGGAGGATATAAGCTGGACACAGTAGGGAAGATTGATTTGGTCAAAGCTCCAGCGGGAGGAACTCCTGATTCCTTCATCGGCCTGAGGAGGGAGCCAGGTGAATATGTCATCGGAGTCCCAAATGTGCTGGGCAGTATCCACAACAGCAGCGGCCAGCAGCTTCAGGGGAAAGCCAAGGTGGTGCCAGGACAGGGAGAGGTTACCTGCAGGCCTGGATCTGGACTGAACCTTGGGCTTGGGTCGGGGCAAGAGGAGAACTGGGTGAGCTTTGGAGCCCAAACTCCCCAGGGCAAACCGATGGGGGGCGAAGGAACCACACCAGTCAAGAGCAAGACACTACTAGGACAGACAAACAGCAATATGGGCAAGACGGACCTTGGAGTGCACAACACTGTCAAACAGCTCTGGGACGATGTAGTGGGTGGCAGGGAGGTCAGAGGGGCTGCTACGGCAGCAGTCATGGGGGCACAGTCATCAGAACACAGCCCAGACTGCAAAAGAGGAAATATTAGGAAAGGGTCTGGTCACTCCCCTACACAAACCAGCTGCATACGCCAGATCCTCCTCCTCCAACTGGAACTCATTGAACAACAGCAACAGCAGCTCCAGTCCAAGAGCAAGGAGATAGATGACCTCAAAGCTGAGAAGGAAATGGTATGCTAGCAAACACTCCAAACACAAATGTATAACATTTCAATTGCCAAAACTGGTCAGCATATTTTGTGAAAAATAGAATTTTCCCGAATAACCAGCAGCAGGTATTTTCCCTCCAACCTAGGCCAGCTCCACAATGCCACCAGTGGTATTGTGATGTAATAGCAGTGCAGCACCATTATGACATCATTGTTTCTATGAAGTGTGATGTAATTGAAGTCAACTAAATCAGCCTCAAACACATTCAATATCTTTTTGTTGTACTCTTATGGACTGTAAATCTCACAAGTGTTGAAGAGAATAGGCTACCCTTCAAGACAAACTATTTAAATGCCAAATCATAAGGGGGTATAAACCTCACTTTAGCCCCACTGACGTGACACGTTTTTTCACTACTGCAGCTCATGGCGCGGATCGAGCGCATGGAGCGCCGTCTGCAGCTAGGTAAGAAGAATGGGTGTGACCAGCGCCCCACCCACATCCCTGGCCGGCAACAAGACCAGGCTGCAATGCCAGGGACACCAGAGGGGCAGGGGCTGTCTGAGGGCCGCAGCAGCCATACACCCCGAATACTGAATTTTGGCAGAGGAGGCAAGGGCCACAAACGGTAGGGCTCCGCATTCAGTTAGAGGAAGCAATGTTTAAAAAAAAAATACAAAAAATGTTGACTCCATGGTATGACATACTTCCTAGATGCATACATGGATAGATATATATATGTGTGTGTGTACTGTAGATGCATGCAAAGCCCCTTATTGTCCCTCACGCAATTCCTCTAAAGGGTATGTTCTTGCCAATAGGCGTTTCCTTTTCCAGGACCCCAGGGCAGCCAAACGACGTGCCCAAGCCAAGGCCTCCCAGTCCCCACACAACGAGGTGCTTCTCCCTAAAGAGGAGCCACTGGATGGGGGAGAGTTTTCTGATGGGTCTCCTGGGACCAGCTCGGCTGCCACTGAGGAACTGGACTACCTGTCCACCACAGACATGTACCTGTGTCGCTGGCATGTGCCTCCCCCGTCACCAACTTCGCGAGAGCCCTCACCCAAGAAGGAGGAGCCTGTGGCCAGTGAGTGTTACAGATTGTCATGAAATGGTTGTATTGGAACCAGCACATTGAACAGCACATAAGAAGGCTGAGACTTTGGCCTAAGTATTTTGTAATAGGCTACATTATTGCTTTTTGTTGCTTTATCTTTTGGAAAATGTGTGCTAAACAGGATTTGTAAAATTCCATGGGTGGTGGAATGACCTTCTCCCTCTTGTACACAGTTCCCTCATGGAAGGAAAACCTTATGGAGCCCCTAGGAGAGGAGGAGGCATCTGATATACCTGAGGTGGGTACTTGTCTTGCGCTGTGTGAAGCCCTAGGCTGGTGGACGTCCAGATTGGACCCCTGGTCAGGTCGTCTAAAGTCAAACTGTTTTCTCTTACAGAATCTGGATGACAATGTCTTCCTGAAGCGCCACTCGAAGCATGAACTGGATGAGAAGAGAAGGAAGAGGTAAGGGAGGGCTGGAGTTTTCACTATGCTTTGTTTGCGTGTCTGACCAACTCTTGCTATGAGTCAGTCTGTTTTTCTGGCATACCTCTTCTGCCTTTCTCCTTAGTTCTGTGTGTCCCTTATTTTGACCTTCCGTCGCTGTGGTCTTCACTCTCCTTCATTCACCTCCCATAGATGGGACATCCAGCGGATCCGTGAGCAGCGGATGTTCCAGCGACTGCAGCAGCGCATGAACAAGAGGAAGGGTATCCAAGAGAGTGAGCCAGAAGTGTTCTCCTTCTACCCAGAAGCTGAGGATGGTAAGTCCACCTATACACTGAATTGTTAGGTACTACTGCACTGTTGGAGCTAGGACTACAAGCATTTCGCTACACCGCAATAACATCTGGGAAATATGTGTATGTGACCAATAAAATTTGATTTGATTTTTAGATATTGCCAAAAAGCACTTATCCCATAAGGAATGTTTGAGATTAAATGTAGTCAGTAGAAATACTGAGCAGGGTCTTGTACTCATTGCTTATGAAAGTGTTCTTTCTCTCTCCTCAGTGGAGTACCTCATGATCACCCCCCACCTTCCAGTGGTGGCGTTTGGCCGACCTCTGCCAAAGCTGTCAAGACGGTGAGTTGAGTCATAAGCTTCATAGGTTCTTGAATAACACCAAGCTAAACATCACTTGAATACAATCAGAGTGCTTGCTTCTTAACCTAAACCCCTGTGTTTCTCTATTCACCCTTGAAGGAGCTTTGACCTGCCCTGGCTGGACGAGCGGAGACGCTGTCGAGTAGAGGTGCCCAAAAAGCAGACCCCCCACCGGACCTACCGTAAATAAATCTGTCCTAGAGAGGAGACACCGGCTGGATTGGTGCCAGGCAGGACTCCTCTGTGTGAACGTCTGCCTTGATATTTGGGAGAGGAATACACATGGGGTGGGGAAATTGCATGCCACAATCCCCTAAAGTCAAAGGATGCACTGTGCCACAGTTTGGACATGGTTGCTGGACTGCAGAACAGATCCTATAGTAGGGCTGGTTTGGAAGAAGATTGAGGGTGGTGTGGACTATCCAGGAAGAGCAGATATGTTTGTCTCCTCTAGATTCCCACTGGGTTAATTTGAGGACGGACAGTTTGCCTCTTTGCAACTTCACGCCAAAAATTCCCAAGCTAAAGTTCTACAAACTGACCCTGTCATTCACATTGACATGCCTCATATTTGAACAGCGCAGAATGGCTCTGACTCCCAACTGTATGTGATTGCTGTTGCATCCTATAGAAAGGAGATCTCCTGTTGGAGATAAGAGAAAAAAACATTGGACATTAGGAGAGTGAGATGTGTTGAAAGCACTTCAGCAGCACTTAAGTTTTGTGTTTCAAACAAGATGTTGTAATTTAAAAAAAAAAATGCTTTAGGCCCATGAACATGACTTTGTTTCTTTTGGATGGTGTCTGTGCTTGATTTGATAAGTTCAGGATATAAAATGACCTTGAAAGCACTGGAACATAATGGAAATTGGGGAAGAATTAGGTATGAGTGAAAGTGAATCTTTATCACTATCAATATATTGCCTCTGGTTAATAATTCATATTCATTCAACTCTGAGCAAAATGTATAATTTTGTTCACAGATGTCATCATACTGACTTAGTCATTTCAAAATGCTTCAACGACCAATTAACGACACTTGCTAATTGAAAGGATAACTTGGCAGAAAGATTGAAATGCCGTGATTAAAAAAAAGATCGAGTAGGCTAGGGCGGAATTGCGTAACTAACATTCACCCACAATTCCTGGCATTCTTCCGGTTTCCTTTATCTTGATTCCTAAGATGGCGGACCGGCGACGTCGAAGGAGGAGCGCGTCCCAGGACAGCGAGGAGGACGATGAATCTGGTTCGGGATCAGAAAGTGGAAAGTCCCTTTCGCCAACGACAAAGCCCCGAGTACGGGACCCTGAACCAGTTGAGGCACCAGCTGTTCGTGTGGTGCCGAAAAACGATGCTGAATCCGAGTGTGTGAGTCTTGCTCTCGAGACGCGAAGCCGATCAATTAATAGGACTTGATTAGTTGTCTGGCTGGCTAACTCGGCTAACGTTAGCTTGCTCACTACTGTAATTCATGGCTGGGTCAACAAGTCAGCCGGCTTTGGGAATGGAACGGTGTCGCGTGGATAGTGGTCCACTGGTTAGGCCAAACCATATCCCCATGTTTTGAGTTTGCCACGTCCAGCTAATGTTGCTCATAAATCAACTAACTAGTTCATGTTCGGCCGGGAACCGTGTGCAGCGCCGAACTGTAACTAGACGAGACAGTTCGTTTGAGCTAGCTAACTTTGTTTGGTAAAGCTAACTAGCGCGTTTCCCACGATGGTAACGCGTTACCTAATGGTTAGCTAGAGGGAAGGGTTTAATTTAGCTAATTAACGTTACTGTACTGTGAGTGTTTTGTAGTTAGCTAACGTTGGCGTACGTTAGCTCAGTAACTTGCCTACTACTAGCTAGTAGTAGCTATGCTAATGTTAAATCCAAAGGGAGCTTTGATATTGTTGGGTTATTTCACCACTGGCTGTGAAAATGTGCCAATAATTAACTCTGTTAACTAGCTACGATATTTGCCTCCAACAATCACGCCTAATCTAAAGTCATTTTTCTTGACCAGTAATCAGTAAAGATCTTGACTTCCCCCTCTTGTTCTGAATGGCCACCACTACGCCAAATCTTGGTTACGTTTATCGAAATCCCTAGTGATGTGAGGAATCCATGTATGGCACAATGGTTGTTTTAGTTTAGTTTTATTTTACTGGGACAGTGCACATTAATCAACGTTTTAGTCAGCCGGCTAATGTTCAACCGCAGTCCCTGGGCAGGTTATTAAAAACAATTACAACAATAGACAATCAATGAGCAGTGAGCACTTGCAGAGCAACATAGGACAAGCAACACGTAGCACGCAGACTGAGCAATAGCACAAAAAGCAACAAAATACATAAAAGCAACAGTGTTTCCACACCTTACAAGCTATAACATGGAAAGTGGCAATATACAACTAGGGATTATATTCACAATTCGGATGGGCCTTTAGACATGTCTTCATGTTTTGTTTAGGTGCGATAGGTAGTGCAGTTGTCTTCCAAGCTCACAGAGAAAGCAGATTAAATGTGCTTTTCCTTAAGGGAACTAAAGTCACCTCATGGCAGACCTTGTGGATCTGCTGCCATGGGTTTGGGTTTTCTGTTTAACAAAAGTACTAAGTGGAGGGGAGCCAGACCATTTAGGATCTTAAATACAACACATGCGTCGGCATATTGCAGAAGATTTTTCCAACCCTTTCTATCAAGCACATTGAGAGCCTGTTTGTAGAAAGACTGAATGGGTTTTAATGTCATACAGCAAGCCTGGGCCCAACTAATCAAGTAGTATGTTAAGTGGGGGAGTATCATAGATTTGACGTACAGTTTTGCTACCTCTAGTCAAACAATTTTGTATAAATCGGAAATTAGCTTGGTTGAATTTGGTTATTCGAGGTACCTTTTCTCACCTGCTCTTTATGAGAGGTTGGACTCAAGTATGATGCCAAGGTACTTAAATTCGGATACCACCTGACGTATAGACATCTGGCTCCGTAGCATCAGTTGCCATCTATGTGAAGAACATGCAGACAGTTGTTTTGTTTTTTTACTTTGAGATGCAAACATGAGCCACTTTGTAACCTGGACCATTACAGTAGTGACTTCTTGTGCAGCTTGTTTGCCATTTGCATGCACCTATATCATTACAATTGGCATTCATTTGAATTTCAGACCCAGTACAGACATAAGGCAGATCATTAATGTACAGGCTGAACAGTATTGGTCCTTGGGGCACGCCCACATCATAGCTGAGAGTGGGCGACAGCTCATTCTGACACTAGGTTCTGCCTTTAAAAAAAGTTAACTTGGGACAGTTGTGATGAGAACCTCATGGTTAACAGTATCACAATCTTTCCTTAGGTCTAGAAATACAGCCCCAACAATGTCCCCTTTGTCCATCTTGGACTTCACATTTTCCAGAAGAAAGCAGTTGATTGGCTGTTTCTGTGGAGTGTTTTGCTCTGAATCAAACTGCATGGAGTGTAATGTGAAGGAGCTGTTGAGGTTGCCAATCAGTTGCTCTGCTACACACTTGTCAGCAACCTTCGACACCACAGGTAGTATACTAATGGGCCTGTTACTTATGGGCATCTTCCCAATAGATGTGTTGGTGACCTTAGTAAATGGGCCAGTGAGTGACTCTTTGTAGTTTTTGTGAAAGGTAAAGTCCAGCCCAAACACATCTTTGGCTTTAGAGTTCTTTAGTGAGCTAATCACCTTGTTCACCTCTGACTCAGAAACCTCCCTTATGATGAAGACAGGTTGAGTGTCCTTCACTAGCGCTGAGGCCAAGAAACCAGCGGAGGGGTTCTGTGTCAGTACCTTGACAGTCAACAAAGTAGGAGTTGAAGGCTGTTGCTATTTCTACTGCATCCTGTGTTAGACTGTCATTCTCATATGTCTAGTCTTTTTGCAGTGTTATTATGGTCTTTCCCTGTTTAACGTTTTTAGATTCTCCCAGATCAATTTAGAATTTCCCTTTGCATCACCGATTATGTTGCTTAAAAAACAGTTTGCTTTGGCCTGTTTCTTTCATCACCTTATTTCTCACCATGGTAAACCTATGTATGTCATGCTCTAATTTGGACTTTAGGGCAGTTTTTTTTAGAGCATTATCTCGTTCTTTCATCAGTTTCCAGATTTCTCCATTTAGCCAAGGAAGAGTGCTCTTTTGGCCAGGTTTGGAGTCGATTTTGTTTAGGAAGCTGTTTGTTGTAGTCTGTCTGGATTGTGGATAGAAAAACCTGTCAGCTTTCACATCTGTATAGGATGAGATCATTCCAGTTAATTCCCTTAATTGCCTTTTCAAAATCATTTGATTCACTCTGAATGGCCTTGCTAAGAGTTGGTATCGTGTTTGCCTGACAGTGGTGTGTAGGCTACGTACTGTTGCTATTTGTCGGTTCAGTCACATTGTTTGACTAGTGTTATCCTTTCTTAACAGGAAAGTGAAGATGGTGTAGGAGAAGGTGAGTCAGTGTTTGATGCAATCCAATGGCCTATCTAGAATGATGCACACATCTGAGACATTTCCCACTTTGATCACACCACAGTTACAGTTGATGTACTTGTTTCAGACACATTTGATGTTTGTTTTTGCAGCTGTCCTTTCTGACTATGAAAGTGCAGATCCTGAGGAGAATGGCTCCCATTCAGAGGTAAGTTGCCACTGCTGAACAGAGTTATGCTGTAGGGTCAAATTTGAATGTAATTGTATGGTTTTTATTTGCATGGACACTGGGGCAACACAGTTTGACTAACCAGATTGTTTGAATTTCAGTAATGCAGGGTTCATGAGCCTACCACAAAGTTCCTCATTCTCCCAACAGAATAGCCCAACAAGTAGATTGGCAAGATCATGATGTGTATAACTTGCAAAGTATTTGAATATTGTTTTGTCTATCACCATGAAACGAGAGTCCCTCCAGGATTTTTCTATTCTGTGACCCCATTTTTTGTTGTTGCTAAATCAACAATTCCCAGTATTTTATGTGAGGGCTTGCAAATTTGACCAATCCTGCACTATTACCTCATAAAACTGTCAAATTATTGCATACAACTGACTAATCACCACACTAAAAAAGAGGGCTCACAATTTCAAACCCACTGCACATTTACTGCATAAAATTGTTCAATTAAGCACACATCACAAGCTTGTTCCCTGGTCGGTGCATTTTTGTAACAAATTGGACAAAATCATTGCATATTGCCATGCAAAATGTCAGAATTGCTGCAGCGAAGTCCTGGAGGGACTGAAGAGATGTATCAATGGTTGAAACCTGCTCAAGTACCGGTATTTTGGAACACAGACCTTCTGCATTGTAGCAGCCCCTATTTGCAGGATACAGACAAATAAAATAAAAACATTTACTATTGATGTACTCGTGCACTGCAATGTCCATGATGGTACTGGAATCCTCTAATTGAGGTCTTATCTGTGGTTCTGATGTGACGTTTAATTTGTCCACTATGCATGGACGGTTTTGACTGGAATAAGTAGGACTCTAAGGATATTTGCATTGAGCTCTCTGACAGTTTTCTCCATGTGTATCATTATCAAGATACTAACTCAAGTCTTGTATTTTCTCTCTCAGGGAGGTGAGGAAGAGGAGGAGGAAGAGGTCCCTCCACCGGCTGCTGGGCCCAAACCCACTCCTGCTTCTGACACCCCTGCTGCAGAGGGGGAGCCGCAGGAAGGAGGTGGAAAGGATGAGGAGGGTGAGAAAGGTACGAGTAAAGAAGTGAAGTGTGAAGACAAAGGCAACCTGGCAGGGGAGCGTCAAAGCGGGGATGGACAGGTAAGATGGTTCATTGAAAAGAAAATGAAGTTGAGGAATCACATACAAATATATGCGTCTTGGTCAATAATTTTGAGTAATTCTACTCTGTAACTAGGAAAGCACAGAAGACTCTGAGAATAAAGGCGCTAAACCTGGCCAGAAGCTGGATGATGACCAGGATCGTAATAACCCAGCCTATATCCCCCGTAAGGGAATGTTCTTTGAGCATGACGTCAGAGGAAATGCACAGGAGGAGGAACGGTAAGAGGGGACGTTTACCCTTTTATCTATTAAATGTTTTTAGTTCAACTGGAACTAGCTAAACGTGACCAACAACCACACAGAAAGGATGAATAACTCCTCGTAATCAGGGATGCAAACGAGTAACTTTTTGCAGTTTTGAATCCACAATAGGTGTCCTACGTGATTCGTGTAGATAGGGGCGGAGGCTTTGGATCACTACTGAATGTAAGCGAACGAGTGATGCGCGTTTGGGGCTATACTGGCTGTATCCAAGGCTCAGCCAATCATTCACATAACAGAATGCAGCACACGACTGAAGAGAGAAGAGAATCAATTTGTTAGTTACAGCATCAGCGCATGCTCTGGAAAGGCAGCTTGCCAGTTACAGCAGCGCGTCCCCTGAATGATAACGAAGAGGTAGGTGAGAACCCTGACCACGGAGACTGGGGTGATGAAGCGTACGTCATGAGCTGTAACCGAAAAACAGCTGGCATCATCCTACTCCTCCTCTGTTCCTCAGGTGATGTGGAGGTAAACCCAGGCCCTGCGTGTCCCCAGGCGCACTCATTTGTTGACTTCTGTAATCGAAAAAGCCTTGGTTTCATGCATGTTAACATCAGAAGCCTCCTCCCTAAGTTTGTTTTACTCACTGCTTTAGCACACTCCGTCAACCCTGATGTCCTTGCCGTGTCTGAATCCTGGCTTAGGAAGGCCACCAAAAATGCTGAGATTTCCATACCCAAC
>QNTS01000298.1:1298360-1326967 GCA_003317085.1 Hucho hucho
ATTTGATTTGAGATGCCCTCAATATCACACAAATCATCAAGGAACCCACCAGGTACAATCCTAAATCTGTAAACATGGGCACCCTCATAGATATTATCCTGACCAACTTGCCCTCCAAATACACCTCTGCTGTTTTCAATCAGGATCTCAGCGACCACTGCCTCATTGCCTGCATTCGCTATGGGCCCGCAGTCAAATGACCACCCCTTATCACTGTCAAACGCTCCCTAAAACACTTCTGCGAGCAGGCCTTTCAAATAGACCTGGCCCGGGTATCCTGGCAGGATATTGACCTCATTCCATCAGTTGAGGATGCCTGGTCGTTCTTTAAAAGCAACTTCCTCACCCTCTTAAATAAGCTTGCCCCTTTCAAAAAATGCAGAACTAAGAACAGATACAGCCCTTGGTTCTCTCCAGACCTGACTGCCCTTGACCAGCACAAGAACATCCTGTGGCGGACTACTATAGCATCGAATAGTCCCTGCGATATGCAACTGTTCAGGGAAGTCAGGAACCAATACACGCAGTCAGTCAGGAAAGCAAAGGCTAGCTTTTTCAAACAGAAATTTGCATCCTGTAGCTCTTACTCCAAAAGGTTCTGGGATACTCTCAAGTCCATGGAGAACAATAGCACCTCTTCCCAGCTGCCCACTGCACTGAGGCTAGATAACACGGTCACCACCGATAAATCCATGATAATTGAAAATTTCAACAAGCATTTCTCTACGGCTGGCCATGCTTTCCTCCTGGCTAACCCAACCACGGCCAACAGCTCCGCAGCTACTTGTCCGAGCCTCCCCAGCTTTCCCTTCACCCAAATCCAGATAAAGATGTTCTGAAAGAGCTGCAAAACCTGGACTCGTACAAATCAGCTGGGCTTGACAATCTGGACCCTCTCTTTCTAAAACTATCCGCCGCCATTGTTGCAACTCCTATTACCAGTCTGCTCAACCTCTTTCGTGTCGTCCGAGATCCCTAAAGATTGGAAAGCTGCCGCGGTCATCCACCTCTTCAAAGGGGGTGACACCCTAGACCCAAATTGCTATAGACCTATATCCATCCTGCCCTGCCTCCCTAAAGTCTTCGAAAGCCTAGTTAATAAACAGATCATTGACCACTTCGAATCCCACCGTACCTTCTCCGCTGTGCAATCCGGTTTCCGAGCTGGTCACGGGTGCACCTCAGCCACGCTAAAGGTACTAAACGTTATCATAACCGCCATCGATAAGAGACCTGTGCAGCTGTATTCATTGACCTGGCCAAGGCTTTCGACTCTGTCAATCACCACATCCTTATCGGCAGACTCAACAGCCTTGGTTTCTCTAATGATTGCCTCGCCTGGTTCACCAACTACTTTGCAGACAGAGTTCAGTGTGTTAAATCCGAGGGCCTGTTGTCCGGGCCTCTGGCAGTCTCTATGGGGGTGCCTCAGGGTTCAATTCTTGGGCCGATCCTCTGTATACATCAGTGATGTCGCTCTTGCTGCCGGTGATTCTCTGATCCACCTCTATGCAGACGACACCATTCTGTATACTTCTGGCCCTTCTTTGGACACCATGTTAACTACTTAGGGCGTAGTGGCGCGCTAGCAGACCGCTCCCGACACTACCCGGTGAAATGTAAGGCGCCAAATTCAAAATCCAAAAGTTGAATTATTAAACATTCATCAATATGCAAGTGTTGCATAGTCACCAAAAGCTCTGATTCTTGGCAATATCACAGCGTTGTCAGATTTCAAAAACGCTTTACGGCAAAAGCACAACATTTGATTGTTTGAGGATAGCACCCCACATATTTTCCACATTAGCATAAATTCATACCCAGCGCGCGTCTCACAAAACCCATATCAGAGCTAAAATAAATCCCTTACCTTTCGAAGAACTTCTGCGGAGGGCTTCCCAAGTGTCCAACGAAGACATCCAATGGTTCTTTTGTTAGAAAAAGTCATTTATATCCATAAATCTGTTTGGTTGGCGCGTTATGTGCAGAAAATCCAACGTCGAATCGCTCATTGAACCGTGAAGAGAACGCGTTGAAATATACCTATAAACTTTTCCTAAACAAATCAAAGACCATTTATAATGCATCCTTAGCTATCCTTTTATGAATATTAGCGATAATATTTAACTCGGATGGTAACCTAAACGTTATGAAGGGAAAATAAAGTGGTTCTGTCTCGCGCCCATGAAATCTTGTTGACATCTGAGCTACCTTGACTATTTCCTGTTCCTATCCATTCTGCTCAGGGCTAGAGCTTCCAAACTCTGTATTAAATACTGTTGACATCTAGTGGAAGCCATATGTACTGCAATCTCGGAGCTGGATGCCATTAAAATCAATAGGGAGAGTATCAAAGAGCCAAGGTCACACCCCAAAAAATTCTGGATAGAAATTCTCGGGTTTTCGCCTGCTATATCAGTTCTGTTATACTCACATACATTATTTTAACACTTTCAGAAACTTCAGTATCAACTTCATATCCTATTTTCTGGGCCTGAGTGGCAGGCATTTTACTTTGGGCACGCCAGACTCTCCAAAACTGTCACCTCTGCTGCCGCTCCCTAAGAAGTTAACTAACCTCCAAACGAGCTTCAATGCCATACAACACTCCTTCCGTGGCCTCCAACTGCTCTTAAACGCTAGTAAAACCAAATGCATGCTTTTCAATCGTTCGCTGCCTGCGGCCAACTAGCATCACTACCCTGGACGGCTCTGACCTAGAATATGTGGACAACTACAAATACCTAGGTGTCTGGTTAGACTGTAAACTCTCCTTCCAGACTCACAGTAAACATCTCCAATCCAAAATTAAATCTAGAATTGGCTTCCCATTTTGCAACAAAGCCTCCTTTACTCACGCCGCCAAACTTTCCCTAGTAAAACTGACTATCCTACCAATCCTCGACTTTGGCGATGTCATTTACAATATAGCCTCCAATACTCTACTCAACAAATTGGATGTAGTCTATCACAGTGCCATCCGCTTTGTCACCAAAGCCCCTTATACCACCCACCACTGCGACCTGTATGCTCTAGTCGGCTGGCCCTCGCTACATACTTGTCGCCAAACCCACTGGCTCCAGGTCATCTACAAGTCCCTGCTAGGTAAAGCCCCGCCTTATCTCAGCTCGCTGGTAACCATAGCAGCGCCCACCCGTAGCACGCGCTCCAGCAGGTATATCTCACGGGTCACCCCCAAAGCCAATTCCTCCTTTGGCCGCCTTTCCTTCCAGTTCTCTGCTGCCAATGACTGGAACGAACTACAAAAATCACAAACTGGAGACACTTATCTCCCTCACTAGCTTTAAGCACCAGCTGTCAGAGCAGCTCACAGATCACTGCACCTGTAAATAGCCCAACCAACTACCTCATCCCCTACCGTGTTCATTTATTTATCTTGCTCCTTTGCACCCCAGTATTTCTACTATGCACATTTACCATTCCAGTGTTAAATTGCTATACTGTAATTACTTCGCCACCATGGCCTATTTATTGCCTTACGTTCCTTATCTTACCTCATTTGCACACATTGTATATAGATTTGTTTTTTTTCTACTGTATTATTGACTGTATGTTTGTTTACTCCAATGTGTAACTGTTGTATGTGTCGAACTGCTTTGCTATATCTTGGCCAGGTCGCAGTTGTAAATGAGAACTTGTTCTCAACTTGCCTACCAGGTTAAATAAAGGTAAAATAAAAACAAGTTTGAGGTGAGGGAGAAAGTGTGGTGGAACAGGTATTGTTAGCATTAAGTACCTTGCGAACTGGATCGAATTCTCCGTTAGCTAGCCAAAGAAATGTTGAGCAACATTAGCCAACTTAACTGATCAAATAATTGAGTTCAGGGTGTGAATTTAAGATGGTTAAAAAAGTTAGCTAGCTAACGTTACAACATCAGATGAGCTAACGTCAGTAACCTAACCAAATCGCTGTAGTATTAACTGGTATACCACTCCTTGCCGTTCCTCAAGTTATAATGCGTTAGTTGCTTACTGGACCCTGCCAATCTGTGAAATGTTAACTAGCTAACAAACGAACTACTATCTGTGAACTGATGTTTTCCCTCTGCAGTATGTGGTTAATTTTCAGAATGAGAGAATTAGGTGAAAATTAGGTGTTGCTTGTTAAACAAGTGTATTCAGGGATCAAGTGGAGCTGGGCCACATGTAGCCTTGTGCACTTTATCGACGTCTACTATAGTGGCCACTATATAATAGAGCAGACATAGAATGCCTGTTTGTTTCATGTGTTCTACTTTTAGTTTTTTTTCTTCCCCCAAGTGCAATATTTAGGTGTGTGTGTGTGTGTGTGGTCACAAGCCTTCTATTATTAAGGCGATCATGGCTAACTGCAATATCAGTGTATTGTTTGTTTCTCAAGACTTGAGTGCATTTGCAGTATAGTCTAGGCAACAAATAACATTGGATTTATTTCTTAAATTTTTTAGCTGTGAGTTAGGTTCACATTAACCACTATTTTACACACAGACTGATCATGTAGATCATATTTGTTGTTTAATTAGTTAAAACCTGCATTTCCCCTTAGCAGGGATTTTTATCATGTTTCAGTGCAACAAAAAAGTGTCACCTTTTTGGGCCCTCACCAGTTTGCATCCTTGAGTAAAAATGGATGTTTCATTGGCAAACCTGTTTATTGATATATTTGTGCCTTTTTTCCTGTCCTCCAGTCCTAAGGGTCGTAACAGGAAGCTGTGGAAGGATGAGGGTCGCTGGGAACACGATAGGTTCAGGGAGGAGGAGCAGGCGCCCAAGTCACGTGAGGAGCTGGTTGCAATCTATGGCTATGACATCCGCAACGGAGGTGTCTCCAGTGAGCGGTCCTATAGACAGCGCAAGCCCAGGTACTACTAACCCTTCAACTCTATTAACCCAGTGTTCAAATCCCCATGTCCCTGAAAGTCTGTAACACTAACCACCAGTACTGTCTATCTTGCCAATTTATATTAAAAGGCACAATTTATCCCCTTACAATGTCATCTTCCGAAAAACGGCAATGGTTGACTACAGGGGTGGCAATAATTTTGGCATGATGGTCACGTTGAGAAAAAGTGAATGAGCTATTTGCAGGACAGAAAAGGGAAAATTCTTAGAAATTATAATTGTGACCTATATATTTTCAATGTACTTTCTGTCTTGTTTTAGACGTAAAAAAATAATCTGGCCCACGTACCATAGTTTGCCTATTGCTGGTCTACTTGCAGCTTGTCCTCACACTAGCCTCTCCTCCCCCTGCAGACACAGCACCTCTCCAGTCCGGGACAAGCGCTGGCAGGACGGAGACTGGGAGAGGCCCGTCCATACCTCCTGGCAGCAGGGAGGGAACCCCAACAGCCGTAGCGCCCCCCCAGCCGTGGCCCTGCAGCAGTCTGGTCCTCCCCCCTCAGCAGCCCCCAACACCCAGCGCAACAACAACCCCCCCAGGCCCTCCTCCCACCCCCCACCTCGGGGCTTCCAGGGCAACCGCCCCCCCCAGGCCCAGCACAGGAATGACAGAAACCAGGAGTCCCAACGGCCAGGCCCCAAGGCCCACCCCGCCGAGCCCCTCCAGATGCGGAGTTTACCACCCATGGACGGGGAACGAGGCCCCAGGGGCCGGGGGAATAGAGGGGCCCATACGGAGCGCAGCCCTTCGGTAGTGGTGGAAGAGGTCCGCAGCGAGGAGGATGACGAGAGCAACACAACAGTGACAACGTCACAGTCCGTGTACTACAATCGCCACTACAGTGGCAAGGGAGAGCGAGAAAGGGACTCTGTGCCACCGCCACGACGACAGGAGCAGCAGCGAGGGGGATCTGCTCCTCCGGCGGACAACCCGGTTACCCGCGATACCTCCCCGGCTCCAGAGCGGCCCGTGGAGAAGAAGTCGTATTCCCTAGCCAGGAGGACTCGCACCCGGGCCACTGAGCTGGGCAAGCAGGCCTCTCTTGAGGAGCCTGCCTCCACCGTGTCTTCCTCGGCCCTGAAGAGTGAGCCGTGGCAGGGCCCCGGTCAGAGTCCGGGAAATGCTGGAGACAGCAGCCAGGGGACAGTACTCACAGGGCTGGACCAGGACCTGGCCAGACTCAGCCTGGCCGGACAGAACTGGGCCCAGAACCAATCTTCGTATCTACGCGCTGAGATGAGGGGTGAGCCTTCTCTTTTGCTCTCTCCTTTCTCACTCGCTCTACCCCTCATTATTAGTATTTTTTTCTTTGAATATTATGTAGTGACACACACCCTCTCATAGCTCCAGCAGCACTGTTACAAGCAGCTCAGTCACAACTGTACCAGAAGCCCAGGTGAAGCTAAGCAGCGCTCCCTGGTACAGCACTGAGTTGGCCAGTCAGTGACCGTTCAGTGTGGCTGGTTGACATAATGAGGCCATTGCAGTCCGTGTGGAGCAATGGGGGCAGACGGTAGTGTGGGAATGGAAGTCTCTCTCTCTCTCTCAAGCCTTGCACGTAGTCTGGAGCCTGGGAGGTTTTTATCATGCAATACATGGGAAATAAAATGTACTTTTTGCACCCAAGGTTTAAAGTGCCTCGTGCCCGTTTTGTCAGGACAAATCCTAGTAGAACTACACGTTGGTAGATGTTTTGACATCAAGCTTATAAGACGTGTAACGTGTTCCTCCCTGTAACTGAACAGCTGCAGTTGATCAGTTAGTTGGATTTGTTTTGCTTGCGTGTTATCGACCCTTTTTCTTCTCGTTGCAGGAATCCCTAACTCTATGCACATGGGTGGAGCACCTCCACAATACAGTAACATAGAAGAGCTGGTGAGTAGGCCTACTTGTGGTGTTTATGTACGAAGATGAGTTTTTATATGTTGCCTTCAAGAGGAAATCTGGTGTTTTTACCTGACATTTTGAGTGGTTCAGTTAGCTCTCACCCTCTTTCTCTCCATCTCAGGGAGCTGGTAACCGGGCAAAGCGGTACTCGTCCCAGCGCCAGAGGCCAAGCCCGGAGCCCGCTCCTCCTATGCACATAGGGGTCATGGAGGGCCACTACTACGAGCCCAGTGAGTCAGTGCCACACGCTACCACCAGAAGGCAGGGCACAATCACTAGCCGGTGTCTTTGTCCATAGGCTCAGAGCCAGGCTCTGGTAGAATCAGTACTAAACTACAATATGTTTTAGCTGCATTAAAATGCTCTTTAAAAAAAACTAAAAAAACTGCTATGAGAGGTTAGTTAGAATGGTAGGGTACACGGGTATCTGTGGAGCTGTCATAAACCATTTAGCCCTTTTTGTGATTACCACATCAGATACTTTTGTATATATAGTGTATGTGGATACCCCTTCAAATTAGTTGATTTGGCTTATACAGCCACTCCTGTTGCTGACCTGTGTATTACATTGAGCACACAGCCATGCAATCTCCATAGACAAACATTGTCAGTAGAATGGCCTTACTGAAGAGCTCAGGGACTTTCAACGTGGCACCGTCATACGATGCCACCTTTCCAATAAGTCAGTTTGTCAAATTTCTGCCCCAGTCAGCTGTAAGTGCTGTTATTGTGATGTGATAAGGTCTAGGAGCAACAACGGCTCAGGCGTGAAGAGGTAGGCCACACAAGAATTGGACCGCAGAGTGCTGAAGCGTCAGTCCTCGGTTGCATCACTCACTACTGAGATCCAAACTGCCTCTGGAAGCAACGTCAGCACAAGGATTGTTTGTCGGGAGCTTCATGAAAGATCTAAGCTCACCATATGCAATGCCAAGTGTCGCATGGAGTGGCGTAAAGCTCGCCGCCATTGGACCAGTGGAAACGCATTGTCTGGAGTAATGTCCGACAGACGAATCTCTGTTTGGCGGATGCCGGGAGAATGTTACCTGCCCCAATGCATGGTGCCAACCTTAGTTTGTTGGAGGGGAAATATTGGTCTGGGGCTGTTTTTCATGGTTTGGGCTAGGCCCCTTAGTTCCAGTGAAGGGATATCTTAATGCTACAGCATACAATGACATTCTAGACTATTCTGTGCTTCCAACTTTGCGGCAACAGTTTGGGTAAGGCCCTTTCCTGTTTCAGCATGACAGTGCCCCAGTGCACAAAGCGAGGTCCGTACAGAAATGGTTTGTCGAGATCGGTGTGGAAGAACATGACTTGCCTGCACAGAGCCTTGACCTCAATCCCATCGAACACCTTTGGGATGAATTGGAACGCCGACTGCGAGCCAGGCCTAATTGCCCAACATCTGTGCCCGACCTCACTAATGCTCTTGTGGCTGAACGGAAACAAGTCCCCACAGCAATGTTCCAACATCCAGTGGTGAGCCTTCCCAGGAGAGTGGAGGCTGTCATAGCAGCAAAGGGGGACCAACTCCATATTCCTGTGATTTAGGAATGTTTGACAAGTAGGTGTCCACATACTTTTGGTTTGGTCGTGTAGTTGTAGAATAATATATGACTGTAGAGCGCAAACATGAGTCTAAATGCTATATTGTCTCCTCCTGCAGTGTCTTACCAAGGACCAATCTATGCCCATGGCGACAGCCCCGCCCCCCTCCCACCCCAGGGCATGCTGGTCCAGCCTGAGATGCACCTCCCCCATCCAGGACACCCAGGTTAGTGTCTGTCACCTTGCTGCCAGGGGACCCAGGGAAAACGTGGTGTGGGTAGCAGTTACCCTCAACTAAGATGATAGAAATGAACTCGGCCTGGAGTCTTCTCTGGCAAAAAAAGGTAAATGACAAGCTTTCTTGAACCTCACTTACCTCTGCATAATCACCATGCAAGTGAAGACATGTTCAATCAACTCGGTAATAGTATTGCTTAAATTCTCTTAAAACTCAAATGATTTGTTAGTCTTACTGGATTAATGAAGAATAAGAACTACTTTGTATAGTGCTTTTCAACAAGTGTTTCACATCATCAAAAGTTGCCTCGAGACTAGGGATGTGACAAATGCACAACACGTCTTTAACCTTTTTTTTAACGATAAGAAAAAAATCTGACATGTGAATTCACAATGCAGATATGGTTATTCATATGACTGCTAGGGGGCAATGGTTCTCAATCGACCCCAGTCATGGCTGCCAGACGGCGCTCACCTTACTGCTGTCCCCCACCCACTCGGCAATGACGGTAGGCTCTCTCCTGTGTGCCTCTTCTCCATGCTCGATGGTAGCATATGGGACTTAATGTCCCGCTTCTCATCAATGTGACGGCTCGTGGCAATGATGTATGACCGCGTGTTCAGACGTCCAATCTGTTAACGCCACTTGTGGTGTTTTTGAGAGCTCACGCTTTGTACTTGCAGAGCAATCATTGTACAATTTCTCCTTCCGGGCCATCACGGTTTTTCTTGTAGTCTGGTTCTAGATATAGCATCAGGGCGTTGAAGCCAACATCCTCTGCCATTGACAATGGCTGCATATTAACTGCCATCGTTTCTGTAATCAGCGCTGTTATTTTCTCCATCCCTTATGAAGATCCTGTGTCTTTTGTTGGGGTCCTGTGCTGCTGCCAGCAATGTTTCGGGTTTCACGGTGCCTCCCTTTCAGATAGTTGAGCATTGTACCTCTACTGCCACTGTAGCTCAATTCCACTTTGCATTTCACTACCTAATTTAACTTCTAAGTATTGCCATACAGGACTTCGCTGCTGTCGCTTCCCTGGTCTCACTCTGACATCTTTCCAACTGTATTTTTTTTTTTCTTCTCCCTTTTATGATGACCGGGGACCTTTTAAAAAAAAAAAAAAAAAAAAAAAAAAAAAAAAAAAACTACAACTAACTGCACTGTGATTTTAATTGTGTGGGGGGGCCAATGTTTTTCGGATAATTTTTTTTCAAAATATTTACAATCCCAATTTCATTTTAACAGCCACATTTCTACTCCTGATCAGAAATGCTGGTATGGTGTTGGCTACTGTATGGGTCTGTCTGGTCACACGCCCCTCCTGTCTCCCCTCAGGTCTACACCCCCACCAGTCGAGCGGCCCCATGCCCAACCCGGCTCTCTACGCTGCTCCCCCTGTCTCCATGTCCCCTGGACAGCCCCCTCCACAGCAGCTGTTGGCCCCGCCCTTCTACCCTCCGCCAGGTGTCATGACCTTTGGGAACACCAACTACCCCTACCCGGCAGGAGCCACCCTGCCCCCAATGTACAACCCTCCGGTGAGACCTCTGCCCTCGCTACCATATCTGCATGTCAAATGTTGCTTTATATTCTACCCAATGCAACACATTACTGTTGCAATATTCTGTCAGCTCTGCAATTCTATGCAGATTTAGAAGAGGTATTCGACTCCACCCTAAACATTTAGGAATGTGTAGGACATGCTATAAACATACTGGTGTTTACACACATGCATAAACCGTGTAACCTCCCCTCAGGCCCAGTCACAGGTGTACGGCCAGTCGCAGGTGTACGGTGGGGTGACGTACTACGACCCGATGCAGCAGCAAGCCCAGCCCAAACCCTCGCCTCCCCGGCGCTCCTCCCAGCCCGTCACCGTCAAACCTCCCCCGCCAGAGGTAGGGTACGGCCCGGAGTGAGCCCCAAACCCCAGCGACCCAACAACCGGCAAGTCTTCACTCTCTCACCCACTCGCCCAATCAAACACCAAGACTTAGACCTGCCTCAGTCCTAACTGGATGAGCCGGTGTGAGAGTAGGACGAAAGGGAAGGTTGTTTATTTTTTTTTTGGTAATGTTGAAAATCTGTTTTGTAGAGTTGGGTGGGTGAGGAGTATAGAATGGGCCTATTTCAGAGTGTAGTTCAAGCCAAAGCATAGCCATAAAGGTGCTTGTGTTCCTCATTTTGTTTGGAGCTCCCGTTCAAACGTAGGCTACATGTCTAAATCAAATGGGGTTTTTGCCTTGGACGCCTGTGAAGTAAGGCCAGTGGCTCTGAGTCAGAGGAAAGCAGCTGAATGTGTGTTTAGAGCTCTGCTCTCAGTTCGTTCTGGCAGACGGGCTCCTCTTATCCCCTAGAGCTCCTCCTCAAAGCCCCAGGCAATAATACTGCCTTCAAACTGATGTCTCTTTTTGAAATGTGAGTGGACACACACACACACTCTAGAGACGTGACTCAAAATCTCAGCAGAGATGTGCTTTGGTGCAGAGGTAACCTTCAAACAAACGAATGCCCAACACCTAGCTGCATGAAAGTCTCAAGACTTTTTCTCTATGAGCTCAATTGTATTGTTGAACCATGCGTTCATGTCTCTCGCCTCCCTCTTCCTGCCTAATACAAAGCTTGTACGACAGAACAGTTGTGCTGATTTTGTCCCGTTTTTTTCCTATTTTTCCCATCTCTCCAGGACCGGAGTGGGATTCCCAGTCAGGAGGTCAGATCCTAGCACGACGTTCCGAACGGCTACGCCAGTCGGAGAGAGAGAGGGAGACAGGGTCTGCGATAGAGGACCAGCACCACGTGTGGAGCAGATGATGAATAGGGTTTTTATCTTTTTATGTTATCTGGAATGTTATCCGCCTTGTGTTCAGGTGCACCATTGGTCGGTCGCCCACAATACTGAAGGGTTTTTGCTGTTTTGGTTCACCTACCAGTGTTTTGCCTCTGAGTGGAGTGCTGTCTTAAAACCCCTATAAAACGTAACCATATAAAACCATTAAAGAAAGCCCTTGGTAATAACATTTGTAGAAATTTGTTCCTTCTAACAATCTGTCGTTCAACTGTAGGTATATTCATGCAAAAAAATGTGTTGTAAGCTCGAACAAATGTTTAGGACTGGGTTAAATGTGTCATGTGAGTATTATGGAGAGTTCTAACTGGGATAGGTAGTCATTTTATGTGGGCTAGCTAGAGCTGTGTTCATCCCACCCACCAGACAGATTCTACTCTAGTGTTTTCGGAATCCTACTAATTTTTTAGCTAACGTTTACACTCACCTACGTATTTATTTGGACGGTGAAGCAAAACGTTAAATGTCTCTTTACTCCAGCATTTTGGATTTGAGATCAATGTTTCATACGAGGCGACAGTACAGAATGTCGCCTTATTTTTTTTAAGGGTATTTTAATAAATATTTTTTTCCTTTTTAGAAATGAAAGCAGTGTATGTAGTCCAAACATTTTGAAGATGTCCTAAAGATTTTGACATTCATTTGTGTATTGAAGTTGTCCAGTTTCTAAACACTTCTATATTCATTTGGATGCTGCCATGATTACAGATAATCATTAATTAATCTTCAATTTTATATATATTTTTTAAAAACCTTTATTTAACTAGGCAAGTCAGTTAAGAACAAATTCTTATTTTATGACGGCCAAACCCTCCCGTAACCCGGATGATGCTGGGCCAATTGTCCGCCGTCCAATAATGGAAGAGGTTAGCATGTTTTTACTCATAATTATCCGTAAAACATTCTACTTTTATTTACAATAAGTGACTCCAAAATGACAATACATTACTTACCATTAATTTCTATTAGGCACAACATAATCTGAAACAAACTGCAAATGCAGCCAAGTTTGTCGCTTAACAATCTTGATGTTGTCATTGCGTGCTATGACTACTGGACCAAGGACTACACTTGAATACTTAAATACACAAAGTGAATTTGTCCAACTACTTGACAACTTCAAATGTGGGGACTAGATCCATAAAGTGCTTTTAATTTCTAAGTGTTATAACAGATTTTTATGAAAATGCCTTCAAATATAAGATGACATTCTTTAGTTGTCATATGAAACATTTTAATCTCATATCAAAATGCTGGAGTAGAGACAAATAATAAAATTTTGCTTCACTGCCCAAATAAATACATAGAGGAGTGTCATTTCATCTCACAACGGCATCGTAGGTCTTAGTTTTTTTATGGTTTCAAGTCTTAACGCACTTTTTAGATAAAAGAATGAATCCTATATACAGATGGTGCTAACCTATAGCTTGTACCCTAGAATTTCAACAACTTATTTTCCATTTCTCTTGATACCTTCCACATTGTACTGTTTGTTTTTTTTAAACGTATTACCAGAGAACCATTTAACCTTGCCTGAAACTGATGTACTTGACAGTGCTACTGCTTGGTGATAGCTTTCTAATGTAAGTGTATATAGATAAATGTATATTAAAGCCTGTGGTTTAAATTAGTATAAATTCTACCACCTTGTTATCAAATGAATACTGTCACAATGAACAAAAGTCTGCAGGGACGTCCAGTCTGTTTTCTGTATACATGGTTATGGATGGATAAAATAAAAAGAGGCTCTCTGGCTTTTGAAATTTTAAATGGTTGTTTGGAAGTTTGCTTTTTCCTTTTTATTTCCTCAGAATCCTTTTGTAAAAGTGGAGTGACCGGTGTGGCCATTCTACCACAACTGTACCTGATTTGTCTGTTTTCAGAACGTACTGCTGATCCAAAATGTTTTTGCTTAAAGAAAGTTAATTTAACTGCTGCATTTACACAGGCAGCCCAATTCTGAGCGTTTTGCACTAATTGGTGTTTTGACCAATCACATCAGATATTTTTCAGATGGTCAAAAGACTTAGTGAAGAGAAGTCTAAAAGCAGCCTAACAAACCTACAATATATGCATGTTATGCATGCATACATATGATTGTTGGTACTGGTGGCTGCAAGCTGTTATAGTACGTCTGCCTGGAAAAGGGTAAGTTATTGATGCATCTTTAAATTGGCATTTCTTAAACTACTGAATCAGTATAAATTGAGTTGTATTAAAAGTTATTTGTTTAGAAATGGCTGGTAAGAATGTTATTTTAAATGTTTTATTTTCTCTGCCTTAAGAATAAATTGGTTTGACATGTTTAAATTTTAAGTAAAGGTTAAAAAAAATTACATTTTGGACTAGACCTGCCAACACTGATGGCTTGTTTCGTAGATGTTTGAATATATACAAATGTTTCTTTCTGGAGCAAATTTTGTTTAGACAGATGAACATTAAACAAAGTATAGGAAAACTGATTATCGTGGATGATTTGAAGTTATTCAACAGCTACCACTGGATGGCGACTTTGTGCTAAGTCTTCAGACTGACTGCATGGTACTGTATCTCTCACGTAGGCCTATTAAACATTTGAGTCATTCACGAAACTACTGTATGTACTATTTAAATTTGTCGTTTAGCAGACACTCTTATCCAGAGCAACTTACAGTATCGAGTGTGTACGTTGTCATACTGGTCCCCCGTGGGAATCAAACCCACAACCTTGGCATTGCAAGCACCGTGCTCTACCAACAGCCACACTGGACTATCTATCTACGAACTGATGGCCACAATTCTACAAGTCAGAAAACTCAATGATACAATTTTCCCTTTTCAGTTGACCAAGTTAACATGACTTGAGTCCAGCCATCACATGAAAATTGAATTGGTTGCATTTCACTTGAATTATAATAGGGCCATTGATGGACGGTTTAATGTCCCGTTTTATAATGGCTGGGGCCAGTACTGAGACAAAGACCTCTTGCTGTGGAGCTATAGAGATGAGTGACAGCTTGATGGCAAGAGACATTAACGGAGGTCAATTTTGATTCTTCGAGTGGATTATATGGTTTGTGTTTCAAAAACGAGGTGAACACAATTGATTCAAATCTGAATAAGAGGACCAGGCATGCTGTATTTGTATACTTAACTATAGCCCTTGTTTGGTTAGCTACATTGTACAGGATAGGCTACAATGGAAATGCACTTGCCTGCCATCTCTTTGCCAGGGCCCCTCTGTCTCTATGCCAATCTGGTGCTGACATTACCAATAGGGTGGAATCTCACTTTCTGCCATGTCGTAGCAAATTACAATGTTTCTGTCATGACATCTGGCGAATGTAGGCATACAGAGTACACTTTGAAAATAGCCACAGCGGCATTATCTACTCTTACCAATGTGGTATGACTCTCTTCATACAAGCATTGATGAGAATAATGTATTCATTTAAATGTATTTGTAGCGCTTTCCATAGTCATTTGTCACAGACTACCATTTATTACAAAAGCCAGGCGTAAACTCTCACAGAGCATACTGAAGGTGACATTTGGCATTGAAATGAAACACTTGTGGAAGAAACATTGAGGAACTAGACAATATAAAAGATTTCAAGTAAAGCTGAGAGTTAGGCAGCCTACTGGTCTGGTGAAAGAGGAGTGCGGGTGAGAGGAGGGAAGCCTAGGGGTACTCAAGCTTCTACATCAATAATTGTGTATGAATGAGGTCAAAACTCTGAATATTGCACAGCCAGCGGGCTAAAAGCTGAACTAATTCAAATTCCCTAGACCAGTGTGGAGGTTTACTTTGATCTTGGTCCATGGTATAATATGTATATTTTAGCTGAGAGTTTCAGTGTTAAGCCACTGTTAAAATTCAACCATTCTTTCTTTGAAGGTTAGGATTGTGGAGAAAGTATGACCAAAAACATTTTTATTGGTAGCCTACCATAACTAATAGGTCTATTTGGGCCACATTCCACCAGAATTCAGGTGTTGGAGGACAAGCAAAGCTAAAAAGGATGTGTTTTCCTCTTTCCCCCCAAAAAAGGGGTGGTTTGCTTCTTTTGTTTAGTGAACTTTGCTTTCGATACATTCATCCCTTTGGGCACAAATATATTGGAGGTAAATTAGAGAGAAGAGAGAGACATTGAATATTCATTGTTCCAATCTCTCATCACTTTCCATACAGCATTTTCACCATCAACAGTGTTGGGGAGTAGTGAACTACATGTAGTTCAACTAGTAATTTAACTACATTTTGCAGTGTGAAATAGGCAAGAATGTCCTTTCATTTTCGTTATCAGACCTGACAAATTTTTACTTGGAAAAAGTTGTTTTTAATAGGCTAAATTGCACATTCTGTTAACATCTGACTCCAGAGTGACCTGTTCTTGCGTTTTGTAGTCTGTGACATTTCAGATTTATCACAAAGTAGTTTGGATGTAGTGAAATACTTTTTCAAAGTATAACTTTAGCTGGCAGCAGCTAATGGGGCTCCTGATAAATACTAAATACTAAAACTATATTTTTCTTAAGGGAAGTTTAAGTGTAGCTTAACTTCTTTCATTGTGAAGTAATTAGTAGCTTGGTAAACTATATTTTCAGAGTAGCTTCCCCAACACGAACCACCAATCACCCTCCTTGTGAATATTTGTGTGCCTACAGTCAGAAAGAGAGAATTCAGCCACCAGCAGACAGTAGAATCAAAGTGATTCTTTCTCTAACACCGAGCCATATTATGAGTCACACAAAAACTTGTATTGCAGATACTGGACTCCGTTTCGGGTATTCATTCATTAAGGATGTAAGCCTATGGTTTGTACTACTCATCCCCTGCTTTAATAACCATGTTACAAGTGGCCTAATATATTCAGTAGATTTGGAATGAAGGCGCTCAGCATTTACATTACAGTGCTGTCTCTTTCCACACCTATGCTGTCCAATAGCACGCTCTGTCTCATGCTTTTTATGCAGTTGATGAGCGACTCATTTCATCGCATGTTGTTCATGGAGGCAGCTGCCATGTGAGGTTTTGGATTGACAGTTCTAAACTGTTGCTTGTGTTCTGGCCCAGGAGGGATCACAGCCATGTTTCTTATGTAAACAGGCTCATTTGAAAAAAATTAACTATGCTTGCCATTGATGTTTTGTGCATTTTAATTAGCTTTACAAAATGGCTTCACGACACCTCCCACACAATCAACGAAGCTGGCCAACATTTTCTCACAAATCCATTTTCACATTTTTTCTCTCTCTTTCACACTCTTTAATGCAGACCTTCTTCTTCTGCTGGTTGTTACTATGGTATCATGCTGTAATACTATTCTCGCCCTAACTGTCAATCTTGTTTTCTTCCTGAGACCCCTTCTTTACCCCCTCTCTTCCCCATTCCCCTCAAACCTCTTACCCCTCACCCCTCTCTTCCCCCTACCCCAAACCAGATACCGCCTGCACCCCTCTCTTCCCCCTACCCCACAAAACCACTTCCCCCTCACCCCATACTTTCCCTTATTGCCTCAGTATCCACCCCAGCCCCCTTCCTTCCTCTCCTGTCCCTGATTAATGTGTTACGTATGGATTCCCTTCTCTCACCTTACCTCTCTCACTCTCTCCCTCTTTTGTGTCCGGCCCTCTCTACTTGTGCGGGCAGAGTTGAAGTGAATGGCTCTGTTTCGGTTGTATTGTTGTCGTCCCCTTTGGCCTCCATATGCACCACCACCAACAGACTGGCTTTCGGATGTAGCGTGCATTATATGTATATATTCTTATTCCATTCCATTACTTAGACTTGTGTGTATTAGGTAGTTGTTGTGGAATTGTTCGATTACATGTTAGATATTGCTGCACTGCCGGAACTAGAAGCACAAGCATTTCGCTACACTCGCAATATCATCTGCTAACCATGTGTATGTGACCAATACGATTTGATGTGACTGCTGGGGTTTTCACGGATTTGCATACTATGCATGAAGCGTATGTGTGCGCTGAGGGGAGCGGAAGAGTCTATTCTGTGTCCCCCTCAATACCTGCCAACTCCACTAACATGCAGTGGCACACACATGTATTTTTAATGGCCCATCTTTGACAGTCCTGTATATTTAACGCAGGATCCCCCGTCCTTGTTTTTGTTCAGCATCGCGGTGCGCGTCGCGGAGGTGGGGCCCGTCCTCCCGCCCCATTGTAACTGTTACAGGCCAAACAAAGCACCCTGCCACCAAGGGCGGTGATGTCACCACAACGTGTGTGTGTGTGTGTGTGACACGTCATTATACTCAGGCATGATTCATGGCAGCCTCAGTTGCTCTGTAGAGCTCATCCATAGACAAATGATCTGTCTGTAAGGCTCCAGCTAATGAGTGATGGTCAGGGCAGCACATCACATAAGGCCAAGATACTGCTCTGCTCCCTCACTCCTACATAGACGCATAGAAAATGACTCAGGCTATCACACTGTAGTGTACAAGGCCTGCACTCTCACTCTGGGTCTCTCTCAGTCTGCTACTCTGATTGTCTCTTCTTCTATCTAAATATCTCTGTCTCTCTTTCTTTCTCTCCTTCCCTGTTTTGGTCTGTCGCGCCTCCTCTCACACCGTCTGGACGCCTGCGCTGGGCGGGGTCGTGTCACACTGGTGTCACCCTGGCTCTAGTGACAGGGTTTTTCTGTTCGACTTGCAGGCTGCCATGAATGAGTGTGCAAGGGAGTGCAAAGTGTGAGGGTGCTCCTCTCCTCTCTTTCGATCTTTTTTGTTTACCCCAGAAATATAAAAAACAAGTCAACTAAGTTTTTACGTCTTTCATGAAGCCTTACGGCTGTGTTTAGGTAGATGGATGTTCAAGAAGGGTCATCAAATGGTCTAAGTCCCGTTTGAGCCAATGTAAGAATTATCTAAAGTTCAGTGTTGTGACACTGAATAGGCCTCAAGATGACTCGCTGACTGACAGTAGCAGTAACCCTATGGCTTGTGAGTATACAGATGTAGGATATTAATTTGATCCCTCTTTTGTTGCTGAGAATTTTCCTGCAAATCAGGAAAATCTTTATTTGATTTATTTTTATTTCACATTTATTTAGCCAGGTGGGCAAGTTGAGAACAAGTTCTCATTTACAACTGCGACCTGGCCAAGATAAAGCAAGGCAGTTCGACACATACAAAAACACAGAGTTACACATGGAGTAAACAAACATACAGTCAATAATACAGTAGAAAAAAATCTATATACAATGTGTGCAAATGAGGTAAGATAAGGAAGGTAAGGCAATAAATAGGCCATGGTGGCGAAGTCATTACAATATAGCAATTAAACACTGGAATGGTAGATGTGCAGTAGATGAATGTACAAAGTAGAAATACTGGGGTGCAAAGGAGCAAGATAAATAAATAAATAAATACGGTAGAGGATGAGGTAGTTGGTTGGGCTATTTACAGATGGGCTATGTACAGGTGCAGTGATCTGTGAGCTGCTCTGACAGCTGGTGCTTAAATCTAGTGAGGGAGATAAGTGTCTCCAGTTTCAATGCATTTTGTAGTTCGTTCCAGTCATTGGCAGCAGAGAACTGGAAGGAAAGGCGGCCAAAGGAGGAATTGGCTTTGGCGGTGACCAGTGAGATATACCTGCTGGAGCGCGTGCTACGAGTGGGTGCTGCTATGGTGACCAGCGAGCTGAGATAAGGCGGGGCTTTACCTAGCAGGGACTTGTAGATGACCTGGAGCCAGTGGGTTTGGCGACGAGTATGTAGCGAGGGCCAGCCCACAAGAGCGTACAGGTTGCAGTGGTGGGTGGTATATGGGGCTTTGGTGACAAAACGGATGGCACTGTGATAGACTGCATCCAATTTGTTGAGTAGAGTATTGGAGGCTATTTTGTAAATGACATCGCCGAAGTCGAGGATCGGTAGGATGGTCAGTCTTACGAGGCTATGTTTGGCAGCATGAGTGAAGGATGCTTTGTTGCGAAATAGGAAGCCAATTCTAGATTTAATTTTGGATTGGAGATGTTTGATGTGAGTCTGGAAGGAGAGTTTACAGTCTAACCAGACACCTAGGTATTTGTAGTTGTCCACATAATCTAAGTCAGAACCGTCCAGAGTAGTGATGCTGGACGGGCGGGCAGGTGCGGGCAGCGATCGGTTGAAGAGCATGCATTTAGTTTTACTTGCATTTAAGAGCAGTTGGAGGCCACGGAAGGAGAGTTGTATGGCATTGAAGCTCGTCTGGAGGGTAGTTAACACAGTGTCCAAAGAAGGGCCAGAAGTATACAGAATGGTGTCGTCTGCGTAGAGGTGGATCAGAGACTCACCAGCAGCAAGAGCGACATCATTGATGTATACAGAGAAGAGAGTCGGCCCAAGAATTGAACCCTGTGGCACCCCCATAGAGACTGCCAGAGGCCCGGACAACAGGCCCTCCGATTTGACACACTGAANTGAAGCGAGGGCCAGCCAACGAGAGCGTACAGGTCGCAGTGGTGGGTAGTATATGGGGCTTTGGTGACAAAACGGATGGCACTGTGATAGACTGCATCCAATTTGTTGAGTAGAGTATTGGAGGCTATTTTGTAAATGACATCGCCGAAGTCGAGGATCGGTAGGATGGTCAGTTTTACGAGGGTATGTTTGGCAGCATGAGTGAAGGATGCTTTGTTGCGAAATAGGAAGCCAATTCTAGATTTAATTTTGGATTGGAGATGTTTGATGTGAGTCTGGAAGGAGAGTTTACAGTCTAACCAGACACCTAGGTATTTGTAGTTGTCCACATAATCTAAGTCAGAACCGTCCAGAGTAGTGATGCTGGACGGGCGGGCAGGTGCGGGCAGCGATCGGTTGAAGAGCATGCATTTAGTTTCACTTGCATTCAAGAGCAGTTGGAGGCCACGGAAGGAGAGTTGAATGGCATTGAAGCTCGTCTGGATGGTAGTTAACACAGTGTCCAAAGAAGGGCCAGAAGTATACAGAATGATGTCGTATGCGTAGAGGTGGATCAGAGACTCACCAGCAGCAAGAGCGACATCATTGATGTATACTGAGAAGAGAGTCAGCCCCCATAGAGACTGCCAGAGGCCCGGACAACAGACCCTCGGATTTGACACACTGAACTCTATCGGAGAAGTAGTTGGTGAACCAGGCGAGGCAATCATTTGAGAAACCAAGGCTGTTGAGTCTGCCGATAAGGATGTAGTGATTGACAGAGTCGAAAGCCTTGGCCAGGTCAATGAATACGGCTGCACAGTAATGTCTCTTATTGATGGCGGTTATGATATCGTTTAGGACCTTGAGCATGGCTGAGGTGCACCCATGACCAGCTCCGAACCAGATTGCATAGCGGAGAAGGTACGGTGGGATTCGAAATGGTCGGTAATCTGTTTGTTAACTTGGCTTTCGAAGACCTTAGAAAGGCAGGGTAGGATAGATATAGGTCTGTAGCAGTTTGGGTCAAGAGTGTCTCCCCCTTTGAAGAGGGGGATGACCGCAGCTGCTTTCCAGTCTTTGGGAATCTCAGACGACATGAAAGAGAGGTTGAAAAGACTAGTAATAGGGGTTGTTATAATGTCGGCAGAACATCTTAGAAAGAAAGGGACCAGATTGTCTAGCCCGGCTGATTTGTAGGGGTCCAGATTTTGCAGCTCTTTCAGAACATCAGCTAACTGGATTTGGGAGAAGGAGAAATGGGGGAGGCTTGGGCGAGTTGCTGTGGGGGGTTCAGGGCTGTTGACCGGGGTAGGGGTAGCCAGGTGGAAAGCACGGCCAACCGAAGAAAAATGCTTATTGAAATTTTCAATTATAGTGGATTTATCGGTGGTGACAGAGTTTCTTATCCTCAGTGCAGTGGGCAGCTGGGAGGAGGTGCTCTTATTCTCCATGGACTTTACAGTGTCCCAGAACTTTTTTTAGTCAAATTTCTGCTTGAAAAAGCTAGCCTTGACTTTCCTGACTGCCTGTGTATATTGGTTCCTAATTTCCCTGAAAAGTTGCATATCACGGGGGCTGTTCGATGCTAATGCAGAACGCCACAGAATGTTTTTGTGCCTTGAAGCAAACTTGAAGCAAAAAGTGTATTTGAGGTTTAAAAAAGCTTCAAAAGTTTGTAATTTCCACTTTAAAATGTCAGACTTGATTTGCACTGATGAAAAATGTATCAACACTTACAAAAAATTGCCATGAATTATAATTCACATAATAATTCACATTTCCTGTTGTTGCAGGATTATTTTCCTACTGTAGAAAGCTGGATCAAATTAAAATCCTTCACTTAGAAAAAAAGGGATCCAAAAGGGTTGTTCAGCTGTCCCCATAGGATAATTTTTTTGGGTTCCAGGTAGAACTCTTTTTGGTTCCACATAGAACCCCTGTGTAAAGGGTTCTACATGGAACTCAAAAGGGATCTAACTGGAACCAAAAAAGGTTCTACAATAGGGACAGCCGAAGAACCCTCAAGATTCTAGATAGCGCTGGTATAGAAAGATGAGAATATTTTTATTTATTTAACCTTTATTTAACTAGGCAAATCAGTTAAGAACACATACTTATTTACAATGACAGCCTAGGAACAGTGGGTTAATTGCCTTGTTCAGGGGCAGAACAACAGATTTTTACCTTGTCAGCTCGGGGATTCGATCTATCAACCTGTCGGTTACTGGCCCAACACGCTAACCACTAGGCTATCAGCTGAGAGATGAGTAATAATGAGAGATGAGTAATAACTCGTTAGGCTACTTGAGCAGTATGTGTGAGTTTATTCACTGTTGAAGGACTCTGAATTGGAACTGCCTGAAATGACTCATCATGAGATGCAATTCAAAACAGCAGAGCCATAACGATGGCACATTCTGTCTGTTCTTGCAACCGAGACAGAACATTTAGCAGCTCTCAACTAAATATGCAGCATCAGATAGACTTCTGGAGTGCATGTGTGGGTGGATGTGAAGGGATGGAGGAAGGTGTGGGGTGGGGGGTTGAGAATGAGAAGTGAAAGCTTCATATATCAGAGTGCTTGATGGGGGGAGTCTGCCTGTTTGTGGAGTTAAGGATAAGCTTTTTAGGAGTGGAGCAGCCCCAGAGGGCAGAGCAGCCTCCCTCCTCCCAGATACCCAGAGGAGCCAGTGGAGCTTCGGAGGCTTTGTCCGAGAGCCAGCTGATCTCCATCCTCAGACACACTCAGATGACAGGCCTCATTTATCTCTCAGCGGGGCGTGGCTCCCTCCTGGCTTTGTTTGTGTGTGCAGCCCCTGGAGCCCTGAGGGAGTGTGTGTGTGTGTGTGTGTATTTCATTGTGTTACTGTATATTCTGTGTGTGCACATCTGTGTTACATCATTCAAATTCAATGAAATTGTATTGGTTGCATACACATTCTCTCAAATCAGACTTTATTGTGTGCACTTGTCAATGTCTGTGTGTGTGTGTGTGTGTGTGTGTAGAAAGGGGTTCGCACATGGCATAAGGACAGCATTGTGCCAGCGTTATGGGGAATAGAGGGACGCGGGGGTGGGGGGTTGTTCAGATGAGTCATCGCAGATGTGCACCTCCCTCCAACTATGTCCGTCCGTCAGTAGAGCAGAGGGTGGAGTGGAGCGAGTGCGTTAGGCACCCTGGGTCATTTGTCATCTTGGTGGATGACACATTGTAGAGGAGAGGCACAGCACCGCTGAGAATCACATTCAATACAGTCACTGACTGATAGGATTACGCAATCGCCACGGCAACGTCTGTCCGGCTGTTGTTCAGCCACAGTGAATATCAATTCAATATTTGTTCATGTTTTTTTACTCCTAGAGATGTCCTAAGGTACAAAGCAAGTGTGGCACTATAACCTTATGGATTCTAAGATGATTCCAGTCATTCATAACAAGACAGAACAATATCAATCTTGATCCAATTGAACACAAGTGATATTTTGTTCAGTTTGCTTTTAAATGTTTTTTGACCACACCAAACAGACCATCCACACCAAAGAACATTAGGTGGAACTAAAAACCTACAGTGAGGGAAAAAAGTATTTGATCCCCTGCTGATTTTGTACGTTTGCCCACTGACAAAGAAATTATCAGTTTAATTTTAATGGAAGGTTTATTTGAACAGTGAGAGACAGAATAAAAACAGAAAATCAAGAAAAACGCATGCGAAAAATGTTATAAATTGATTTGCATTTTAATGAGGGAAATAAGTATTTGAACCCCTCTCAATCAGAAAGATTTCTGGCTCCCAGGTGTCTTTTATACAGGTAACGAGCTGAGATTAGGAGCACACTCTTAAAGGGAGTGCTCCTAATCTCAGTTTGTTATCTGTATAAAAGACACCTGTCCACAGAAGCAATCAATCAATCAGATTCCAAACTCTCCACCATGGCCAAGACCAAAGAGCTCTCCAAGGATGTCAGGGACAAGATTGTAGACCTACACAAGGCTGGAATGGGCTACAAGACCATCGCCAAGCAGCTTGGTGAGAAGGTGACAACAGTTGGTGCGATTATTCGCAAATGGAAGAAACACAAAAGAACTGTCAATCTCCCTCGGCCTGGGGCTCCATGCAAGATCTCACCTCGTGGAGTTGCAATGATCATGAGAACGGTGAGGAATCAGCCCAGAACTACACGGGAGGATCTTGTCAATGATCTCAAGGCAGCTGGGACCATAGTCACCAAGAAAACAATTGGTAACACACTACGCCGTGAAGGACTGAAATCCTGCAGCGCCCGCAAGGTCCCCCTGCTCAAGAAAGCACATATACATGCCCGTCTGAAGTTTGCCAATGAANTTGGTGAGAAGGTGACAACAGTTGGTGCGATTATTCGCAAATGGAAGAAACACAAAAGAACTGTCAATCTCCCTCGGCCTGGGGCTCCATGCAAGATCTCACCTCGTGGAGTTGCAATGATCATGAGAACGGTGAGGAATCAGCCCAGAACTACACGGGAGGATCTTGTCAATGATCTCAAGGCAGCTGGGACCATAGTCACCAAGAAAACAATTGGTAACACACTACGCCGTGAAGGACTGAAATCCTGCAGCGTCCGCAAGGTCCCCCTGCTCAAGAAAGCACATATACATGCCCGTCTGAAGTTTGCCAATGAACATCTGAATGATTCAGAGGACAACTGGGTGAAAGTGTTGTGGTCAGATGAGACCAAAATGGAGCTCTTTGGCATCAACTCAACTCGCCGTGTTTGGAGGAGGAGGAATGCTGCCTATGACCCCAAGAACACCATCCCCACTGTCAAACATGGAGGTGGAAACATTATGCTTTGGGGGTGTTTTTCTGCTAAGGGGACAGGACAACTTCACTGCATCAAAGGGACGATGGACGGGGCCATGTACCGTCAAATCTTGGGTGAGAACCTCCTTCCCTCAGCCAGGGCATTGAAAATGGGTCGTGGATGGGTATTCCAGCATGACAATGACCCAAACACACAGCCAAGGCAACAAAGAAGTGGCTCAAGAAGAAGCACATTAAGGTCCTGGAGTGGCCTAGCATTTTTCACTTGTTTTTCTGGATTTGTTTTGTTGTCATTCTGTCTCTCACTGTTCAAATAAACCTACCATTAAAATTATAAACTGATCATTTCTTTGTCAGTCGGCAAACGTACAAAATCAGCAGGGGATCAAATACTTTTTTCCCTCACTGTATAGCTCTGGTAACTGTGTGTCAATAAAAGTCTATATGTGACCCCGTAACCTTGCTGACCTCAGCTCCATATAAAACCATTCACCACTGTAAGGGCAGTGCTCCCATAATAGCAAATCTGGTGGTCATACTAGAACCTCCATGTGACATTTTCCACCAGTGTGTGGTAAGTGTAAATGAGGGTTATGACCAGATACCTCATGGTTTACCTCGCCCCTTCCCTCTCCTCTCCCTCCCAGCCTGTTCATTCACCTTTTGGCACCTCTGTGCTTCCCCTAAAGACATTTGATTGCATAAGCCAGAGTGGAGAAACTGGTTTCCTCCATAGTATGGTCATATAGTGTAAAGCACAAGTGCTAATTTTGGGAGTGCAGGGGATTCCTTAGTGGAGATACCCAGTGCTCACACAGACCAGGCAGTTACAGAAAAAGCAGAAGTGGCGAAGGAGGATGGAGAGAAGAAACAGAACGCCAGGGCTGAGGGGATGTGGACGTACAGTACCGTAACATGATAACCATATCCTCATTTAGTAACATGGCAGACCTTGTGACCGAGGGCAATGCTTGCAATCACTACTACGCAACATAGCTCTGCGTCATAGTTTTGTGGTCAAACCTAATTTCCATAGTTACCGAAGAGAGTTATTGTTTGGTGTGAATTATTTTTAATTCAGGGCATTTCCAGAAATAGAGCAGTAAGAAAATGTGTTATTAAGAAAAGACAAAAAAAAACTTTAGAGGAACAAAGCCTTGAAGAGGACATGGCCCATCCTTCTCTTTCAAATAAAAGGCTGGAATTTCCCAATAGAATGCAAAAGTCCAAGGTCAGTCAGGGTGAAGAGAATCATTTTAGGTATCTGACAGTATTTTACAGTTGACAGTATTTTACAGTTGACAGTATTGGTGTAACTGGAAGTTACCTTATACATTTCCTGAGCTATCCATTGCAGCCATACCTCTATCAAACACTCCGAGGTATCAGATAACAACTTGAGCTGCACCTGCTAGCTAAGTCAGTGGACTTTTGACAGCAGCAAAGTTTCTGGAGGGTCAAGTTAGAAATTAGCCCGCAGGGCACAGACGTCAATTCAATGTCTAGTCCACACTAGCTGTCTCTAAACAACGTTGACTCAACCAGTGTGTGCCCAGTGGGAGGTTACCTGTCATAGCCAGACAAATCATTTTTCATTCAGGGCATTTCTGGAAATAGAGCAGTAAGAAACTGTGTTATTAAGAAAATCCCCAAAAAAACGTTTGAGGAACAAAGCCTTAAAGAGGACACGGACCCTCTTTCTCTTTTAAATAAAAGACTGGAATTTCACGATAGAATGCCAAATTCCAAGATCAGTCAATTCAACGTCTATTCCACAATGGTTCAACGTAATTTCATTGAAATTATGTTGAAACAACGTTGATTCAACCAGTATGTGACCAGTGGAGAGAGAGAGACAGGAGAGAGAGAAGAGAGAGTGAGAGTGTGTGTGTGTGTGAGTGAGTGGGGGACTCCACTCCTGTGTCAGTGATGTGGGGCAGAGGGGTTTCCCTGAGATAAGTCACTCCCTACACACGTTCCCCATCTACATCCCTACAGCTCTGGGCCAGACGTTGCTGAGCTTGGCATATTGCCAGCAGTGACGGAAGGCTGTGGTCTCTGTGTGTAAGCGCTCCTGTCACTCACAGACAGGCGCTAGGGAGCTAGTGCCTTGTGTCAATAGAGACAGCTAGTGTGGATGAGCTAAAGGAACCAGAGACAAGAATGAGGTCATTCCTCAAGGAGATCAGACAATCAGAACTATTGTCTTGGGGGGCTTGCAAATCCATGCACGATCCCACAGCTAAAAACTCAACTACATTGTGGTTGGTTGTGTGCGAGGTAGGCTTCACTACTACTGTCAGGCACTGTCTTGTTTGACATTTTATAGAGGGCCACACTGCTTGCCGTTCACTACAAAGAAATTCACTGATAACTTTAGCAGTTAAGATATTTCTACACTGCCCTCAATGTCCAGGCAATAGCCTGAATGAGTTAGTATGCAGTAGGTTGAGAGAGAAAAGATGCCCCAAGTGCATGTTATTGAGAAGAGAAGCCATGCTTTTCAATATCCCCAGCCATTAGCTCTCTTACTCTGACATGTGTTGTATGGCACCTGTGTGCTCGCTGTTTGGAAAGACCTCTTGCATAGGCATGGAGCCGGATCAGTAATCCGTGGGTGGCCGGAATCAGCTCCCGTATTTACTCTGAAACAAAGTTTTCTCCTGTAGTCCAGTTGATCAACGGGATGGTGATGAAACCATAAGCGACACCTGATAAGGTTCTATTTCATCATAAGTGCCTCGGCTGCTGTTTTCTGTTCAAACCTCACGCTCTATTGTTATCTCATCATAGCTCCACTCATTGGCCTTGTTAAGTTATATATTTCTTTGATGTTCTTTAAGCCTTTTAGAGACCTTGTATATTTTACATTTAATAAAAGGTCTGCCCCAAACTGGAATTTTATCAACATTTCTTATACAAACATGACTTAATAACTTAATTTGTTCCATCGAATAGGCTACCACAATCAATATCACTCAATTGGTAATTCCAAAAATACATCCTGAATGATTTTCAATCACCAGCCAGAAGTACTGGAGTAATGCTTTCACTACTACTATTCAAATGGCCGTAGCCGGTTTAAACCGAGCAAATTAAATTTGAATGAAACTTAACTAAGAAAGGCCTTCTCTGAAATAAGGTCAAATAAATTGTGCTTAGATTAATAATTAATCAATCCCTGAGTTATTTCTTTAATGAACTACTAAATCTAATAAGTGAATGGTGATTTTAATAATTGATTAATTGGCTTCCATCCAACCCCTAACTTATTCACAACTAGCCTGTTAGCCTATGCTCTTTCTTTGACGCTTCAGCCCCTGCAATATGAATTTATTCAATTCTTTAACATATCAGATAGACTATACGTCCTTCACCATATTTGTTACCATGTCCATCGTACCTCACTGAACTGAAAAATGACAACCTAATAATCCGTGGAGCATTATATTAGGTGCCTGCCTTGGAACCATGTGTTCTTCTGTTATTGTCACTGTTTGTGACTGCCACCTGTCCATATAGACAGCACCCATCCACCCACAATTAACAATGGGCCATGGGCCATTTGAGCAAATAGACATATCCACAACAAAAGAGAAGATAGAGCAAGACGACACCACAACTGACATATTGAACTGTCTTGTTCTACAGCTGACATATAGAACTGTCTTGTTCTACAACTGACATATTGAACTGTCTTGTTCTACAACTGACATATTGAACTGTCTTGTTCTACAACTGACATATTGAACTGTCTTGTTCTACAACTGACATATAGAACTGTCTTGTTCTACAACTGACATATACAGTGGGGAAAAAAAGTATTTAGTCAGCCACCAATTGTGCAAGTTCTCTCACTTAAAAAGATGAGAGAGGCCTGTAATTTTCATCATAGGTACACTTCAACTATGACAGACAAAATGAGGAAAAAAAATCCAGAAAATCACATTGTAGGATTTTTAATGAATTTATTTGCAAATTATGGTG
>QNTS01000298.1:1327613-1337730 GCA_003317085.1 Hucho hucho
TGACCAAATACTTATTTTCCACCATAATTTGCAAATAAATTCATTAAAAATCCTACAATGTGATTTTCTGGATTTTTTTTTCTTCATTTTGTCTGTCATAGTTGAAGTGTACCTATGATGAAAATTACAGGCCTCTCTCATCTTTTTAAGTGAGAGAACTTGCACAATTGGTGGCTGACTAAATACTTTTTTCCCCCACTGTAGAACTGGCTTGTTCTACAACTGACATATAGAACTGTCGTGTTCTTGACCGGTGTGTATAAAGGGTTAACCTGCCACACACGTGTGTTTTCAGCAGGGCTCTAGCCTTTTGGGGACCCTAGGTGAGATTTGGTTTGAAAGCCCCCTTCACCTCGTGGGCAAAACAGGTCCTGCCATCCAGGACCTCTACACCAGGCGGTGTCAGAGGAAGGCCCTAAAAATTGTCAAAGACCCCAGCCACCCCAGTCATAGACTGTTCTCTCTACTACCGCATGGCAAGCGGTATCGGAGTGCCAAGTCTAGGACAAAAAGGCTTCTCAACAGTTTTTACCCCCAAGCCATAAGACTCCTGAACAGGTAATCAAATGGCTATCCGGACTTTTTGCATTGTGCCCCCCCCTGCTGCTGCTACTTTCTGTTTATCATATATGCATAGGCACTTTAACTATACTTTCATGTACATACTACCTCAATTGGACCGACCAACCAGTGCTCCCACACATGGGCTAACTGGGCTAACCACCCGCCAACCCCTTTTTTACGCTACTGCTACTCTCTGTTCATCATATATGCACAGTCACTTTAACCATAACTACATGTACATATACTACCTCAATCAGCCTGACTAACCGGTGTCTGTATGTAGCCTCGCTACTTTTACAGCCTCGCTACTGTATATACTGCTGTTTTTATTTCTTTACCTACCTATTGTTCACCTAATACCTTTTTTATTATTTTTTGCACTGTTGGTTAGAGCCTGTAAGTAAGCATTTCACTGTAAGGTCTACACCTGTTGTATTCGGCGCACGTGACAAATAAACTTTGATTTGATTTTAGTGGCCCCTCTCTTGACGGCAGAGATAAATAATTTACTGCAATTCTACACATTTTGCCATGCAGCGGAGATAAAATGTTGCAATTTCATGCAATTCTACTCATTTTGCCATGGGTGGAGAAAGTTTTTCAGTTTTAAAGCTAATTTTGGGAAATTCTACACGTTTTGCCATGACTTGTTTTTTTTGCCATGTTACTTAAAAAATATATTTTTGGTGCTTTTTTCACAAGTATGTGGTGAATTTTCAAAACTAAGTACAAACTCTAAACCCTATCTTATGTTCAGAACCTTTGATTGTGCCTTCATTGGTGTTTCACACATCGTTCATACGAAATCAAAGTTGTCAGTGAAATACCATGAGAACATTTAGTGTAGTGACCAATACATCCAGTGGTGATTTTAGCAAGTAAATCTTGATGGGGAAAACTCTCCAAAAACGTTTTAGATGCATGCCAGCAAAGCCACAACACAAAACAATACATTAATTGCACTATAACGATGACAAACGATGCCCACAAACTGTTAAAAACATAGCTGATATGGCTGACTTGCTTAAACAAATGTGGCTTCTACTGACAATTGAGATGTACAAACTATGGCATAAGGGGACAATGAGCGGAGTCAGAACAGTAGGCTAAGTTATGAAGGGGAAAGGGACCAAATTATTAGGGTGAGGCACATGGGCTACTAACGGCTAACTACACAACATACACTTAGTACTACTTTGTTAGCTACAGTATACATATCTCCCTGGCATATTACATCATTTATGCAGCAGCATACAATACTTTTTTGGAGTCACCTTGTTGTGCTGTGCTCACTTGAAAAGGAAGGTGGCGCGGAGGTCCTTCGTGGGCACATTTTGTCATCAAACTTTGTCATCAAAGTCTGGCATTCTCAGGATTTATGGTGCTTTCAAGACAACTGGGAACTAGGAAAAAAAAGTTAGCCACTGATTCCTTCCAAACCACTCATTGTTGAATTTGTGATTTCCAACTTGTGTAATGTTTATGTCCAATGGCAGATGAGCACTGATACGTTTTATCTATAATTTCTCTTTATATGACAAGGATTGAAAGGATTTGCCAGTAGATTGTCGACTTGATTCATGATGATGACTGCTAGCTTGCTAGCTAAGATTTTGAAAGTATGATGTTGACATGATCAGTCCAATCAAAGCTACAGTAGATATAATGTGATTTGACATAATTTTATCTGTGGCCAATGACCTTGAGCCTTCTTGGATGGACACTTCTAATGTCACTCTATGGCAGCACTTAAGGGGCTTGACATTTCTAGCTCTCACCGTAGATTTTGTGACAGAACACTGAACCAATCACGTCGCAACTAGAGAACATTACCAACCCCTACGCTCCGTATTTTTCGCTTGCTGCCCCTGCACAACAGAAAGCACTGAGCTAGGCTGGAACACCTGCATTTTGGAGCTGCCTTGATCAAGAAAGCAAAAAAGAGACCATGTTTGTCTGTGGCTTTATTAACTCAATGCTTTTTTTATTACATTGTTTGCAAACTGATATGTGACATGTATTAATGCCAAACTATCAACAATCTTTTTTTTTGCTAAACAGGTGGGGCTATTTAGTCTCCATTTAGTAATTTTAACTAACATTTAATCCAATAGCAAAAATACAAGGTACACATTTCAAAGCTTATGTTTGAAGCACTGAATAGAACAAATAGTAGATGGTAAATATAGACTGAGTGAACAAAACATTAGGAACATATTCCTAATATTGAGTTGCACCCCCTTTTGTCCTCAGAACAGCCTCAATTTGTCGGGGCATGGACTCTACAAGGTGTCGAAAGCGTTCCACAGGGACGCTGGCCCAAGTTGACTCCAATGCTTCCCACAGTTATGTCAAGTTGGCTGGAAGTCCTTTGGGTGGTGGACCATTCTTGATACACACAGGAAACTGTTGAGCGTGAAAATTCCAGCAGCGTTGCAGTTCTTGACACACTCAAATGTGTGTGCCTGGCACCTACTACCATATCCGTTCAAAGGCACTTAAATATTTTGTCTTGCCCATTCACCCTGAGTGGCACACATACACAATCCATGCCTCAATTGACTCAAGGATAAAAAAATATATATATCCTTCTTTAACCTATCTCCTTCCCTTCGTCTACACTAGTTAAAGTGGATTTAACAGGTGACATCAATAAGGCATCATAGCTTTCAACCAGATTCACCTGGTTAGTCTATTTCATGGAAAGAGCAGGTGTTCCTAATGATTTTAACACTCAGTGTTATTTTCCATACAGTATTTGACTAACTTGACATACACCGTAAAACATTTTTTGTATCCAATGGCAGGTTGTGAGCACGTTGAGAAATATGTAAATCTTACAGTTTTATTGTCCATACAGTACATACTGTACGTAGGACAAATCATCAGAAATAGAGGTATTGTAAAGTAGTTGGCTATTGTAAAAATGTAGCACGGTGTTGTATGCCATTTCTGCTCCATGCGACATTGTACAAGATCACAGTTTCTATTAACTTGTCAAGTGATACAGTATCACCTGTCTCTCTGCTTGAAACTTACCCTTAGTGCCTGGTCGGTAATTCGGCCATGATTACTACAAGTTTAGATAGCTGCATAAACTAACTCAATCAAAAAAAAAATTGCTGACATGGGCTAATTGAGTGATTGTCAGTGACTGACATAACTAGAGGAAAACTTCTGATGCACAACTAAATTTTGAAATTGCACCTTGTGTATTCTACTATTCTAAAGCTAAACAGTAAGTTAAGACCCCAAATGAGTTCCCCCTTCAAAAAAATTTAAACGTTTGTTTTTGTTGGTCGGGTCCCCCTAGCGGCCGGGGGCACTAGACAACCACCGATATCGTTTATGCCTAGGGCCAGCCCTGGTTTTTATTGGGAGTGAGCAGCTGCCATTCAGCAGGCACTGAGGAGTACTGACTGCAACAAACGCGCAACTGCAGATGAAGGAAGGGAGTGAGTAGGCGAGTTAATATAGCAGCGGTCCCAGATACAGCACATAGACACCCCCGAAGAGTGTGAGTTTGTCCACACAGAGCTCGAACCACTGCATTCAATAAGCATTCAAACGGAGAAGGGGAGAGGGAAACGCTGGTACTTATCTGAACAAGCTCCCACACATGCTGAGGGGCCGAGGCCATTCCCACTGGCGATATTACTGCAGTAGATTGCTTTGACGCCAGCAGCAAGACATAGCCCATGCGGCAGAGACGCGTCGCATTTGTCACTGGTAAAAAGCTACAGGGGCGCCTATTTACCAACCCCCGCTGTTATCCTTATATTTTGTTTCGGTTTATCGCATTGTGCCCTACTGAGAGTGTGTGTATTCGGCACCTTGCGTTTGTCATCCAATGTATTTTGGTCGCTACTTGAAACTGACAAACACTGTTCCCCGACGCGCCCGAAACGTCTGCAGAGGTGGAGGAGACGCCAGGGAGCGGTTGTTGTGGAGCAGGTTTGGATATTTTGCGATAAAAGCCACTCAACCATAACGTGCAGTCGTCTGTGAGCACGCCGACGTCGATAGACTGCTGCTTCACAAATCGGATTGTTACACTGCTATTTTAAAATCATGATTTGACAAATGGGTTAATTATTTTCATACAAGAGGCTACTACGAAGACAGGTCAATAGAAGTACGCATGGATGCTTGTATAATGTAGTCACACAACGGTAGTTCCTGCAGAGGTATTCAGTTAATATCGATCACCATCGAAAAAAGCTTTTTTGCGGTATTGTATCAAAATGCCGGCGGGAATGAAGCCCCTGGAAAAGTTTTTGAAGAAACAGACTACGGCGCTCACTCGAGCTGGTGGCTTTGGGGAGAAGGCGACTGGCACTGGCGCTTCTCGGCGGCGAGCCAGCCTGTCTCGGGTGGTTCCGTTTTTCAGGGAGACTTCTCCAGAGAGCGGTCCGGCCAGGGAGGTGTTCAGCCCGGACACTGAGGAAGCACCGTGCTGGCCCTCGGCCACTGCGGACATTAGGAGCCCGTCGCTGTCTAGCGATGAGCAAAGCTCCGAGGCGAGTCTGGACACGAGCTGGACCCCGCTGCCTGCGGACACACCTGACAACCTGGCGCTGGCGCTCCTGGACAGTGTGGCGGGCAAACGATATGGCAACTGCACAGGTAAATGGACCTAGTCAACCAACCGCATTTATATAACACAGTGCATCCATTTATTGGCCTGTCAATCATCACACTCAGGGGGTTTGACTAATTCCTCAACTGTTTCACATCAGATCATGGTTTTGAGTTTGACTTTTGCAAATTAGCCAAGCAATTCACTTGTCTAAGGAATGTAGCCTATCCAGGAACCCAGAACTACAATTTGGTCCTTGATTAGGCTATATCCTAGTCTATAGGCCTACGTAGGCTATTGAAAAGAACTAAGCTTTTGCTTATTTTGTCCTTTTGCTCATAACAGTAACAGAAACCCCAAATAATCAGTCAGTGATCTATTCCAGGCTGTACAATTAGGGATTAGGCAGTGGTTGGTGCAGAAGGGTTCCTTCCCATCATTGCCTTATATTATCTGATTCAACGGTTACATAAGAGCGGCTGCCCTCGTTAAGAAAAATGAAAGACTGTTATTAAAAGGGATGGTCCAGATGTTGCTCACCCCTCAGAAAAGAAGACCTCGCAAATGAATCATATTTACGCTTTACGTGTTAGTGGCACTTAAACCCACAACGAAACTCTCCCAAAATCTAATGTATAGCCTCTAGGGTTCAGTTTATTCAACATAACATTTTGAGCTCATTTGCATTTGCCTATTACAGTAGCAGCATGTCTTTCATATGGAAACTGCCTGCTTCATGATCAGTCATGGAGGAACGCGCTAGTCTTCGCACATTGGCTGCTGAGCTTGTGCACTTATTTATTTATTTCTAAAAAGGAGGTCATGATTCGCATCCTAAAATACAATGTTTCTGTTGGCAGCTAAAGAGCAGACGATACAATGGGTTTTATAATGTTCTGGATTGGGCCTACATTATTATCCTAAAGGGTTTGATCCGGAATTATTTTCTATCACAAGGGATTGCGAGGAGATGAGCATGCAGAATTCAAATAATAATATGTTTAACATTTTGTAAACCAATCCAGAAGACACCATAGCACATTGTTAAAGAAGAATAATATCCGCCACCCTACATATCTGTAGCATTTCTCTCCACATTTCCTTCGAGTATAACAAATAGGAATTAGTATCATTAGCATCAAGGATACCAGATAGAGCTTTCATAAACCACTCTGGTGGTGTGTGTGTGTGTGTGTGTGTCATAGATCTATTGACTCTGCCCTTTAGACTCTCCAAATTGAAATTTGGCGGTTGTGACCAATCTTTAAGTTAAACCTAGACGGTTGGGGAGTAGCTGATTCATCAGTTACATGTAATCTGATTACAAAAAGCGAACTGTAATCAGTTACGTTGCCAGCAAAAATATGAATCAAATTACAGATACTTTTGTAAAACTAGATGATTACTTCTTGGGTTACTTTGAAATTCAGAAAGCATATTTGCGGAAAAAAATACATTCCATTAAATTTAGCATTGAAAAGGGGTTTAAGTTTGCTCCACCTGTCGATTCTGACTACAAGTCAGTTATTGTTAATTAATCTCTCCTCATTTGTCTTTCAAGCTTCCACCTGGGTTTGCATCTTCCTGATATCCAATAAGGAGGGGACTTGTGGGGCGTCTCAAATAGAACCAAGTTCTACTTTAGCGCATGGCTACACAGATGCTCGGTCACGCTCGCGTGACATCTGGGTGAAATTATTGAATAACATCTATGTCAGTATACATTTTTATTTTGCAACACTCGCTCACGCAATGTGGTCAGTGAGGTTTGCATGTAATGCCTCTAAAGGGAAATGTAATCTTAAACTGAATCAGATTACGTTGATGAGTTTCGGTAATCCAAAAATTAGGCTACTGATTACAATTTTGGACAGGTAACGGATTACAATTAGAAAGGATCCTACGCAATGCTGAGCCCAGATATGAATACACTGTAATATAGCAACCATAAACATATGTATGTGATGGAGCTGGTGATGGATTCTTGGAATGGTGCCAGAGAAGATTCCCAAGCAGTTGTTGTTGAAGGCAAGTAGGTTAGTGGTTATGATGTGATGTATGCCTATCCGGTGGTGGATGGTTGGTGAGTGATACACTGCATTAGATGACACCCCCGCTGTCAATTTCTACCTTTGAGTGAAGCCTCCAGTGTGTCCATTTTTACTATGCAGCTTTGCCATTGCCATATCTCATTGTGAGTTTTATTCTTCCATTGCTTATCTCAACGAGTCCTACAGGATTTAAGAGTTTTTCAAGGTGGATTCCCACGGCTTCCTGTGTAACATGCAGATTTTACTCCCAACCAGTCCTTGAATTCTGCTCAATTTATCTGTTGTATTGGCACATGATGTGAGTTTCGCACACTGTAACGCTATTGCCAGGTCTCTCTGAGAGAGACCGAGCCGCGATCCAATAGATCTATGAAGTACGACTGTGGTGTGCTGGTCAGGCATTATTACGGGCAACAATGAACAGATCAATAGAATATGATCAGGAAATGTATCAGAATGAACACCTTCAATTAACTGTGTGGAGGACTCTTGTTGAGACCAACTGTTTAGTGATAATCCACATCAGTTCCTTTTGCTCTGTTGCAGGAGGAATCTGTTCTACCTAGGTTCATTTAGTGCGTAAGGGTTCGATGCACCTCCAGCAAATTCTCACAGAACTATTCTGCTTGCGGGCAACCATCCCCCATTATGCATTGTAAAGCCAGTGTACCTCCTGTCCTATGACCCCTTGACCTCGTTGACCTGCTCCCCGGGTCGTCCTGTATGTTCCTGTCAAACTGACTGAGCATGCTTGAATTCCCCTCTCGCTCTTGTTTTTTTTTGTCAATTCCCCCCTACTGTATTCTACAGGAAAAGGCATCATTCATAAGAAGAGAGAAGCAGCATCGTAGTGCTAGAGATGGACTTGGCTTTGTATAGCAGCCAATGGTCATGTTTGAAACAGCAGATGTGATTCCAGAATGCATATCTGATTCCGAATGAATCAAAATGGAAGATTTTATTGATAAATGGGTTAATGTTTAACCTTATCTATGTATGCTTTGAGTTTGACAAATAAATATACAGGGAGCTTGGTTGTCGTACGGCTGAAGAGGGTTCATGAGAGTTCATCTGGTCCATTCCAAAAGGTCACTATTCTGCTTGACTTTCATTTGTCTCTGACTCATTTTTCTCTTTGACTTAATTCACTCCAGCGAGCTGCGTTGGTGTTATAAACACTTAGTGAACCACAACCCAGATAGCTTAAATATGTTTAATCTCGTTTAACCTGTTTCTTGGAGGGCCGAGCTCGCTGCTGTTTGGATGAGGATGTTCTAGAATATGTAGAAAATCTGAAAAAGCGTGGCTAATCCAGGATTAGTTAACAATAGCGGACCAGATTGAACGGACCTGCCCACCCTTACATGTGGAGCAGAAATGAATCTTTGGATTATGGATCTAGGTTGGATCTTGATCCTGGTTTATAATCGAGATGTTTCTAATTAGGAAGTGTGTGTGTGTGTGTGTGTGTGTGTGTGTGTGTGTCTGTTGGATGCAAATGTGTTTATGATGAAACAATGTCAACAAGGTTCACTATGATCCAAACACTGCATGCTCTCCAACCCCTTGACCCTTATGACTCCCTGTCTCACACACTCCTATCTGACACTACCTGACAGACTTGAGTACACCACACCCTCTAACATTTTACCACCGCATACCACAGTGCTCTCACAGAAATACTATGCACCAGGCTGTCCATATCAGCAGTCCCAGATCAGTGTTGGCTGAGTGGCGCTCAAGACAAACACCATAAACCCTCTGATTCACTGCCCTCTGCTTGCGTGTGTGTGAGAGAGAGACCGAGCCGCAGGTAAAGAACAGATTAGAAGCATTTTGACAGCCCCTATCTAAAAAATCCCGTCCTTTTCGAGGTCAACAGCCCTGCTCTTGTGTAACCCTGTTTTACCTTGTGGTTTCATTTCTCGTCCAATCACACCATTGGTTCTAGGAACAGGCATGTTGAGGCAAGGGTTAGGCAATTTTTAGGTGTGTACAGTCTCCGAGTTACAGTGGAAGTCAAGATCAAAACAATCTGTTATTGAAGCCATGTCTGACTTGTGATACGTGTTACAACTTGGGAAACCACACGTCTACAGTCCATTCCCACTATTATTTAGTATGACGAAAACAGATAGTCTATCATCATAATAACAAAGAGGGGAATTTGCCACTCCACATCCTGTATATTTGGACAGTACACATTCTTAGTATACTATAGTATTGCATGTAATAGCACGAAATGAAACAAGTGGAAGAGATTTAGACCAGTCACCCATGGGTACAACAATGGGTTAAAATAGCTATGGTCGATACAGACGAGGGTGTCAGGGCACTGGAGATGCTGCAGCAGTTGCTTACAGTACATTACATGGTGGTTTTGTGTTGCAGAATGACAAGGACTTGGGGGGTTTGATGTTGGCTTTGAAACACGTCCAATGCAGCGGGAGCATGTCTTGTATCAAGCTCCACATCAGTTATTCACAAAGCCAAGTGGGATGTTTAAACTAGACTTTGACTTCGCTTGACGCTCTCATTGCTTTACGTTCCACATCCAGAGATCCACTCCTTAGGCAGTTGTTCCGAGACTCTGAGCCACGCAGCTGCAAAGTCTTGTGACACGAAAGGGAGCGGAGGAAAATGGACAAAGTGCAGAGAGAGAATGTGATTGCATTGGGCTGTGTGGGAGGGATTCTGATTATTTTATGTAAAGAAAGAGGGATTAAAAGAGAAGCGGCTGCCTAGTGCCCACTCCTTTTGGATGCTTTTACATAAGGAAAGGAGGGACGGCTGACCCCCCCCCTTCTCTCTACATGCCTGCACTCTCCTCTCCTCTTTAGCCCACGCACCTTGACCACTCTGTGGAGAGGAGAGCCCGATGGGGCCCTCCAGGGATGATTGACTTGCCTTACTTACTGTGTGT
>QNTS01000298.1:1347407-1360555 GCA_003317085.1 Hucho hucho
GATCATTGACAAGATCCTCCCGTGTAGTTCTGGGCTGATTCCTCACCGTTCTCATGATCATTGCAACTCCACGAGGTGAGATCTTGCATGGAGCCCCAGGCCGAGGGAGATTGACAGTTCTTTTGTGTTTATTCCATTTGCGAATAATCGCACCAACTGTTGTCACCTTCTCACCAAGCTGCTTGGCGATGGTCTTGTAGCCCATTCCAGCCTTGTGTAGGTCTACAATCTTGTCCCTGACATCCTTGGAGAGCTCTTTGGTCTTGTAGCCCATTCCAGCCTTGTGTAGGTCTACAATCTTGTCCCTGACATCCTTGGAGAGCTCTTTGGTCTTGGCCATGGTGGAGAGTTTGGAATCTGATTGATTAATTGATTGCTTCTGTGGACAGGTGTCTTTTATATAGGTAACAAGCTGAGATTAGGAGCACTCCCTTTTAGAGTGTGCTCCTAATCTCAGCTCATTACCTGTATAAAAGACACCTGGGAGCCAGAAATCTTTCTGATTTGAGAGGGGTTCAAATACTTATTTCCCTCATTTTAAATGCAAATCAATCTATAACATTTTTCACATGCGTTTTTCTGGATTTTTTTTGTTGTTATTCTGTCCCTCACTGTTCAAATACACCTACCATTAAAATTATAGACTGATAATTTCTTTGTCAGTGGGCAAACGTACAAAATATCAGCAAGGGATCAAATACTTTTTTCTCTCACTGTATAGTATTACTAGATCTGGAATGTCATCCAAGGCATTGGTAAATACTGTTCAGTGTTTGAGTTTGTAGGTCACAGGCCTGTGGTGGACTTGGATTGTGGTCTGAAATAGAGGAGGGTGTCATGGAGAGTCCCCTTAAGTTTAACCATGGAGTCAGGTGGGTAAGTCCCTTTTTTATATTTAGAATAGGATGTCAGGTTTCCCATGCGTGCACACGTATGACTACTCTTTGGTGGTGAGTCCAACATGGACGCAGAATGAAAATATCCAAATATCACAGTAATTCTGGTGGAAAGACTGCTGCACTGTGCAGAGCTCTTTACTGCTTTATTTGAGAAGATGCTCTCCTCCTGTTGTTCTGGGAGCTGGAGGAAAGAGGAGCGTGTGTGTGGGCAATGATGGGTGTGTCTGAGAGCCTTCACCACATGGCTCTGGCTAAGCTGTAATTACTAGTTGCTTGTTTGACTCTGAACACTGTGCTGAAATACTGTGTTTTTCCATCTGCGTGTCAGGTGACCATGGTTCTACAGCTGTGTGTTTCAGCGAGTTTAGGCTCTACAGGGTGTTTTTGAGTGTCTGCATGTGTCTGTGTAATGTGTGCCTTCTGTCAGTGTGGCGTGTGCGTGAAGGTATTCACAACCGATGTTGTGCAACTATGATGTAATTACAAAGAGCATCCTTTGCTAGTATGACAAATCATTTTGGTGTGTATAGTAAACAAGTACTAGAAAATAGCTTTCTCCAAATAATTCTTCCATATCTTCCACGGTCTCTCCAACTTCAATATCAATCTCCTAATGACAGCCATTAGTACATATTCTCTCTCTGTGGCGTTTCTCCTTGACTCTGGGTTCAGATTTGGTGTTGAGGGGAGCGCAGGGGAGGGCTGGCCCATCTGGGACGGGGCAGAGAGGAAGCAGGCTGTGCTGAGTGTTGCCTTCCGCTTCCTGGACACATACAGAGAACTGCTGCAGGAAGAGGGCGAGAGGTCCAACAGCTTCCCCAAGGTACTGGTCCAGCACACACACATGGAACACGTATGTATGTGTGTGTGTGTGTGTGTATAGATAGATAGATATCTATCTATCTATCTATCTACACACACAAAATAGCCATCCCGCAAGACGATGGTGTGAGATCTAATGACTTGTCAGTGTTAAACACACACTTTACAAGCACACACACACACCTGCTCTTCCATCCAAGCAGCCTGGCATCAAGGCCGTGTGCTGTGGTGTTCTCTCTGGGTGGGAGCTGTGTGTGGAGTGTTGATTCTGGCAGCAGCCTGTTAGGGCCGCCCAGGTTGTCATGGTGACGGAACTGACTCAGCTGAACACACCTTGAGAAATGAGGCTTTTTCTACCTTTCCTTCTATATTCACATTAAAAACTCTGTCGGTTTCTTTCACACAGACCCCTTGGCCTCTACCACTGCTATGTTCTGTCTCCACAGTTGTCTACCTATCTCTCAGTAGTGTTCTGTCTCGCTTTATTTCTCTCCCTCTCGATCTCTCCTTTCTCTCGGAATACTGTAGATGCAGTCTGTCTAGCAGCACATCTTGTGACGAACTGCAACTGCCCACACAGTGCTGGTAGACACAAACTAACACAAACACAGACAGAGGCACAAAGTGCACTCCCTCTGAAAGTCATTTCTCTCCTCTGCCTCAGGAGCTATATCTGTGTGCAGTCCAAGAACTCAGTCAGTTCCCTGAGCTCGTGGAAGACGTGCTGAAGCTTCAGCGCTGGACCGAGATCCTCCAATGCCCGTAAGTCACACATCCACCCCAGCCAGATGCACACACACACACCGAACCCACAGTCTCGCCTTTTAGCACCAGCCTGCTAGGGACAGCTTTTCTGGTATTCTGGGGCTGTGAAAGGCATTGCAGCTGGATGTTGCTGTGTCGCTCCTCTTGGTTTAGTCTGAAAGCCTTTATCTCACAAGTTTAACAATCACTATTAGTGTAATACAGTGCCTTGCAAAAGTATTCATTCCCCTTGGCGTTTCTCCTATTTTGTTGCATTACAACCTGTAATTTAAATATATTTTTTATTTAGATTTAATGTAATGAACATACACAAAATAGTCCAAATTGGTGAAGTGAAATGAAAAAAATTACTTGTTTCAAAAAATAAATAAACGGTTACAGTGGTGCGTGCATATGTATTCACCCCCTTTGCTATGAAGCCCCTAAATAAGATTTGGTGCAACCAATTACCTTCAGAAGTCACATAATTAGTTAGATTGCACACGTGGACTTTATTTAAGTGCCACATGATCTGTCACATGATCTCAGTATGTATACACCTGTTCTGAAAGGCCACAGAGTCTGCAACACCACTAAGCTAGGGGCACCACCAAGCAAGCGGCACCATGAAGACCAAGGAGCTCTCCAGACAGGTCAGGGACAAAGTTGTGGAGATCTACAGATCAGGGTTGGGTTATAAAAAAATATCTGAAACTTTGAACATCCCACGGAGCACCATTTTTTAAATCCATTATTAAAAAATTGAAAGAATATGGCATCACAACAAAGATGCCAAGGAGGGTGAATACTTTCGCAAGACACTGTAGGTTGTTTTATTGACCTTGGTTTCTCCTATAGCCTCCTAGCACACACTGGCTTATCTAACACATTGTGGGAAGGAGTTTCCCCTGATCTTCTAAGGAAGAACTCTGGCCCCAATTAATTACAATCTACTTACTTGCAGGCGACAGTACATACAGACCTTTGGATGCAGCACACAAGCCGTCACACCCAATTAAAAACTAGCTGGCTTTGAAAGGATGCATAGACTGACAGACCGTCTACTGTGTTTCCCTAAGCAGCTCCGAGGAGGACAAGGAGATTCGAAAGAAGCAGGTCCGTCCTCTTTTCCGCCACTTCCGTCGCATCGATGCCTGTCTGCAGCCCAGAGAGGCCTTCCGGGGCTCAGATGAGAGTGAGTGAGACGCATCATACTGTGACACTTTCTGTATTTTGAAAGTTCTATATCTTGAAAAACGTAATTTCTCACATGCAAAACATTTTGGGACTGTATCAACTGTGGACTAATGAAAAAGAATACCAAAATATATCGTTTTTGAGTGGTATTTTCCTTTTAAGATCTTCAGATACAGGCCAACCGATATGAGGATATAGGACAGATGTTGTACACACTAGAGCCATGTGGGTGAAGTTAAAAAGGCTGTGTGTGTGTGCAGTCTTTTGCAGGGTGTACACGCCGGACCACTCGTACGTGACGATCCGCAGTCGTCTGTCGTGCCGTGTGGGGGAGATCCTGGCACTAGTCAGGGAGAAGCTGCAGTACAGTGAAGACCAGCCAACCCAACCTGGCAACCTGCTGCTGGTGGCTGTCACCTCTGCCGGGGGTAGGACCACCCACACACACACACACACACACAGATACTGTATACATTAAACCTACGATTACTTCTCGCCATGCCTACTTTTGATTGGCGTTCTGCAGAAAAAAACACAGCAACAACCAAAACACCCAATCAGACAATGCAAGCTTTGACATGATTGTTTGAACAGCGATGCTTACATCCACAAAGAGGTTTAGATTTAAATCCACAAATGACTACCCACCACTGCTTGGAGCTAAGCTGCCAAAGTGATTTGACTCTATGGAGATGAAAACAGTTTGATGTTCTGGCATGTATCTGTGTGCTTTTTGTTATGTGTTGCTGGAATCTCTACTAATCCATTGCGTGTGTGCTGATGTGTGGGCTCATCTGTGTTGTGTTCTCAGAGAAGGCCGCTTTCCGGCCGAGTGACGAGGCGGTCTTCACCACCCTGGGAGTCAACACTCACCTGTTTGCCTGCGAGCCCTCTGAGCTGGAGAGCCTGGTGAGTCCTAGAGCACGAGTCATCACTTAACAATGGAGAGGAATAAAAAGCCCTGGCTGGTGGCCATTTTGGATAGCTCTAAGCAACATTGTTTACATTTGATTCTCATAAAGTTACCAAAAACATGCTAAGGAGATGAAACAATGAAGGTGCTTTAGTCCAAAGCTTCTCTGGTAAGACTTTTTTTTGTTTCTCTTTAGCTTCCCTTACCTGAGGAGATCCACTGGTCGCCCGGCGACAGTAAACTCCATGACATGAGTGCTGAGGAGGTAGCCACTCAGCTGGTGGTGTTTGACTGGGAGCTCTTCAGCTGCGTGCATGAGGTCAGTGATTGGTATAGCTGATAGTACTGGGTGGAACCTCAGGAACCTAATTGCAAAAAAAGTTCTCAGTGATAAGGACTTATGCTGTGTGTGGTCTACCTACATTTTCGATGCTATAGACCTTTATTGTACGTTTCTTCATTGGTATGTCCAGGTGGAGTTTGTGTGCTATGTGTTCCACGGCGAGCAGGCTCGCTGGCGCCCCCTCAACCTTGAGCTGGTACTGCAGCGATGCAGCGAGGTGCAGCATTGGGTCGCCACCGAGATCCTGCAGTGCCAGTCGCTGCCCAAGAGGGTGCAGCTCCTCCGCAAGTTCATCAAGATCGCAGCTCTGTGAGTTCTGGGTGGCTGTCAGACCTATTGAATTGTATTACAACTAGGTGTGCTGTATTGATGATATGCGTTTTAATGGTGTGTGTGGCCACAATAATAGTTTAGAATAGTGCCAAGCAGCGTTATTTGATCATTCCTAACAGTGTGGTTTATGGCGTTTTAGTTTATGGTGAAGTGTGTGTTATTGTCAAGTCTTATCTAACATTTGTGTATGTACTCCAGGTGTAAGCAGCAGCAGGACCTGCTGTCCTTTCTAGCTGTTGTTCTGGGGTTGGACAACCCTGCAGTCAGCCGCCTTCGCCTCACCTGGGAGGTAAAACACACACACCAGTGGAGGCTGCTGAAGGGAGGACAGCAAATAATAATGGCTGGAACGGAGTAAATGGAATGATGTATTTGATACCATTCCACTCCAGCCATTACCACAGGCCTGTCCTCCCCAATTAAGGTGCCACCAACCTCCTATGATACATACCCCTCTATGCAGACAGTCAACATGCACATAAGTCTGACACGTCAGCAAACACACTGGTGTAGGGATTTGCTTATAACTATTTGCCTGTGGTTTGTGGCAGGGCCTCCCTGGGAAGTTCAGGAAGCAGTTCCAGCAGTTTGAGAGCATTGCGGTGAGTGGCTGTTCGGGGTCTCCAAGGGGACAGTTAATGGAGACCCTATAATATGGGCTTACTGTATATCAGGGTTGGGCTCAGTTCCATTTGTCAGTCAGCAATTATAAAAGAGGTCTTCTGACCTCAAAAAGTAAATTACCCCAATCCGTATGTGGCTACGGGTTCATTTATAAAGGCAAATTTAGTGAAGGGTGAGTGAGTGCGTGAACGTGTTGTTGTTTTTCAGGATCCATCCAGGAACCACAAGTCGTACAGAGACCTGATGGGCAGCCTCAGGCCCCCTCTCATCCCTTTCACACCGCTGCTGCTCAAAGGTGAGACAGACAGACATGCACACACATACTGTACACTATACACACAGCAAGTAAATTCACACAAACACTGTAGTTTTCTCTCTACTACCCAAGTGCATATGCTCATTGCCACAAAGATACATCTTTACTAATGCAAAACACACACACCCTCACACATCCCATCCACACAGGCTGCCATTGGCTCAAATCACAGACTAAATAAGTGACGCCGGGCCGCTACTCAAGGTCTCTCTCTGGTCATGGACACACACACACAAACCACAGCAGAGGAAACGCTACACTGTGTTTGTGTGTGGTGCTGAAAACAGGGGCACAAACCTCTACAACCCCCCTCAAACACACACACACACACACACACACTCACTCTACCCCCCCAGATGTTGTCCAGATGTGAGCTCATAACATCTCTCAGACACGCACACACACACACGATGCTGATTAGAAGGCAGCCTTTCAGCCCCGCCTTGCTAATTAACACCCACAGTTAATCTCTCCATCTCCCTCAATCCTAGCCTGGGTACCAGTCTCTTTAGCTAACATTCCATTCCTTGCTACTCCTTGTCATTTGGAATGGTAGTGGAATGTTAGCTGAAGAGAATGGTGCTCAGGCTACCTCAACCCTGCACAAACACAAAGCTCAGCATGCTGTCTCCCTGATGGGCAACACAAGTATGTGACGATCATACTTGTTTCATGTTAGATGTAGCCGATGCTGGAGTCTACATGTAACATATTTCTACATCCTCTTGAGGAGTGAATAAAGACTGCTGTACATTAGCAGTCAAACACTTACACATACCGCCATACAAAGACATCCAGCATATTCACACACACATGCACACATGCAACATGAATACACACTTGAGACACACATCAGCATTGAGGCACTTCATAAGCTACCGCTCCAACTTAACAACAGACGTCCCTCATTATCTAAGAAAAGCAAGTTCTCTCTCCTTCTCTCTTTCATTTCCTTTCTCTCCCACTCACACCCTTTTAACTCACCATGGGACCGTGTCTATCAACATAACCAGGTGGCATTAATTTCTCTGCTTCGAGAACACACACCTCCACAGGTGATCAGCTCCATAATGAGCTCTAGCCCCCCCCCTTCCTCCTTCCACCCTGACCTCCCTCCCCCATTGCCATGTGCCCTGCTTTGAGTGTCAACTCCTTTTTTCTCTCTCTCTCCATTCCTCCCTCTTTCAAATCTAATAATTTCAAGGCAAGGGATATCTCATCTTTTTTAGATTAACAAAGAATTGGATCTGTTCAGAAATTGGATCAACAAAATATCACTCCCATTATTATATAGGCTAGCTGTATTCATCACTGTGATAATAGATTGGTTATATACTTACATTATTCTACACCATAATACTGTATGTGCAATTTCCTTAATGTGTGGTATATTACACTTAGTGTGTGCTTGTCTCGTTCTCGCGCTCTCTCTCGTTATCTCTCTCTGTCCATTTCTCCTTCCCCTTGAGTATAAAATCTCCTTGTCATATCTCTTGTCAATGTCACTTAGACACCAAAAACATGTGTGGAATGTTTTATATTTGAATGCTGTGTATACCAGGCTCTAATATAATGTCAAGCTAAGAATAACACCAGCTCCTAGTTCCCTATACAGGGCTGTCCCAAGCTCTCAAGTCTCTCCCTTTCTAAGATCAATTCAATCTAACATTCTAGTATTTTATGCAGCTGTTTTCCCCAATGGTCAAATAGAATCACAGAATGATTTTGGGTACTGTAATAGAATAATGTGGCTCAGTTGGTAGAGCATGGCGCCAGGGTTGTGGGTTTGATTCCCACGGGGGACCAACATTTTTTACACTATCCACTCACTACTGTAAGTCGCTTTGGAGAAGAGCGTCGGCTAAATGACTAAAATGTTAATGTGAAATAATAATAAGGCTTTTATCCAAAGTGACTTAGTCATGTGTGCGTACATTTTTTAGGTTTGGGTGGTCCCAGGAATCGTAGCCACTATCCCGGTGTTGCAATTACCATGCTCTACCAACTGAGCTACAGAGGACCATAAACTTAAACAAGACAAACGTACAAGACAAAGTACATACTGTAAAAACCAACTCCTATGGCTACCAGGTCGACTCCTTGCACAGCTAGATGCTTCCACTTTTTCATAATAGGACCATCGAGAATGATAGAGGACTCATCTTTGTATCTGTCCCATTATGGCGTCTGTGAGCGCACGGGCAGCGCCATTGAGGCCATCTCCATTTTGTAGTAGTCCATTTTCTTGTACTGTTTTTATGAGTTGGTAAACAAACTGAAAGGGTCCATACTCCCACCTGGAGTGTGTTGTTTGAACAGGTATAAAGCCAAGTTTGGCGATTTACTGCCACCTGCAGTTATGGAATGTTTGCGCACGAGTATAATTCACTGGCTGATCCCTCCTGATGACTTGGATAGAATTATGTGATCCTTCCTTAAAGGGATAGTTCACCCAAATTAAGAAATAACACATTGGTTTCTTTAGCCTGTAAGCAGTCTATGGACAAGGTACAGCAATCCATGAACTATCCCTTTAACCCATAGGAAGTCCCACCCAGTTGACTACATGGCGCTGCCCATGCTAAAACAGGCTTTTGGGCACTAGAGTACTCTTATTCTCTATGAGTAGGACACAACTGCTGGCTAGCAGCTTAAAAACCACTTAGGGATCATTGGGGCGCTAGCGCCCCATTCCCGACACTACCCGGTGAATACATTCCGCGGTTTAAGTTTTAGGTTTTCAACTTAATAATTTGTAAGTAGTTATATGTTCACAACGTATCAGTAGTTTTCGAGACTAAGAACCGTTATAGTGTCGCAACAGTCTAAAGTTTTTCCGAAATGCCGCTTTCGTGTTGTAAACTAACAAACTCCTATCGTGGAGAGATATTTATGCATTAGCATAAATTCATATCCAGCACGGGTCTCACAAAACCCATATAAGAGCTAAAATAAATCACTTACCTTTCGAAGAACTTCTGCTGAGGGCATCCCAAGTGTCCAAGGAAGACATCCAATGGTTCTTTTGTTAGAAAAAGTCATTTATTATATCCATAAATCTCAGTTTGGTTGGCGCGTTATGTTCAGAAAATCCACCATCGAGTAGCCCGTTGTACAGTGAAGAGAAGGCGTTCAAATTATACCTATCAACTTTGCCCAAACAAATCAAACATAATTTATAATGTATCCTTTTATGAATATTAACGATAATATTTCACTCGGATGATATCCTAAACGATATAAAAGGAAAATAAAGTGGGGCGCGCTCACGGTCTCGTGCCCAGGAAACGTTATTGACATCCGTGGTGCCTTCACTATTTCTTCTTCTGTACGGTTCAGGTCAGTGATAAAGCCTTCAAACACTGTCTAAAGACTGTTGACACCTAGTGGAAGCCATAGGTACTGCAATCTGGGAGATATTATACATGGATTTCAATAGGAAGCCTATTAAAACGGAGGAAATGTCACAACAAAAAAATTCTGGACAGAAATTCCTCGGGTTTTTGCCTGCTATATCAGTTCTGTTATACTCACAGGCATTATTTTAACGGTTTTAGAAACTTCAGTGTTTCCTATCCAATAGTACTATCCTAGTTTCTGGGCCTGAGTGGCAGGCATTTTACTTTGGGCACGCCAGACTCTCCAAAACAGTCACCACTGCTGATGATGCCTAAAGAGTTAACAACCATACTGCATAAGCATTGCTATATGTATTGCTGGAGGTTTCTTAATGGTGCAACACATAGGATATGAAAAATATTCTGTATCAGAAAATGTCCATAATATGTCTGCAGTAATAGTGGAATGATTGTGTTTTACAGTATAACTTACCCACCAGTGTTGTGATTGGCTGTGATATTCGTCTATTGATTTCTCCCGCAGGAGCAGCATCTGTTGTCAAAATGGGAAAGCTGGGTTATCTAGTGGAAACCAGGTCAAGTGGCCATGTAGAAATCGCTCCGTCATGTCCTGGTTACTAATATTCTACACTGTTCGCTCAATTTCAGTTTGAGAAGGCAAGCACTGAATCAAATCAAAGTTTATTCGTCACGTGCGTCGAATACAACAGGTGTAGACCTTACAGTGAATGCTTACTTACAGGCTCTAACCAATAGTGCAAAAAAGGTATTAGGTGAGCAATAGGTAAGTAAAGAAATATAACAACAGTAAAAAGACAGGCTATATACAGTAGCGAGGCTATAAAAAGTAGCGAGGCTACATACAGACACCCGTTAGTCAGGCTGATTTGAGGTAGTATGTACATGTAGCAGTAGCGTAAAAAAGGGGTTGGTGGGTGGCGGGACACAATGCAGATAGCCCGGTTAGCCAATGTGCGGGAGCACTGGTTTGGTCGGCCCAATTGAGGTAGTATGTACATGAATGTATAGTTAAAGTGACTATGCATATATGATAAACAGAGAGTAGCAGCAGCGTAAAAAGAGGGGTTGGGGGGGGGCGCACAATGCAAATAGTCCGGGTAGCCATTTGATTACCGGTAGACAAGGGCAGCGGCTGGGGCATGTCGAAAGTCGACAAGCCTGTTCCCTGCCTTCACTGTGTGTTTACCTTTCTCTCTGTCTCTCTCTTTCTGTCTCTTTTTTTTCTTTTTCTCTCTCTCTCACTTTCACTTTCTCTTTCCCTCTTTCTTCTCTCGCTCTCTCTCAGATCTGACCTTCCTCCACGAGAGCTGCAAGTCGTTTCATGGGGAGCTTGTCAATTTTGAGAAGATGGTGAGTTTACGTTCAGCCATTGACAGAATAGCCAAAGAAATACATGTATTTTCTATTCGGCACAATCAGCGTGATTCCCTGGTCAACCAGTTACCCCCCTGATTTCCCTGACTACTGTCTTACTACACGCGTCTCCTCTCTCTTCCAGCATAAAGTTGCAGAGATGGTGAGGAGCATCAGACGATACAGGAGCTCTCAGCTAGGTAAGCATTAATGGCCACACCCCCCTCCACAGGCACACCTGTCTGTTAAGAATAGTCTTGAAGGAGCCGAGCTCCACCCTGCCATCTGTTTAGAACGGCACAGCCCTCAGGGTCGTTCAATCACACAACCACCATTCACTACCACTACACACACACACACACACACACACACAAGCATTCTCAACACATAATGACATTACTGTCTGACAAACCGCCTTGCTAACCACTCCATTATGTTGAGTTAAACACTTTAACATTATCATTCATTACATAGCCTAGTTGGCATAAACACCCACTAACATTTAATCACCACAGAGTACAGCTCAAAACACTGTGATATGGTTATCACACAGCCTAGCATTATTATCACTTAGCATGACATGCTAAACACTCGATAATGTTGGTATTGCATAGTCTAGCATGCTTAACACTCAATAATATCACTATCAGTGTTACATAACATATCTCACAGCCTGGTCCACTATTTTAAGAGCCAGCATCCCCAAGAGTCAGTGTAATTAATTTGTATCGTGCTAGTGCGCTACTCAGAAACATTTAGCAATCCGTGCCTTACCCTCATTAGTTTGAGTAAAGCACGTCGCTGTTATCCACACTAAGATCATTGATGTTTTGCATAAATCCAGCTAACGCTGTTACACAATCAACACACACAAGAGATTGCTGACATAATATAAGCCACTACGCAAAGACACTCAATAACCCAGTAGAACATTGGCCATCACCACCCTCTTATTTCTGTATATTTATTGACATGGGGCATAAAGATAGGTTTCACAGCACATCAACAACTTGGCCTACCTACATACAACACAACATATAGAGGTTTATACCAGCTGAAGATTCTTCACTTGTACAAGCATATTATATGTAGAAAGATACTCTACATATAGATATTTAAAAGAATTGGAATATTCCTCATGACAACACTACTGACATAGTGCACTTGCTAATGACACACAATGTTAAACACCACTAAAATAACATAAGGTACTGTACCTTATGTTATTTTTGCTGCTACATTGATATTGATTAAAGCATTGTTGGGTTTGGAGCTTACAAGAAAGACATTTCACTGTACTAGTGTACGTGACATATTGGCTTCCTATTTCGCAACAAAGCATCCTTCACTCATGCTGCCAAACATACCCTCGTAAAACTGACCATCCTACCGATCCTTGACTTCGGTGATGTCATTTACAAAATAGCCTCCAATACTTTACTCAACAAATTGGATGCAGTCTATCACAGTGCCATCAGTTTTGTCACCAAGGCCCCATATACCACCCACCACTGCGACCTGTATGCTCTCGTTGGCTGGCCCTTGCTTTACACTCGTCGCCATACCCACTGGCTCCAGGTCATCTACAAGTCCCTGCTAGGTAAAGCCCTGCCTTATCTCAGCTTGCTGGTCACCATAGCAGCACGCGCTCCAGCAGGTATATCTCACTGGTCACCCCCAAAGCCAATTCCTCCTTTGGCCGACTTTCCTTCCAGTTCTCTGCTGCCAATGACTGGAACGAACTACAAAAAACTCTGAAACTGGAGACACTTATCTCCCTCACCAGCTTTAAGCACCAGCTGTCAGAGCAGCTCACAGACCCCTGCACCTTTATAGAGCCCATCTGTAAATAGCCCAACCAACTACCTCATCCCCTACTATATTTATTTATTTATCTTGTTCCCTTGCACCCCAGTTTTTCTACATTGCACATTCATCTACTGCATACCTACCATTCCAGTGTTTATATGCTATATTGTAATTACTTTGCCACCATGGCCTATTTATTGCCTTACCTTCCTTATCTTATCTCATTTGCACTCTTTGTATATAGATTTGTTTTTCTACTGTATTATTGACTGTATGTTTGTTTTACTCCATGTGTAACTCTGTGTTGTTGTATGTGTCGAACTGCTTTGCTTTATCTTGGCCAGGTCGCAGTTGTAAATGAGAACTTGTTCTCAACTTGCCTACCTGGTTAAATAAAGGTGAAATAAATAAAAAT
>QNTS01000298.1:1360564-1377911 GCA_003317085.1 Hucho hucho
ATGCTATATTGTAATTACTTTGCCACCATGGCCTATTTATTGCCTTACCTTCCTTATCTTATCTCATTTGCACTCTTTGTATATAGATTTGTTTTTCTACTGTATTATTGACTGTATGTTTGTTTTACTCCATGTGTAACTCTGTGTTGTTGTATGTGTCGAACTGCTTTGCTTTATCTTGGCCAGGTCGCAGTTGTAAATGAGAACTTGTTCTCAACTTGCCTACCTGGTTAAATAAAGGTGAAATAAATAAAAACATTAAAACTTGCAACACGTGACCAGAGCCTAGCCTCACTGCTTCCCATCATACCATGACCTTAATCATTGCATAATGTTGCCTAAGCCAGGACTGGATTAATGTGTTTTTGTTGTATTTTACTTTAGATCTAGTTACAACTTCTCTCTATTAGATGACAAGTTAATTCACCTGGCTTCCAAAGCTTAAGCTCCTTTGTGATATAAAGAACACAAACAAGACTTGACGTAACTGTGGTGGGTAGAACCTGAAGTTGAATAGCTTCTACCTGAAAGTGGCAAAATAGGGTTCCTTTTCACTCTGGGTTTCTCAAAATTGGGTTTATTTTCACTCTGAAATATTCCATAGTCTTCATTCAGGATACTCAGACCAGTTGCAGGAAGTGCTGAAACCCTTTTTAGAGCTGTATTATATGGTACACAGTGCTATAATGAATCTGTGCTTAGATGCGTAAATCCTAGAGGGCTTAGTTATGGCGGTACATTGTCTGAGATTACCACTGTACCCTAATGGATTGTATGGAATGTATCACAAAGTGCCTCGGATGACCGCAGGGGTCTCTTTTGAATTACCCCCTCATTTCAATCCCTCTATTTTTCATCATCGCTCTTTCTCCCCATCTTTTTTTCACCTGAGTGACTTTGACGATGGTCATCTCATTCCATTAAGTATAGGTTACTTCTGCTTAGCGAGCTAGAGCACACAGGGAGACATTTAACCCTGTCTTCTCCGACAGGTAAAGGCTACATTCAGGCATACACCACATTCACAAACCCATTGAACCCCCCCAAAGTGAATAGCTTCAAAATGGCCCTTTGGGCTCAGTAGTAAATGGCCATCTAATCCTATAGATTGCTGCTGTTGTGATGTTGGCACAGAGGAGGATAACGATGCATCCAATGCGGATTTGCTGCGCCCAGAATGGGAAAGGACAATTTGAGGCTATTGATAGCTTGCCTGACAGTGTTTTGCTGTTGGTTAGAACTGAATCAAACCAGTTTCTTTGCCTGCTGCATTGTGTGGGCTTGTCGTGAGCAGATGCTGCTGCGATCCTCTAGTTAGGTCAAGTGGAAATAGTGGGGTGTCTGCCGCCCCTCGGTGGTGAGATTAGGACACAGAAGGTTCTCCTGGGGATTACACTATCATATAGCGCAGGGATCATTAACTAGATTCAGCCGTTGGGTCGATTTTTTTCTTTTCTTGAGCGGATGGTCGGGGGGCGGGAATATAATTACAAATAATATGTAGACTGCAAATTGAGCGAAAGTATCCTGAACATATGTTTGACTAAAACATAATAATTTCAAACCTTGCCTACATTTGAATACGATCACGTGCCTCTATTATGAGTGGGAATACTTGGGAACGGGTTTAAAAAAAAAATGTATAACTTGGAGCTGATGTTTTTACAGGCTTGTGTTCAATAATAATAATACAAAAATATATATTTTTTTGTGCTAAGAACTTGGGGGGGGGGTAAATAAAAACACCTGCGGCCCAAATTTGACCTGCGGAACGCCAGTTGAGGGACCCTGATCTAGGGGGTGAAATATGATTACTGCTTAAATTATTTTGTTGGGGGTATGTTTAACTAATGAACTGACCTTTCTCTCTTGTAGCTTTGGATGCAGAGCCTTCCCCCTCTCACCTCCAGACCAAGGCCTACATTCGCCAGCTGCAGGTCATCGACAATCAGAACCTGCTCTTTGAAATGTCCTGCAAGCTGGAGCCCAAAGACATGTGAGAGAAAGTGCGAATGAGTGGGAGAGGGACGAGAAAGAGGGAGATCGCCCCCATACTCACCCTACCCCCCCTTCTCCAATGCAACTCTGCCCTCCTCAATGGCCTCAACTCTGATTGGACGAATCAACTAGCCATTTTTGTGACTTTGCTATGCTCTGTGTTTTCCAGGCTTCCTCCCACACTCTTCCCGGTCTGCTTGTCACGAGCCACCGCTGATTTTGTGTACAATACTCAGACTGCTGGAAACGGCTGAGAAAAATTACTGGAACTCTTTTCTTTGAAGCCTTGTGCGTGTGACTTTGTGAGCATGTTGATGTATGAGGAGGGCAGGAGGTTTCAGGATTGACTTGAGTAGCAGATTGGACAGCCATTTTGTGCAGAAGATGAGGATGAATGAATAGTAGACTTTTGTTTGATTTGTTTTTGTTTCCCCAACACCAAGTCATGCTTTTGCTTTCACGTCCAAGTGAAGCCTGTCCAGTTTGCACTGCCACCAAACCCCCTTCCCCAACTGAACCTTTCTGAACTTACCCAAACCAGGATGGTTAGCCCAAATGGGGAAAGGCTGGCTTTGTTTTACTAGACCAGTTGAACTGAAGTCTCTTTGACATTTGACCCCCAGACAGACTGTATTCCTGCTATTGTCCCACCTTTTCTCTGTGAACTACTCAGATGTGAGACAATCTAACCCCGTGACCTCTAACCTAACTCTTGACCCGACCCCTCCCCTCCAGCCAACATGGGCACTTACCACCGACAGCTCAGTGGCAGCCCTCAACAAGTCAGCGACAGTTGGATAATATAAAATATACTCCTATACTAGTTTATACTAGTACTTCTGGGCTAAAATAAACCCAGAGTTTATACCTCTGAACAAAAGCTTCCACCGTGTCACAAGATGATGTGGTATTCTGGGTGATGGTGGAATGAAAAGTCTCCTAACCCCATTATGTGCTGCAGGTTTATTGGCTCCCCACATCAAAGATCTCTCTCAATGGCTGAGTCAGTTGTTTGATTGACAGCTCTTGATAATCCCACCCTTTGGGGGCATTCAGACTGAGGCCTCAGGTTCACCATCACAAGACAAACCCTTCTTTATGTACAGTACAGATGATGGCAGGCCAACATATTTGTATCAACCAAGCACTTTTGCCTGACCTCAGGGCACATTTCAATGAGGATAAATACAGCATGAGAATTGTTTGTGATTGTATAAAATGTTCAGTATAGTTCAGTTCAATATCATTTTTATCGCAATTTAACAAAGCCATTGTCACATACTCTCAACAAAAGAACCAAGGCCCGTTTTATTCTATAGGCATGGTACCATCATCATGGCCACTTGTACTGCACCATAGTTTCTAATATGCTGATTGATGAATTTTCTCGTTGAAAATTAATGGAGTTGGAACAACTGGGCCCAGTGACGTTGACAACACTTGTTTGCCTGCAACTCTCTCAGGATCCCTGGGTCACGACCTTCGCGGAGGGCTGCCTGGCAATGCCTGTACGATAAAGCTGTAATGTAAATATTCTATGTGTAAATAGCTAAATAATATGGAGACTCTATTTTATGTAAGATGCAAGGAGATTATTTTATTTGTTTTGTAAATCTGAGAACGGGTGTAAATGGAGACAGAAATGGAGTCTGCTACTGTAGTTGAGGTGAATTTATGAATTGTACAGCATATTTCTTCAGTTTTTTGGGGGGTTTTCTTAAGCAAGACTGGGTGGGCTGGGGTGGGGGATCTTGACTTGCGTGGGGTTTTGTTTTTGTACAGAAGTCAGTGTTTACAGTCATCTCTCCTGAAACTCAGATGTGTCATTAGACGTGGCCCAAGGTTATATCCGAGCAGTTATATCAAACCCACCCTTAACCCCTAGGCAATGTGTAGATCTGGAGTAATTGGATAGGTGGTAATGTAGTAATACCTCCACTTTGCCCTGTGATGGGCTAGATGGAATTTTCACTATATTATATTGCTTACACCTATCACCTGTTTAGGTTGGGGCTGAGGGTTTGGGAGTCGATCTGCTCTTTTTAACCATGGGGAGGCCCTTCACTCTGGCCTCAGTTACTACGCACCTAAATAAAGCCTCTTCTGATGACACCTGTGTGCTGTTGGTTTATTGTCATTTAACCTTGGCTACTGCCTCTCTCAATTTTCACTTAAAACATACAGCATTGGCTCACAGAGCAGCCACACCTACAGAGCAGGGGTTTAGAAAAGCTCATTTTAACCTATTCAAATGTATCAGTTACTCCAACTAATTTAAGTAACTTAATTGAGTTAATCATGGATGGATTTGGACATGAAGACCGAAAATGCTAATATAGGTAGCATTAACTTGCATTGGATTTGTGCCACATCTGCTAAAAAAATTGCATTTGATACAGTGGCTAGGTAAACAAAACCAAAGCATGGTCACACCTTGTCCATAAACTGCTTACAGGGTAAGTAAACCAATATGACTGAGGGCTTTACATTTTGTGCAGATATGGGATGTACATTTTAAAATATATTATACATTTTGTCCTATCATGATGGAACGGTCCCTGACCACTATACCCTAGACACCCACCTGAGCGACCCATACACTGAGAAGTCCTTATGTGTTTTATAGGCCTACAGCAAGAAGCCTATATGCAGCCAAGACAGAAAGATAAATGCAGTCAGAGACCCACTAAAGAAGCACCGCCCCCTCAAGATTCTGAGCCTGCCTGGCAGGGTTGGTCTTACAAAGCCAAAGCCCCCGGATGGGTGAGAATAACAAAATACATTTCTCACAGCTGCTAATGAGAACCTTGACGACCTTGTACCTAGCCGGTGGGAATTCTGGTGGGGTGCCCCCACCCAGGTAGTGGCAGTGCTGGCAACACTTGCTGCAGTAACCCATGGGGAGGTGGTCACACTTGGACAATCAGAGACGGGGCAAATTATTGTGGCCCTGGTGGCACAAAATAATCATGTCTGATTGCATAGCGATGCTTGGGGAAATGACCACAACGGGGGACCAGCATATGTGTTTCAGGGGAAGGGGATGTAACAATTTTATTTGATTTGAATTTGTCACATACACGTGTTAAGCAGATGTTATTGCGGGTGTAGCGAAATGCTTGTGCTTCTAGTTCTGACAGTGCAGCAATATCTAACAAGTAATATCTAACAATTTCACAACATATACACACATATAGGTAAAGGAATGGAATTAAGAATATATAAATATATGGACGAACAATGTCAGAGTGGCATAGACTGAGATACAGTAGATAGTATAGAATACAGTAATGCAAGATATGTAAACAAAGTGACATTAAGGTGACTAGTGTTCCATTTATTAAAGTGGCTAATGATTTCAAGTCTATGTAGGCTGCAGCCTCTCTGTGCTAGTGATGGCTGTTTAACAGTCTGATGGCCTTGAGATAGAAGCTGTTTTTCAGTCTCTCGGTCCCAGCTTTGATGCACCTGTACTGACCTCGCCTTCTGGATGATAGCGGGGTGAACAGGCAGTGGCTCAAGTGGTTGTTGTCCTTGATTATCTTTTTGGCCTTCCTATAACATCGGGTGCTGTTGGTGTACTGGAGGGCAGGTAGTTTGCCCCCAGTGATGTGTTGTGCAGACCGCACCACCCTCTGGAGAGCCCTACGGTTGTGGGCGGTGTAGTTGCCATACCAGGCAGTGATACAGCAGAAAGGATGCTCTCAATTGTGCATCTATGAAAGTTTGTGAGGGTTTTAGGTGACAAGTCGCATTTCTTCAGCCTCCTGAGGTTGAAGAGGCTCTGTTTCACCTTCTTCACCACACTGTCTGTGTAGGTGGTCCATTTCAGTTTGTCGGTGATGTGTACGCAGAGGAACTTAACTTCCCACCTTCTCCACTGGTGTCCTGTCGTTGTGGATTGGGGGGTGCTCCCTCTGCTGTTTCCTGAAGTCCACGAACATCTCCTTTGTTTTGTTGACTGAGAGGTTATTTTCCTGACACCACACTCCCAGAGCACACAGTGTTGGGGATCAGCGAAGTGGGTGTTGTTTCCTACCTTCACCACCTGGGAGTGGCCCGTCAGGAAGTCGAGGACTCAATTGCACAGTGCAGGGTTCCGACCCAGGGCCTCGAGCTTAATGATGAGTTTGGAGGGTACTATGGTGTTGAACGCTGAGCTATAGTCAATGAACAGCATTCTTACATAGGTATTCATCTGGTCAAGATGGGATAGGGCAGCGTGCAGTGTGATGGCGATTGCATCTATTTTGGCGATAAGCAAATTGGAGTGGGTTTAGGGCAGGCCTGGGCAATTATTTTCCATGGAGGGCCACATTCAAATATATTTTTGCCATCGCGGGCCAGAATCATATTACAGGATTATACATGTGTATGACTGTGTTGACAGATATATCTACTGTAAATCACATCCAGATATGCTACTTAAATTTTTTAACATGCCCCGAAATAAACCACATCCATGTTCACCTTTTGGTAGGTATTTTCATTATTAAACATGCAATGAACTACACGGAGGGAAAAGTACACTGTGCATTCAGCACTACAGACAGACCTCTTGTTAACGGGTATGCACAAAAACACGAGAAAGAGCTCAACATTACATTTAAACTACTCAATCAGTGTAAGTCTCTAATGGGCATTGACTAGAGCAGTGAAGTCAGGTATAGTTTCTGACCTTGCTATGCGCAGGATTGGTGAGTCAGTGAGAGATGATCTGTGCCTTGACTTGTTATATTTCATCACTGAAAATGTCTGTTCACATACTTAGGTTGACCCAAACAATACAAACATCTTCTGAGCATGACTCCTAATCTTTGGAAAGTTTTGTTCATCGAGAGATTTATAGAACCTCGTCAGTGACATTGTTTTGAATAGTTCTCCAATCACTGCATCAGACTGAAAATCGATAAGCTCAAATTGCAGGTCAGTGGGAGCGTTATCCACATTGAAGGTGAAAGGAGAGGAAACCAACAGCATGTCATTTCCAACACTTTGAAATCCTCAAAAACGACAAGCACGCAGCAGCGATGTATACTTCTCCCGCTGGTCATCTGATAGGGAACAGACTGGTAGTGTCGGAAGGTGGGTGAGATTGTTTGCTCTTACTTGGCGGGTCAGGAGGAGTAATTTTCACTTGAAGGCTTTGACAAGGCTATACATTTGATGTACAAAAAGGCCAAAAAACACCCTACATTCATTGTCTACTTTCCTTTTCTTTGAAAAGCTCATTTTTGCGCAATTTCTAGCTAGCTACTATTTGTAACTGTGATGTGTGTGTCAGCCACTGTCTATCCTCGTGCAGTTATTTATACGTGCCTTCAAAATAAATGTCCCACAAGTGGTGGGAGTTAAATCATTACAGGCTGACTACACCGCTCGCGCATGCAAAATAAATTTAGAAATCTATATTATTCAATTATTGCACCCACACTGCTCGCGCGCGTCAACAAGCATCTGCGTTACCAAGGGCTAAAATAGAAGTCAATTCTATTTGTGACGCAGATCGCACTGCAAGTCCAGCCTCTCCCATCTCCTCATTGGTTTATAGAAGCAGGTACCCACATGCCATCTCCTCATTGGTTATACCCACGTGGGTGACTAAGACGAAGGAGGTCAATGGGAGTAATGTGGCGAATTTATGAAAGTTGCCAATTGCAATATAAAGAGAACAAAAAGCCTGGAAGGAGGAGAGATGACTAGAAACGATTTGGTTGACCGTTTTATGTGTGGATTAATTGGCGGAGTAGAGGACCTTGTGCATTTCAGGTAAAATAACGACTTTAACCTGCAGGTCGTGATCGCGTTTGGTGTAAGGGGGACTAAATACATTTATGCACGTGCGCAGACGGTTTGGGTTCCGTGTTACACAAAGGCGAGTATTCATTGGGCTTTTAATTTGAATAACAAATAAGTTAAAACTTTATCGCAAATTCTTCATGTGATCTGAGCATGATTCCGCGGGCCGTATTGAATTAGGTCGCGGGCCGCATACGGGCCGGTGTTGTGCCGAAAATCTCCCCACTGCCAGAATTCTCCCCCCCTTTGCATGAACGCGCACGCACTCAATTCTTCATTGCTGCGTCTTGCTTGCTAGTTGAGATTTCTGATCACGTTAGACTGTGTTACAATTTAATTTATATTTCGGTTTAATCGCAGAGGCACTAGTAATGTCTGCAGTTTTCGGTTTGGCTATTTGTTTCAAATGTATTAGTCTATAAATAAATCTATTTTCCAAACTTTGTCATTTCTCCCATGTCTTATTCGACTAGTAGTTGTTCTGAAATGTTTATTGCTTGCCTACATTTTACTCCCTCCTCCATGTTTAATATAACACGGGTGCCTATCCTGACTTGAAGTTTGTTCTATAGAAATTCTCTCCCCCCTTTCTATCTTGGGACTGCAAGGCCTGGCACACATCAGAATCATTCTGGTAGCTCATGTTGACCAGTAGTGTGTGCCACAGAAAGTATTTGACTCTAGCCACAAAATTAAGAAAATTAGAAGGGTGGGAGGATTTCGGCAGGCAAGAAAATGGCCTTGCCGAAATCCTCCCCCCCTTCTAATTTCCTTAATTTTTGGCTGGAGTCAAATACTTTCTGTGGCACACATCAGAGTCAAAGACTTTCTATAGAACAAACTTCACGTCAGGATAGGCAACCAAAATTAATAATTAATGTATGTGTGTTATATTAAACAGAGGGAGTAAAATGTAGGCAAGCAATAAACATTTCAGAACTACTACTTGAAATTAGTAGTTGTGTTATCCTCAAAGCGAGCAAAGAACGTGTTTAGCTTGTCTGGGAGCAAGGTGTCGGTGTCCACGACGTAGCTGGTTTTCCTTTTGTAGTCCGTGATTATCTGTAGACCCTGCCACATACGTCTCGTGGTACTCACTCCAGCGTGAGTACTACAGTCGATATGCTGATAGAATTTAGGAAGCCTTTTCCTCAAATTTGCTTTGTTAAAATCCCGACTACAATAAATGCAGCCTCAGGATATATGGTTTCCAGTTTGCATAAAGTCCAGTGAAGTTCCTTGAGGGCCGTAGTGGTATCGTCTTGAGGGGGGGGGGGGATATACACGGCTGTGCCAATAACCGAAGAGAATTCTCTGCTTGGGAGATAATACGGTCTGCATTTGATTGTGAGGTATTCTAGTTTGGGTGAACAAAATTACTTTAGTTCCTGTACAGAATGTTATTACAATTACACCATGAGTCGTTAATCATGAAACATACACCCCTGCCCTTCTTCTTCCCGGAGAGATGTTTACTCCTGTCGGCGCAATGGACTGAGAATCCAGATGGCAACAGTATATCCCGGGAGAGCCATGTTTCTGTGAAACAGAGTATGTTACAATCCCTGAGGTCTCTCTGGAAAGAAACACTTGCCCTGATCTAATCAACCGTGTTATCTGAGCGCCATAATCTAGGACTTGACATTGGTTAATCAAATCTCCCCATTCTTGAATGCCTCTCAAACAGCTACAACTGTATATGCTTTCGCACATCAAGTCCTTTCTTGAGTTGCGCTCAGGGATGGAACAAGGGGTCTGAATACTTTCTGAATGCACTGTATATGGGGGATACAACCATCCCAGCTCTGCAGAGACAGAATCATTTGATCATTTGTTTTGGTACTGTCCATAAGTACCTTGTTTTGGACACAGGTTCAAAAATGGCTGAAGAATTTCAACATTTACATGGAGGGAACTCTGAAAATAGCACTGCTGGGTGATTTGAAAAGTCATAGTCAATCGATTAATACTTTTAGCTAAAATGTTTAAATTTACAATCTGTAGAAACTATGAGAATAGAAAAGGTTCAGAACTTTTGTGAAACAAAATTGTTCAAATATATGGAAAATAGAAATCAAAACTGGATGGTGTTAAGAGATGGGGAGGAGTTGAAGGGTGGGACTGAAAATAACTATTGTGAAATACATTGTGCCCATAAATTGTATATAGTATGTACACTACATGACCAAAAGTATGCAGACACCTGCTTGTCGAACATCTCATTCCAAAATCATGGGCATTAATATGAAGTCGAGCCTCTTTTGCCTCCACTCTTCTGGGAAGACTTTCCACTGGCTGTTGGAACAGTGCTGTGGGGACTTACTTCCATTCAGCCACAAGAGCATTAGTGAGGTCAGGCATTGATGTTGGGCGATTAGGCCTGGCCTGGTTCCAATTGATCCCAAAGGTGTTCGATTGGGTTGAGGTCAGGGCTCTGTGCAGGCCAGCCAAGTTCTTCCACACCGATCTCAACAAACCAAACCATTGTCATGCTGAAAAGGATAAGGGCCTTCCCCAAACGCTACCTGCATTGGGGCAGGTAGCGTTCTCCAGGCATCTGCCAAACCCAGATTCGTCCGTCGGACTGCCAGATGAAACGTGCTTCATCACTCCAGAGAATGTGTTTCCACTGCTCCAGAGTCCATTGGTGGTGAGCTTCACACCACTCCAGCCTACCCTGGCATTGCGCATGGTGATCTTAGGCTTGTGTGGCTCCTCAGCAATGTTCCCGACAGATTGTTATTGTGCTGACGTTACTTCCAGAGGCAGTTTGGAACTCGGTAGTGAGTGTTGCAACTATTTTTATGCGCTTCAGCACATGGCAGTCCCGTTCTGTGAGCTTGTGTGGCCTACCAGTTCGCATGTGTGCCGTTGTTGCTCCTAGACAATTCCACTTCACAATAACAGCGCTTAGTTGACCGGGGCAGCTCTAGCAGGGCAGAAATTTGACAAATTGACTTGTTGGAAAGGTGGCATCCTATGAGCTCTTCAGTAAGGCCATTCTACTGCTAATGTTTGTCTGTGGAGATTGCATGGCTGTGCACTTGATTTTAGACACCTTGTGGCTGAAATAGCCAAAGCCACTAATAAGAAGGGGTGTCCACATACTTGTGCATATAGTGTTAAAGCTATGTGTTGTTGTCCATTAGTTTACACCAATTTGGGGAACATAAAAGGTTTTTTTTTTAAATGATGCAGACAATTACATTGTAGCCTCCATCAATCTACACCCTAAAAGAAAATTACATTCGTTTTGTAATGTGGGTGAACTATCCCTTTAACCAAAACCTGTGACACATTATTGCATAATGTCACTAATAACAGATGACAAGGGACTGGACAGATGGAAACAAGTACACTTTTCCTGTCTATCAGTGACATTTTAATTCTATTGGTACAACATGTCTGACGCAGAAGGGTGAAATGTACAGAAGGAACCAGGGCCTGGATTAAGCTACGTATGAAATGGAGGGGTGAGAAGAAGACATGAACAAGGAGGTTCTCTCAATGTGAGTGCATACTGCTCCTGTTGAATGGCCACACAGGCCCTCTGTGACACAGAGAGGGAATATCTAATGGGGGACAGAAGGTAAGAGAAAGACATATGGAAATACTAACAGTTCGTCACTGGTTTCTGACAAAAGCCTGCCGTTATCAATCCCCATTGTTTTCACTATATTACAAGCTTTATACATATTAAAAAGTAGAACAATAGCTATGACTACCGTATTACCCATATGAGGTGTATACACTTAATGATTAGCTTTGCTTTCTTTTTTACAAATCCTGAATTGACTTACAGCGAATGTGTATAAGGCAAACGACCAGCAAAGGGTTGAAATAAAAAGAATAGCGAGTGACAGTTTAAGGGGGTTCTGTCACAATGCAGGGCCGTTTTACAATGAGGAATAAGACTAACCCGACAACACAAACAATAGGAACCAATCACAAGTACCAGCCTTAAAGGTTCACTCCCTTGTAACAATGTGCATTTGTTTCAGGCTTGTCAAGTGCATTAAGCAAAGAAATGTAGGGACTACATTACATAAATGTTATTCCGGAAATCAAGTAGATTTTTTCTTTCAAAGAGAATGTAGACAACTATGACTGGGATGAACAACATGGCTGTTATCACTAGTTTGTCCATTCAACCCTCAGCAGAAGATCTCAAAATTGGTACACAGACATACAGGTCTGTACTGCCCTCTCACTCAACATTGGCTAAATCCATAACTCTTGTTTTTTTTAAATGACAAATTGAAGGGGTACTGCGTCACAAGCATATAGCTCCCACGTCTCTTCCTATGGAAAAACATCAAATACTGCCACCAAGTGGCTATTGTGGGTATCACCATATGAACTCAGCAGGATATGGTTTGTATTTGAAAGCATAAATTTACTTGCCCCTCAAAAAATTTTTCCCATCAATTTTGAACAATAAACTCTTGCACTGCTTCCGACTCATTGCCTGGGTTTAGGTTGAGTATTTTAGTGTCAACGTAATGGTTCAGCATCCTGTAGCATGCAATGCATTTGAAAAGCTGTCATTTTTAAGCTAGTGGGGTTGTAGTGTTCGTATGAGTTAGTTCTGAAATGGTTTCAGTGACCCAGACCAGCGTTAAAGGCATAATAACCTTCTGCTTTGCATTTTGGACAACTAACAAGCTCACCCTCATGCATTTTGTCAAGACAGACAAACTGAAAAAAAGAAAGACAACATGCATCTATCTGGTTAGTCTTTTTTTCTGCGTGGAGAGGAAGAGAGGGAGACATTCCTTGCTGCAAGATCCCATACATGTGCAATATCATTCTAAACAGGATTACTTTTTCACAAACCAACAATTGTCACAGGTGTTGATTACTGCCAACTATCACAGAGAACGTATGGAACTATTGCTTTTGTCAGTCCATCATTCCAACCAGTCATAATAGAACCCATGACAGCCTTGCAGCAGGGAGACAGGATGGGGGATATGAGCTGTTTCCAGTTCAGTTCTGACTCAGTTGGCACTTTTGTAAAGAACCTCTTATCTAATGTCTTTCCAACATCATCTTCTCCAGTTCTCTGTTCCACAAACCGTATACCCGAGAGAACTTTCAAACAGTAGCAGTTCCCTCCATCAGCAAGGGGTGCAGTGGTCCCCAAAAGTCAATCACCTTTAGACACTTAGAACCAGGCTGTAGAGTCACTGCTGTTAGGACCAGGCTGTAGAGTCACTGCTGTTAGGACCAGGCTGTAGAGTCACTGCTGTTAGGACCAGGCTGTAGAGTCACTGCTGTTAGGACCAGGCTGTAGAGTCACTGCTGTTAGGACCAGGCTGTAGAGTCACTGGTTTCTTCTTACAGATAGAGGACTGACTGGTGTTCTCCCGTTTCATGGTGATTTGGGCTCTCACAGTGCATACTCTGATGACGTGGAGCCTGTGTGGTATGGAGATGAATGTCTTTCATACCGGTGTCAAAGTGTTCCCCATCCACACACACACACGAGCCTGGAAACACTATGAATGGGCAAGTATGCCTTTGTGATAAAACAGGGCAAGTTCACCAAAGCGGACACAGGCTGGGAATGGCATAAGTAAGCTGCCAAACTCCACCTACAAATGGAGTGAGACTGCCATAGCAAACATTCCTGGGCTATTTTCAAGGGCGAGCGTGTGAGTGAATGGTTATGGAGTTTAAGTGAAATGTTGTCAAATGAAAAGCATGTATATGTTATATGCTGTAGGTTCTATGTGAGAAAGTTGTGTGTGTGTGTGTGTGTGTGTAACCCTTGTCTCCTGTACAGTAGAAGTGACGTGGTCTCAGTGTTCACCTTCCCACAGGTGGTGCAGGAGGAGCTCCCCTCATCACTGCCAGAAACAGTTAAAACAATAAAAAGCTGTTAAACTATAGGCCTATGGGGAAAATATTGATATTCCTTTCATGTAAACATTTTAGTACTCTGCACCAGAAAATCTCTGTGTACCTTACTTATTGGCATGTTGTGTTTGATAAGTGAGCCCTCACCTCTGTTGGCTTTGCTGGGGTAGATCTTGGTGAAGTGCCGGTACTCCTCTGGAGCAGGGAAGTCATCCAGAGGGTGGAAAGAATACTTGGACTCAAAGTCATCTGTAGGGAGAGAAGGTTAGGAAGATGACAGTTCAGGTCAGGGGTGGTGGTCAAGGCCATTGAAGAGCAAAAGGGAGGAGAGGATAGAAAGAACAGTAGGGAAGAGTGTGAATTGATGGTAGTTCTCAAGCCTATTTTGTATTGATCCAATTGTTCCACCCGAAGGAGCCATGGATCAAGTGCCCTGAAGCACTAGAGATTCATCAGTTTTTAAGTCAGTTTACCCTTTACCCAACTCAAATCGATTTGACCAACTCCGATGCATAGTTTTCCCATTCTCTTTTACAGATCCAATACTTACTTGGACTGCAACATTTTATACATTCCAAAAGACTCCGAAGTAGATTAATAACCAACTCTCATTTTGTTAGTCAATGTAGAGGGAAAACAAATTTGAGGTCAGGTGATGCAGTATGGGGAAGAAGACTCACCTACGAAGGAGCGGGAAATGGAGGTGTGTCCATTGCGGATAGGTGGGGGAGGGGGCGGGGGTCCGGCAGGGGTACGGGAAGGAGGAGGAGGGGGCTTGCCACGGCTGTGAGGCTCTGAGGGGCTACCTCTGTAGGGGGGGGGTGGAGGGGGGGCATCCCGACCACCATTTCGTTGAGTCGACCCAGGCGGGGGTGGAGCTGTACAGACAACAAAGGTACGTTCATTAAGGAATAATAGAGCAACCACACTGGCTAACCATCAGTCATTACAACACAACAGTAAGACAGGAACCCTAGAAAAACACTGTAGGCCTGTCATGACACGCCACCTTCCTGACTGTAGCGCCACGCCTTGCCACACTACTTTTTCTACACTAATTTAAATTTCTGCACGAATAAACAATCACCTCTCCTCGCTTGCCTCACATTATGATAGGTGATTGACAAGAGGAGATTGAGGTTAAACGAGGTAAAACAAGAATTGTGACACAGCACAGTGAGAACGTGACCGAACTATGTGACTGAACTATGCATAACAAAACAGTAGAAAGCGTCAAAAAAAATATTTAGAACTTAATGGACTTGAAATGGAACTGTCCCTAACCCAGCTCCATTACAGGTAGAGGAACAAGGAGAGCACTAGTAGCAACATACCTGCTCCTCTACCGGGGGGCTCACGGACTGGAGGGGGTGGGCGTCCGCCTGGCGGGGAGGGGGAGGGCGGCGGGGGTGGAGCTTGCCCACGGGTTGGAGTGTGTCCAGGTCCGGGTGACGGCTTCTTGCTGAGGGAGTTGTTCCTCTGAGGTAGCTCCGGGGTGGCTTCATTAACTGGGCTGGAGGGGCCATTGGTCATGGGCTGGCGGTACGGGGGAAGAGGTGGACCCAGAGAGGAGGAAGACGAGGATGCCGAGGAGCCCCCTGACGTCAGGGGCCGGCGGTTGTTGTTGGGAGAAGGGGGTGGAGGAGGGGCACTGTTGCGGGCCGGCACCGGGGAAGTCCCCCTCTGTCCTGGCGTGGGAGGGAGGGGCTTCTCCCGGTTGTAGGAGGGGGCGGGTGGTGGCGCCTTCTGAGTTGGGGCAGGGGGTGCGTTGCCCCGGCGAGAGAAAGGGGGAGGAGGTGGAGGGGCCGAGGAGCTGTGCTTCATACCACTGTTAGGGCTGCCTCCGCTGAGGGGGCGGGAGAGGTCGGGGAGGGAGGGCCTCTGGGATCGGGAGTGCTCCGGGGGAGAGGCCTGTTGGGCTGAGCAGTCTGTGTTGTCCTGGCGAACAGGGGGTCCGGGGGGACGAGGAGCCGCGGGGCGCGTGCCAGGAGGCGTCAGGGATGACCTGCCAACCGAACCATCTGCACAAAAAAAAAAATAATGTCATCAGCAATTTATATGAAGATTAATTTATACATGAACAGAAAACATTTTCTATTTTATTTTACTAGGCAAGTCAGTTAAGAACAAATTCTTATTTTCAATGTTAACTGCCTGTTCAGGGGCAGAACGACAGATTTGTACCTTGTCAGCTCGGGGAATTGAACTTGCAACCTTTCGGTTACTAGTCCAACGCTCTAACCACTAGGCTACCCTGCCGCCTCATGAGGTCATGAGGACATTTCTCAGTGCAGAGTTACTACAGAACAGAAATGTATAGTTGTTTTATTCATCATAATCCCTTCATATGATGAAATCTAAGACTAATGCAGACGTGCAGGTTAGGGAACTCATTATTGTAAATCAGCAAATGCCTGTCAGATATATTACAGTCCTGCTCAATGACAACACTGAAACCTGACATTCTGCCCAATCTAAGCAGTCAAAACCCAGTGCTCATTTTTCACCTATTGCAATCATGCTTTGACAAAGAAGCTTGCTCCCAAACTTGGCAGCGATAAATGTAATGGAAGGGAATTAAATTGCTGTGCTAAACCTTCTTTTTCAATATAAGTTTGACAGACCACTCCTTCAGCGGTCCAGATTGTTTTGGGAAATCTTTAAGCATCACCATTAGTAAAAACAGTTAAGATATTAAATTCTTGCCTCCGACTGGTCGTAATTTAGGCACACCTGCCTGGAAAAGACCTCCCATCGGCTGAATGGCCCCCGACGAGCCTCCTCCACCTACATTACTAACACCAGCACCACCTGCTTTAGGCTCTGGACAGGGAAGAAAACAAGGTTAAATGACATACATTACAATAGTAACCTATATGTATAATTACCCTCATGGTCTCCCATTTCACTCCTGTGAAATAAACCTTGACCCCCCCCAGTGAGTGTGCTTCATGCAATACCCTAGCCTCATCAGTTCTGTGCTTCTTACTTCCATCCAATCAGATTAGTCAGTAAAACACTACCAGAATAGTAGATCTGAGACAAGGGTGAACCTTAGTGGTGCTGTGGCCTTACTTTCTAAGATGGGTGCGCTCCTGTCATTGACCACCCCGACCTTCTTCAGCTTGGCCCCTTTGTGGATGTCACCGAGCAGGGCTCCTCTGCCTTTGGCCTCATCTCGGTTGAGCTTAGGTGGGGTGGTGTTGGCCTGCAAGGGGAGGGGAAGAGAGAGTGCGTGCCCTCTAGTTAGCTCAGCATAGCACACTTTATGCTACCGTAGAACAGACTGAGTACATAACCTAATTTCTCGTGGACAGACTACATAAACAGTACAGTAGATCTGTCATGATACAACGGGATGTGTATGATAATGAGCAGCATTAGTTTGGGTGCTTTGGACAAATCACGATTTCACAGGAGTCTTTTGAATTTGGGATGGGGAGGGGCCATTTGGCCCATAGACTTGGTGTAACTAGACGAGATTATACACTGCTCAAAAAAATAAAGGGAACACTTAAACAACACAATGTAACTCCAAGTCAATCACACTTCTGTGAAATCAAACTGTCCACTTAGGAAGCAACACTGATTGACAATAAATTTCACATGCTGTTGTGCAAATGGAATAGACAACAGGTGTAAATTATAGGCAATTAGCAAGACACCCCCAATAAAGGAGTGGTTCTGC
>QNTS01000299.1:0-79257 GCA_003317085.1 Hucho hucho
GTGTGTGTGTGTGTGTGTGTGTGTGTGTGTGTGTGTGTGTGTGTGTGTGTGTGTGTGTGTGTGTGTGTGTGTGTGTGTGTGTGTGTGTGTGTGTGTGTGTGTGTGTGTGTGTGTGTGTGTGTGTGTACTGGGGGCTGTACAGTCCCATGGGGAACAGTGGCATTAGAAATTAAACTGTGACTGCTCTGATAGCTAATAGCCATGCTGCATGATAACAACACAGCTGCTATGAAACGTCTTCCTCTGATGTCTGTTACAAACCGCTACAGTTTCACTAGCCTTTCATCAAACTTCAAACTTTTAAATATTTAAATAAGAATATAAAGAGTGAATATTGATACTAGGGTGGTATAATACTTTGACAATGTTCAATAGTTTTGACACACAAAATGTAGGTCACATAAAAGCATTTGGTTTCACTACATTTCACATGAACATTGTAATATTTTAACTGGCGTTTAATTCAGAAAACAAAAAAAACTATGGCATTACAGAAATGAACAAATATCTAAATTATGTGAAAATTCAAATAATTTCCACCATGAAATAATTGTAACAACTACCATACCAAATACTGAGCATACAGTCTTTTACTGTAATGTTACATCTCTGGTCATGGCCGTCCTCTATGCCAGGCAGCACATGACCCCTTTGTCACTGTAGGATAATCACAGATGAACACTCACAATAGGAAATGCTTAAGCACTACAGTAGCAGTGGGCTAAAATCCGCAGTATGATGATTAGACTGACACATTTGTCTCTCGGTAAAGAAAATAATCCATTGATGGCACTATTCAGTCATTCAGTCATTTCCCTACCGCTGCCACCCACATCCTGCCTCTTTATCCTTCATAATAGTGGGTGGCAGACAGACAGATAAGACCTCTGTCAGGGGATATGACAGAGGGAAATAACAGTCACTGAGACAGCTAGAGGGGTGAGGTAAATCTATCTGTCACTCTGCATACAGTGCTGTCGTGTATGACCTGTCTCTCCTGCTGTAGTACGCTCTCCCTCTGACTCACCACGCAGAGTTTAGTTACTACGTACTGCATGTGTGTATGAGAGAGAGCTCAACCAATATTACCAGTAGAAAAAACAACAACTTGTGGAGCATGTTGAAAAGGCTAATTACAATTAGGAATTTTTACTACAATAATACCCTTGGATTTTGCCAACAATGATTATAAATTTTTTAAAGCAACAATAACAATATATGGAAGAAGAAAAACTGTACTATTATTTACAGTTCTTTGGACACTAACCACTAACCTTAATGAACAAAGCTCTTATTTAAGGGTTTTGGGCCTCTTCATCCACAGTATATCAACAGTCTCCTCTGTAGATATGGCAGGGCAGAGAACCACACCAGACCTGATAAAGCCAGTGTAATCCTGCCTCATGGTTAATGTCAGGCCCCACTGAAGTTGTTTGATCCTGGGTTAGTGGTGGTGACTCTCAGCCCTGTGTGTTGGATTCACCAGGCATACACACTCTCTCAGAACTCTGTTAAGGGAGTGTNTAGCCACTTTAAACAATGCCATTTATATAATGTTTACATATCCTACATTACTCATCTCATATATATATGTGTATATACTGTACTCCATGCCATCTACTGCATCTTGCCTATGCCGGTCAGCCATCGCTCATCCATATATTTATATGTACATACTCGTATTCATTCCTTTACTCTTGTGTGTATAAGGTAGTTGTTGTGAATTTGTTAGATTACTTGTTAGATACTACTGCATGGTCGGAACTAGAAGCACAAGCATTTCGCTACACTCGCATTAACATCTGCTAACCATGTGTATGTGACAAATAAAATTTGATTTGATTTGATTTGACCTGCTACACAGAGACTTCTGACAATGCTTTAGGAATTGGTATAATTATTGAGTTTTTCCACAATACTGGCACGGGTTGCTGGTCGAGTGAGGATTGGAAAATGTCTGTAAAAACACCAGCCAATTGTTCAGCACAGTGCTTTAACACATGTCCTGGGCTTTTGTATGCATCAGACTGTTTAACAACTCTCTCAAACATTTGTAATGATGCTTCCATTTGTTTTACCTTCAACACAAAGTTGTCTGATTCAAATCTTGAGAAGAAAACATTCAGTTCATTAGCCATGTTCTGTCCCTCATATCTCCCAAGGTCAGCAGTGTTTTATCCCCTGCCTATGTGGGGGGCACTAGCCATGGATTTAATCCCTTGCCAGGCCACCCTTGAGTTTTCTGAGGAGAGGATCCTCTCCACCCTTTGCTTGTATGCCTCTTTGTCCACCAAAAATCAAATCAAATCAAATTTATTTATAAAGCCCCCCTTACATCAGCTGATGTCACAGAGTGCTGTACAGAAACCCAGCCTAAAACCCCAAACAGCAAGCAATGCAGGTGTAAAAGCACTGCAGGTGTAAAAGCACGGTGGCTAGGAAAAACTCCCTAGAAAGGCCAAAACCTAGGAAGAAACCTAGAGAGGAACCAGGCTGTGAGGGGTGGCCAGTCCTCTTCTGGCTGTGCCGGGTGCAGATTATAACAGAACATGGACAAGATTTTAAAATGTTCATAAAACAGGCAGAACAGTTGAAACTGGAGAAGCAGCACGGCCAGGTGGACTCGGGACATCAAGGAGTCATCAGGCCAGGTAGGCCTTGAGGAATGGTCCTAATGCTCAGGTCCTCCGAGAGAGAGAAGAAGAAAAAAGAAAGAAAGAGAGAGATAATTAGAGAGAGCATACTTAAATTCGCACAGGACACCAGATAAAATAAATACTCCAGATATAACAGACGGACCCTAACCCCCCGACACATAAACTACTGCAGCATAAATACTGGGGGCTGAGACAGGAGGGGTCGGGAGACACTGTGGCCCCGTCCGACGATACCCCCGGACAGGGCCAAACAGGCAGGATATAACCCCACCCACTCTGCCGAAGCACAGCCCCCACACCACTAGAGGGAAATCTTCAACCACCAACTTACCATCCTGAGACAAGGCCGAGTATAGCCCACAAGATCTCCGCCACGGCACCAGTAAGCCAGTGACTCAGCCCCTGTAATAGGGTTAGAGGCAGAGAATCCCAGTGGAGGGGANGTAGGTATGTACGGCAGGACCAAATTGGAAAGATAGGTAGGAGCAAGCCCATGTAATGCTTTGTAGGTTAGCAGTAAAACCTTGAAATCAGCCCTTGCCTTAACAGGAAGCCAGTGTAGAGAGGCTAGTACTGGAGTAATATGATCAAATTTTGGGGTTCTAGTCAAGATTCTAGCAGCCGTGTTTAGCACTAACTGAAGTTTATTTAGTGCTTTATCCGGGTAGCCGGAAAGTAAAGCATTGCAGTAGTCTAACCTAGAAGTTACAAACGCATGGATTAACTTTTCTGCATCATTTTTGGACAGAAAGTTTCTGATTTTTACAATGTTACGTAAATGGAAAAAAGCTGTCCTTGAAACAGTCTTGATATGTTCGTCAAAAGAGAGATCAGGGTCCAGAGTAACGCCGAGGTCCTTCACAGTTTTATTTGAGACGACTGTACAACCATCAAGATTAATTGTCAGATTCAACAGAAGATCTCTTTGTTTCTTGGGACCTAGAACTAGCATCTCTGTTTTGTCAGAGTTTAAAAGTAGAAAATTTTCCGCCATCCACTTCCTTATGTCTGAAACACAGGCTTCCAGGGAGGGCAATTTTGGGGCTTCACCATGTTTCATCGAAATGTACAGCTGTGTGTCATCCGCATAGCAGTGAAAGTTAACATTATGTTTCCGAATGACATCACCAAGTGGTAAAATATATAGTGAAAACAGTAGTGGTCCCAAAACAGAGCCTTGAGGAACACCGAAATTTACAGTTGATTTGTCAGAGGACAAACCATCCACAGAGACAAACTGATATCTTTCCGACAGATAAGATCTAAACCAGGCCAGAACTTGTCCATGTAGACCAATTTGGGTTTCCAATCTCTCCAAAAGAATGTGGTGATCGATGGTATCAAAAGCAGCACTAAGGTCTAGGAGCACGAGGACAGTTGCAGAGCCTCGGTCTGACGCCATCAAAAGGTCATTTACCACCTTCACAAGTGCAGTCTCAGTGCTATGGTGGGGTCTAAAACCAGACTGAAGCGTTTCGCATACATTGTTTGTCTTCAGGAAGGCAGTGAGTTGCTGCGCAACAGCTTTTTCTAAAATTTTTGAGAGGAATGGAAGATTCGATATAGGCCGATAGTTTTTTATATTTTCTGGGTCAAGGTTTGGCTTTTTTAAGAGAGGCTTTATTACTGCCACTTTTAGTGAGTTTGGTACACATCCGGTAGATAGAGAGCTGTTTATTATGTTCAACATAGGATCTGTCTTTTGATCTCACGTTGTACATCTCTTAAAGCCTGTCTATCACCCTCAGCATAAACTGCCTTCTTCCTATCAAGTAATGATTTTAGATGTTTTGATACCCAAGGCTTATTGTTTGGGAAGATTTTACAGGTTCTAGTAGGCACAACTGACTCAACGCAGAAGTTTACATAGTCTGAAACAACATCTGTGAGTTCATCAAGATCAGAGCTGCTGTCCTCAAATACCTCCCACATAGTACAGTCAAAACACCCCTGGAGACAAGTGATAGTGTTGTCATTCCAGATCTGGACAGTTTTAACTGTGGGTTTCTCCCTCTCCAGGAGCCGACAGTAGGTTGCCCTGAGGTAGACCACATTGTGGTCTGATGTCCCCAGGGGAAGTCTGGTGGTGGCAGAGAACGCATTTGGTATTGTCCCACAGCACAAATCAAGAGTCCTATTTTTCCTAGTGTGACATTTCACATACCGGCAGTATGTGCGCAGGACTTTGTGTAAGGTACAGTTGTTAAAATCCCCTAAATTAAATGTGGTTGAGTCGGGGGAGATGGATTCCAGTTTCTGTGACAGATTATAAATAATCTCTGATGCCTTTGTTATATTAGTTTTTGGTTGAATGTACACAACGGTAACAAACAATTGGGGGAACTCACGGGACAGATGGTAGGGTCGCAGTGACACAGAAAGCAGTTCAATGTCGGAGGTACAGAGTCTCTCTCTTACCAGGATCGATTTACACCACTGGTCCCTGACAAGCAGGCAGACGACCCCGCTGTGAAGTTTCACTGTGTCTGTCAGATCACGGTCCGCTCTGACCAGAGTGAAGCTGGCCGGCTCCACTTCTCTGTCTGGGACTCTGTCATCCAGCCAAGTCTCAGTAAATGCCAGCAAATAGGCCTCCCGATATTCGTGTTGGAAGCGCAGATTCACTGACAGCTCATCCGCTTTCCCCCTCAGTGACTGGGCATTAATCAGCAAGGTGGTGGGTAAGGGAAGTTTGTTCTTACATTTTTTAAATCTTTGTCTGATTCCCCCGCGTTTTCCATGTTTGCGTTTGTAATCCACTCGCAGACAATCAGGGATTAGATGGGCCATTGGGATATCCATCGCGTTCGAGTTGCATTGTTGTAAGAACTCCCTGCTGTATTGGATTCCGCTGCAAGCAGCGTTTTCATAATTTTGTCTGTTTGTAGCGGGTATGTACACGATCAACAAGATCAGTCCAACACCCCACCACTGTGAATCCATGGTTGGCAGATTGTTTGTAAACTAAGTGTACAAATTAAAAACATAAAAGAACGCCACACCAAACGTCACACACACTGCAGGGCACAACAGAGCCGCACCCAGGTTCCTCAGAGAGGAGTTCTGTTAAGGTTAGGGGAATGGTTAGCTAAAAGTGTTAGGGTTAGCTAACATGCTAAGTAGTTGCAAAGTAGCAAGTAGTTGAAAAAAAAATTAAGTTGCAACTACTGCAACTCCCTACTAGTCCAGCTCCATATCTCTGCAACTAATCCAGAATGCAGTATATCTGGTGTTAAACCTTTCTCAGAGCATTTCGGAAAATCCGAGACATTTAGTATATGTTTTGTTTCGTATGTTATGTATTGATTTGTGGATGTCCATCACCCATTGTTACAAATTAATATTCAAATTATACACTGAGTGTACAAACACTAAGTACACCTGCTCTTTCCATGACATAGACTGACAAGGTGAATTCAGCTGAAAGCTATGGTCCCTTATTGATGACAAAAAATGTAAGGGCCTTTGAACAGGGTATGGTAGTAGGTGCCAGGCACAACGGTTTGTGTCTCGAACTGCAACGCTGCTGGGTTTTTCACCCTCAACAGTTTTCTGTGTGTATCAAGAATAGTCCACCGGCCAAAGGACATCCAGCCAACTTGACAGAACTATGGGAAGCATTGGTAGTCAACAAGGGTCAGTATCCCTGTGGAATGATTTCGACACCTTTTAAAGTCCATGAGCCTACGAATTGAGACTGTTCTGAGGGCAAAAGGATGGGGTGCAACTCAATATTAGGAAGGTGCTCCTAATGTTTGGTATACGCAGTGTTTGTTACTAATTTGCAAAACGTATAATATGTTACGAATTTGCAAAATACATGATATACTACGAATTCTAGTTACGTGACTAGGTCTCTAACGTTAGCTAGCTGGCTAATGTTAGCTAGGCTAGGGCTTAGGGTTAAGTTTAGGTTAAAGGGTTAAGATTAGGGGAATGGTTAGCTAAAAGTGTTAGGGTTAGCTAACATGCTAAGTAGTTGCAAAGTAGCAAGTAGTTAAATGTATGTTGTCAATGATGAGATTCGAACTCTCAACCTTCGGTTTGCTAGACGTTAACATTATACAGGTGGTTGGTTGGGATGGATGGATGGACGAGTGGGCATATAATGCAAATGTCAATCAACCCAAAGGTTGCGCGTTCGAATCTCATCAGGGACAACATTAGCAACTTCAACTATTTACTACTTTTTAGCTACTTTACAACTACTTAGATTGTTAGCTAATCCTTCCGCTAACCCTTCACCTAAACTCCTAACCATAACTTTAGCCAGTTAGCATGAAAATACATGTTTCTTGGTTGAACATTTCAGATAAATGTCCCACAAACATAGGGTTCTCTGGAGTTTAATGGTGTCACCATGAATGGGCAAAAATTATAATGATAAAATACCTCAAAGACCAATGTATTAAAATAAACTACAAAATACTTGTATTTTGAAATGTATTTAATTAAAATATATGTATTTTAAAATACAGAAATACATTTGCATACAATTATACATAGCTGGCCCAAACAGCTGCAACATTCTCAGTAACATTTACAGAAACTATTTACTTTCTATTACTGTGATATGATGTTTATCTACCCTAGTTGAATGCACTGACAAAGTCACTCTGGCTAAGAGTGTCTGCTAAATGACAAATGTAAATGTATACTCAACAAAAATAAACACAATATGCAACTATTCAACGGTTTAGCTGAGTTACAGATCAATTAAGGAAATCAGTCAATAAAAAAAAAATAAGTAGCCTCTAATCTATGGATTTCACATGACTGGGCAGGGGCGCAGCCATGGGCGGGCCTGGCGCCCAAGAGGGTGGGCCTATGCCTTCCCAGGCCCACCCATGCCCAGTCATGTGAAATCCACTGGGGAGCAAGGCCCAGCCAATCAGAATTAGTTTTTCCGCACAAAAATGCTTTATTACAGACAGAATTACTCCTCAGTTTCATCCGCTGTCTGAGTGGCTGGTCTCAGACGAGCCCGCAGGTGAAGAAGCCGGATGTGGAGATCCTGGGCTGGCGTGGTTACACATGGTCTGCAGCCGTGAGCCTTGTTGGACATATTGCCAAATTCTCTAAAACGAGAAATTAACATTACATTCTCTGGCAACAGCTCTGGTGGACATTCCTGCAGTCAGCATGCAAATTGCATGCTCCCTCAAAACTTGAGACATCTGTGGCATTTTGTTGTGTGACAAAACTGCACATTTTAGAGTGGCCTTTTACTGTCCCCAGTGTAGTGTTTGAGAGATAAGCAGCATGTTAGCATATTATGCACATCTGTTTAAAATGGTATGCACGTGTTCAGTGTGTGATATTGGAAATATGTATCTGATTGGATGTGCATAGCTTAATTGGCAGGCCTTCATTGGTTGTTGGCCAGGGTATTCAAGTGTGCTACCTTTGAGCAGGTGCAGATGGACTCAGTTTGGAACCGGTTATGTTGTATTTGCTATCATGTTGGAAATAAACCGTCTTTGTGAAGGTAATGCTTTATACTGTCGAGTTTCTCTTTGCAACTAAAAAGAACCCACTTCCTTTAATAACAGGGGATGCAACAGATTGGCGACGAGGTACCATAGTTTTTGTCTGAAGGGGAATGGAGCGAGCAAGAAAGTGCTAGCTCCGTCAAGACAGTCTGTGTGGAAAAGCTAGCACTGAAGCTGGCGTTCGGCAAGGCCGAGGATTTTCACTTCGAGGAAAGTGAGGAAAGTTTAGAAGCCTATTTAGAAAGGTTGTAACAGTATTTTGAAGCTAATGGGCTAAAGTACGAGGATGATAAGTCAAAAGCCATTTTTGTGACGACTGTTGGCAGAAACACTCACAATTTGTTAATGGAATTAAGTGCACCACAGAAATCAAGAGAAAAAAACGTTGACAGAGTTGGTTGCTCTGTTTATTTCTGAACGATGCACGTTTTCTTGAAGAGTCATTAGGTACTATATTTGTGTGCAGTGTTTAAAGTTGCAGAGTTGAGAGACTGTTTACTGAACGTAGCTCACACAAAATACTTAACATTAGCACTTGCTGTGGATATGGGATTTTCTTTTGAAGTAATAAAGAAAAGTGCACACTAGTTTTCACAAAATACTTTTAAAGCAAATGCAGTCGAGAAAAAAGTGTTGCCAAGAAAACAGAGGCAACAGATAAAACATGTTACCATTGCACGGGAAAAGGCACAAGCCAGTTGAGTGCCGCTACAAGGATTTTGAGTGTCGGGAGTACATGAAGAAAGGACACATAGACAGGGTATCCCGCTCTCTTCAAGTGTGAAAGAATGACACGAAGCAAGCGAAATGGAACAAGCTCCTGGAAGCTACTGAGGGAGAGGCCTCCTTACTGCAACTGCAGGAAGACGAGAGGAGCAACGATGATCAACACCAGGGCCACACACTCCAGCGAGAGAGAGGACAAGAACGTCATTGCAACAGAGATGAGCGATGCGTCACACTCAAGCGCCAGAGTGAAGAGCATTACATCTCACATGAGAGCCAGACATATGATAAAGGGACGTCAGCTGTTTTCACCACTGACTAGGAGTTGGGTAACGTAAAAGTAACTGAACTGTGCAGCAGTTCCTGTGATATCAGAGAGGTTGTAAACTGTGTTAAAAAAGGTACAGTAAAGAGTCACTAGTTCTAAGAGGGAAAATCTCAGTTAAGGTCAAGTGTAATAGGAGCACTAAAACTTTACACTTGATCTAAAGTTTTAGGAAAGGGTCCTGCCCTGCTGGGTAGAGACTGGATCAGTCAGTTGAAGCTAGACTGGTCATGTGTACACAGAGTAACAGCTGTAGAGACAGTAGAGGGTTTGTGTGAAAAATATTCCTCAGTGTTTCAGCCAGAGCTGGGAATGCTAAAAGGTATCAGAGCCAAGATACATATACTGTACAGTGCATTTGGAAAGAATTCAGACCCCTTGACTTTTTCCACATTTTGTTACCTTACAGCCTTATTCTAAAATGGATTATAGTTTTTCCCCTCTCATCAATCTATACACAATACCCCATAATGACAGTGTAAAAATAGGTTTTTAGAATTTTTGCAAATATATTAGAAAGAAAAAATGAAAATATCACATATATATAAGTATTCAGACCCTTTACTCAGTACTTTGTTGAAACACCTTTGGCAACAAAGGAAAGTACAGAGAGATGCTGCTCCATAGCGCTCAGAACCTCAGACTGGGGAGAAGGTTCACCTTCCAACAAGACAATGACCCTAAGCACACAGCCAAGACAACGCAGGAGTGGCTTCGGGACACGTCTTTGAATGGCCTTGAGTGGCCCTGCCAGAGCCCGGAATTGAACTTGATCGAACATCTCTGGAGAGCTGAAAATAGCTGTGCAGCGACGCTCCTCGTCCAACCTGACAGAGCTTGAGAGGATCTGCAGAGAAGAATGGGCTAAACTCCCCAAATACATGTGTGCCAAGCTTGTAGCGTCATATCCAAGAAGACTTGAGGTTGTAATCGCTGCCAAAGATTACAGATATTAATACACCGTTTGTAGTTATTTTACTCCCGTACATACACGTTTGATTACACAATATGGTGTCAGAAGTGGGATAGAACAAGTGTATTTACTAACAGAGTTGAGTTTACAGTACCGGGTTGAAAAGTTTTGGGAAGAAAATCACGGAGGCTAATCAGCATGGAAGACATTGAGGGAGAAACAGAGCAGCCACTGTCAGTGGGAAGAGGCCAGCTGCCCGTGCAAGGTGCAGCGGGAGGGGCACAGATACTAGTGCATACAGGCCCAAGTGCTACATTTAGCATACAGCCATCGGAGCCGTTAGATTTTTCTAAACCTCAAGAATGGACCAAATGGATTAGGAGGTTTGAGCGCTTTCGTCAGGCGAGTAATCTTCACACATCTACCTTAGAGAAACATCTAAACACTCATGTACTGTATGGGCGACGAAGCAGATGACGTTTTGAGGGGTCTAAACCTAAACGAACTCGAGCAAAAACATTATACCGGACAAAGGAGTACAGCCCGACCCAACAAAGACAGCAGCTTTCAAGGAGATGGCGGAACCTTCCAACGTCAGCGAGCTGCAGAGCTTTTTTGGAATGGTGAACCAACTGGGAAAGTTCATCCCTCAGTTAGCAGAAAATAACAAACCTCTCAGAAAAACCACTGGTACTGGGAGGCCAACCAAGTCAAAGCCTTCAAAGAGCTGAAGGAGGAGCTGACATCCACACCCGGGCCAGCCCTGTATGATCCAAACAAAGAGGTCAAGGTGTCAGACGATGCATCTTCATACGGACTAGGAAGAGTGTTGCTGCAGAAGAAGAGCAAGGAATGAAGATCCGTTGCCTACGCTTCCTGGTCTCTCACACTGACCAAGCAGAGATACACTCAAGTAGAAAAAGAAGCTCTGGGGGTGACATGGGCAAGTTAAAGATTCAGAGACTTTCTCATTGGTCAACACTTTCAGCTGGAAACTGATCACAAACCACTCCTGACCCTCCTGGGGAACCAACCCTTGGACACCCTTCCCCCACGAATCCAAAGCTTCAGGATGAGATATTCCTACATGATTGCTCATGTCCCTGGAAAGAGTCTGTGGACTGTAGACACGTTGTCACGTGCGCCAGTCAAAGCCAAAGCTACTGCTGCCGAAAAGGAACTCAGGGAGAGCACAAATACAGTTGAAGTCGGAAGTTTACATACACCTTAGTTAAATACATTTAAACTATAATTCCTGACATTTAATCCTAGTAAGAATTGCCTGTCTTAAGTCAGTTAGGATCACCACTTTATTTTAAGAATGTGAAATGTCAGAATAATAGTAGAGAGAATGATTTATTTAAGCTTTTATTTCTTTCATCACATTCCCAGTGGGTCAGAAGTTTACATACACTCAATTTAGTATTTGGTAGCATTGCCTTTAAATTGTTTAACTTGGGTCAAACGTTTTGGGTAGCCTTCCACAAGCTTCCCACAATAATTTTGGCCCATTCTTCCTGACAGAGCTGGTGTAACTGAGTCAGGTTTGTAGGCCTCCTTGCTCGCACACACTTTTTCAGTTCTGCCCACAAATTTTCTATAGGATTGAGGTCAGGGCCTTGTGATGGCCACTCCAATACCTTGACTTTGTTGTCCTTAAGCCATTTTGACACAACTTTAGAAGTATGCTTGGGGTCATTGTCCATTTGGAAGACCCATTTGAGACCAAGCTTTAACTTCCTGACTGATGTCTTGAGATGTTGCTTCAATATATCCACATAATTTTCTCTCCTCATGATGTCATCTATTTTGTGAAGTGCACCAGTCCCTCCTGCAGCAAAGCACCCCCACAACATGATGCTGCCACCACTGTGCTTCACGGTTGGGATGGTGTTCTTCGGCTTGCAAGCCTCCCCCTTTTTCCTCCAAACATAATGATGGTCATTATGGCCATACAGTTCTATTTTGTTTCATGAGACCAGAGGACATTTCTCCAAAAAGTATGATCTTTGTCCCCATGTGCAGTTGCAAACCGTAGTCTGTTTTTTTATTACGGTTTTGGAGCAGTGGTCGCTATAGGACTTGTTTTACCGTGGATATAGATACTTTTGTACCGGCTTCCTCCAGCATCTTCACAAGGTCCTTTGCTGTTGTTCTGGGATTGATTTGCACTTTTTGCACCAAGGTACATTCATCTCTAGGAGACAGAACACGTCTCCTTCCTGAGCGGTATGACAGCTGCGTGGTCCAATGCTGTTTATACTTGTGTACTATTGTTTGTACAGATGAACGTGGTACCTTCAGGCTTTTGGAAATTGCTCCCAAGGATGAACCAGACTTGTGGAGGTCTCCAATTTTTTTCTGAGGTCTTGAATGATTTCTATTGATTTTCCCATGATGTCAAGCAAAGAGGCACTGACTCTGAAGGTAGGCCTTGAAATACATCCACAGGTACACCTCCAATTGACTCAAATTATGTAAATTAGCCTATAAGAAGCTTCTAAAGCCATGACACCATTTTCTGGAATTGTTCAAGGTGTTTAAAGGCACAGTCAGCTTAGTGTATGTAAACTTCTGACCCACTGGAATTGTGATATAGTGAATTATAAGTGAAATAGTCTGTCTGTAAACAATTGTTGGAAAAATTACTTGTGTCATGCACAAAGTAGATGTCCTAACCAACTTGCCAAAACTAAAACTATACAAGACATTTGTGGAGTGTTTGAAAAACAAGTTTTAATGACTCCAACCTAAGTGTATGTAAACTTCCGACTTCAACTGTATAGTCGTGGCCAAAAGTTTTGAGAATGACACAAATATTAATTTCCACAAAGTTTGCTGCTTCAGTGTCTTTAGAAATTTTTGCCAGATGTTACTATGGAATACTGAAGTATAATTACAAGCATTTCATGAGTGTCAAAGGCTTTTATTGACAATTACATGAAGTTGCAAAGAGTCAATATTTGCAGTGTTAACCCTTCTTTTTCAAGACCTCCGCAATCCGCCCTGGCATGCTGTCAATTAACTTCTGGGCCACATCCTGACTGATGGCAGCCCATTCTTGCAGAATTTGTGGGTTTTTGTTTGTCCACCCGCCTCTTGAGCATTGACTACAAGTTCTCAATGGGATTAAGGTCTGGGGAGTTTCCTGGCCATGGACCCAAAATATCGATGTTTTGTTCCCCGAGCCACTTAGTTATCACTTTTGCCTCATGCCAAGGTGCTCCTTCATGCTGGAAAAGGCATTGTTCGTCACCAAACTGTTCCTGGATGGTTGGGAGAAGTTGCTCTCGGAGGATGTGTTGGTACCATTCTTTATTCATGGCTGTGTTCTTAGACAAAATTGTGAGTGAGCCCACTCCCTTAGCTGAGAAGCAACCCCACACATTAATGGTCTCAGGATGCTTTACTGTTGGCATGACACAGGACTGATGGTAGCGCTCACCTTGACTTCTCCGGACAAGCTTTTTTCCGGATGCCCCAAACAATCGGAAAGGGGATTCCTCAGAGAAAATGACTTTACCCCAGTCCTCAGCAGTCCAATCCCTGTACCTTTTGCAGAATATCAGTCTGTCTCTGATGTTTGCTGGACTTTCTTGGGCGCCCTGAAGCCTTCTTCACAACAATTGAACCGCTCTCCTTGAAGTTCTTGATGATCCGATAAATGGTTGATTTAGGTGCAATCTTACTGGCAGAAATATCCTTGCCTGTGAAGCCCTTTTTGTGCAAAGCAATGATGGCGGCACGTGTTTCCTTGCAGGTAACCATGGTTGACAGAGGAAGAACAATGATTCCAAGCACCACCCTCCTTTTGAAGCTTCCAGTCTGTTATTCAAACTCAATCAGCATGACAGAGTGATCTCCAGCCTTGTCCTCGTCAACACTCACACTTGTGTTAATGAGAGACTTACATGATGTCAGCTGGTTCTTTTGTGGCAGGGCTGAAATGCAGTGGAAATGTTTTTGGGGGATTCAGTTCATTTGCATGGCAAAGAGAGACTTTGCAATTAATTGCAATTCATCTGATCACTCTTCATGACATTCTGGAGTACATGCAAATTGCCATCATACAAACTGAGGCAGCAGACTTTGTGAAAATGTATATTTGTGTTATTCTCAAAACTTTTGGCCACATCTGTATGTTGACTACTTTTCTTAGCAGATGTACAGTACAATCGTCGCAAATTGAATTATGGGGAGTTTCAGGCCCCGGATTGAACATAATTGTACACTCGCAAAGCCACTGAAAACGAGGGCTGAGGGGCTTACGTTGCAAACTTCCCTTGCTTGGCTAATCATTTGGACCACCCTCCAAGATGGCAACAGGGATTCCCCACAGGGCATAAGGCGAGGGTAAGTGGACGAGGGTGTGTCTTTTAAGTGTTTGAACCATAGCCCACATTTAGTCAAACCATAGTCAAACCATATTTACCATGGGCATTGCGATCAGGTCGTGTGCAGCTGCACTCCGAATTGATGATTACTTGTGTGCTGCCATATGTAGGCAGGATTTAAAATAACCTTAATTTACGTTGTAACATACTCAGGTACAAAACTCAAAACTCAGGTACAAAACTCAAAACTTTTAGACAAGACTGACTTCATTGAAATACATCCACAGGTACACCTCCAATTGACTCAAATGATGTCAATTAGCCTATCAGAATCTTCTAAAGCCATGACATCATTTTCTGGAATTTTCCAAGCTGTTTAAAGGCACAGTCAACTTAGTGTATGTAAACTTCTGACCCACTGGAATTGTGATACAGTGAATTATAAGTGAAATAATCTGTCTGTATAAACAATTGTTGGAAAGGTTACTTGTGTCATGCACAAAGTAGATATCCTAAACGACTTGCCAAAACTATAGTTTGTTAAGAAATTTGTGGAGTGTTTGAAAAACAAGATTTAATGACTCCAACCTAAATGTATGTAAACTTCCGACTTCAACTGCATAGGTGGATGCATCATGGAACAGCTTCCAGCGAGTGTTTCCTACATGGCCAATCTGAGAGATCAACTCAAAGCCAACAGTGTGTGCTCAAAAGTCATGACAATGTGTCAGGAAGGATGATCTGAGTTCAGTGGATGCAAAGGACCACTGAAACTGCAAAGGGCAGAACGCACTTTACTCAAAGTGTATGACGGTCTTCTGTTGAAAGGAACAAGACTTGTCATTCCATCAGCCTTACAAAATGATGTCTGCACTAAGTTGCACGAGGGTCATCAAGGTGTGGTCAAGTGCAGAGAACATGCACAACAGGCTGTGTGGTGGTCTGGACTCAGCCAGCAACTGAACAAATGTATGCTTAACTGCAGGACATGCATCAAAGAACACACAAACCACACAGAACAACTCATACCATTCTAACTTCCTGAGAGACCCCGGCAAAGACTGGGAGCGGACTTGTTCACTCTGAAAAGCACCACCTACCTGCTAGTGGTGGACTACTTCTCAAGGTATGTGGAAATCGCAAACCTGTCACTAACAAAGTCTGCGGACGTCATTGTTCATCTGAAGTTCATCTCCGCCCGCCATGGTGTACCTGAGGTCCTGGATACGGACAATGGGCCTCAGTTCTTCAGAAGACCCCCTTCCGACTTCGCTGGAGTGTATGAATTTTGCCATGTAACCAGCAGTCCAAAGTTCCCGCAAAGCAACAGAGAGGCGGAACGCGCCATTCAGACGGTGCAGAACCTCCTCAAGAAAGCAGCTGTCCCTTGCCTTGCTTTGCTGGCCTATCGGTCAACTCTACTCCAGAATGGCTTCAGCCCGGCACAACTGCTGATGGGACAACAGCTTCATACCACAGTGCCAACACTCCCATCGCTGTTAGACCTATCACTTTCAAACACAGCTGCAGTCAGCTCAAAGGAAAAGGAGAGGAGTGCGGATCAGCAACACAGAGTCAGCAACCTCAGCAGACTCCCACCTGGAAAGCAGGTGATAAAAGACACAGGAACAGTGCTGAGGAAACATGCAGCACCACAATCCTACATGGTGGAAGTTCCCCACAGGTCTGTCCGCAGGAACAGACATCACCTCATCCCTATGGATGGACCTGAAAACAACAACGCTACGCAGGAGAAGATTCAAGTGTCTTCACCACTCCGACACACCGCATTTCCAGAACCACCAACACCGAAGGTAATCATGGATGTACCTGCTACACACAGAACAAGGCCTGGGTGAGCAATTGTTAAACCTCAAAGACTGGACATAGCCAGAGCAACAAGAACAAAAGACTGAGCTCGAAGAAGAAAAAAAAGACAAAACAACAGCTGTCAAATTGTTACAGTTCTAACTTACATGTGTGGTAGATTTGCGCTAAAAGAAATGAGAGATGCATTTTGGTTAAAGTTTACAGAAAATATTTTATGTTCATGACTATGTTGAAATGTTACAGAAGAACTAGGCAGGAACAGACCTACCAACATAAGGGCAGAATAATCCCTTGAGGTCTATTGAGACAAAGTCAGTCTACCCTTTGTGCTCTGAAAAGGGGAGATGTGTTGTTAACTGCATATTTCATGCTGATTGGCCATATGCTAATGAGGGCCTGTGGGAATATAGAGTTTCAAGAGGAAAGCATCTCTATCTCTTGTGGCTTGTGATGTGAAGCAACGTCAAGTTAACAATAAATGTGCTTTCATAAAGATACAATTTTAGTAGTTATTTTACTCACGTACATAAAAGTTTGATTACACAACAGATACCGTTACTATCAAACATCCACTTGCTAAACTATGGTGGCCCATACTGGACAAACTGGCGAAACCAGTGGAGGCTGGTGGGAGGAGATATTCAAGGACAGGCTCATTGTAATGGTTGGAATGGAGTCAACCATGTGGTTTCCATATGTTTGATGTGATTGATACCATTCCATTAATGATACAGTTCCTTTTATTCCATTCCAGACATTACAGTGAGCACATCCTCCTATAGCTCCTCCCACCAGCCTCCTCTGGGTGAAACACACATGTAATTCCCTGCAAGAGGTTGCTAGGTATTTTATTTATGTTTTATTGTCATTTACCAGGCCCTCATAACCAATTACAAATATGTAGGCCTAGCAAGGTATAACTTTACACATCACAAAATTCAAGTCAAGTCTATTTCTCATACGCACAGAATGCACTGGCTGTATTCTGTGCCCAGACAGTGTATTCTGATCACAAAGTCAGCTAATTTCCACTACATTCATTTGCAAATCAGTTTTATTCATACACTGGCTTGTCTGGCTCGCATGTTTTTATTTTGAGCTTCCCTTCGCTTGTTTTTTCTAATGTTATTTCAGTAGTCTTCTATTAAGATTATTTTTCTATCTCACATAGCTCATTAGTACGCCCCTGTGGTTGAATATATATGTACATATTATAAGTCCTAGTATACAACAATGGATAATGTTGAACTAACAAATACCATAAAGGGATACGTTACAATTTACAACAATGAACACCTTGTGAAACAGCTGTGAAAACCAAGCTGGCAATGTTTACGATTTAAATATATAAACTTGTATCTTTTTGTGATACTGGCGTCATTAATTTATTTTCACTTTTTTTGTCGTACACTCACATGGCAATCAGACTGAGATACTTAATTTTGGTGTGTGGAATAGAGAGGTGGGTGCTGTGTGGTTGGGAGGTTCTGACTGTCACTTGTTCTCAACAGGCAGCCAGTCTCAGAAGGGGGACTTGAAGAGGGAGACTGCGAAGTCCAGGCACTGCTGTTCTCTTTGTTCTGAGTGTTTGCAGTGCTAGTGTTTTTAGTTCATCTGTGTATCTCACATATTATGTGCCCAGTATGATACGGCTAGCAAACTTTATTAGCAGATAATGACAACATGACAATAACAGTAGCTGTAGATTATGTAATGAGATGGAGGAGGGGATGGGATGGGTGGGCAGATTGTTGAGCAATCAGACGTCACTAGACGCAGAATGTCGTCTGGAGGGGGAGGAGAGAAATAGTGAAACGATGAGGAGAGAGGGAAGAGGCAGAATCAAGAGACAGGTGCTGCGGCTAGTTCTTCCTGTCACTTGTCCTCGACAGGCAGCCAGTCTCAGTCAGGGGTGGTGGGATGGAAAAGCAAACATAAAGGATACTTAATATTCAATAACATGGGCCTGGTTTAGTTGGAAGCCCTCTCACCACGTCAAGGTACAGACCGAGATAGGTTTCTTTAAATACTCAACCCTGCTGTGTAATGGGCTCCAGGACACTTCTGCTATAGTACGTACACAAATCTAGAACCTCCGGATATGCAAACACTAACTAGAAACCGATGTCCAATTCCATACCAACCCTGGTCTAAAGTTTGATTTGGAATTGGGCACAAAAAATTAATGGCTAGGGAGAAAGGGTTAAGCACCAGTAAGGAACTAGGTAACTGAACAGTAAATTTCAGTCAATTGAAAATGTAACTTGCAATGGATACATTTAGTATGCAAATGTATACATTTACAGCCAATTTGAGCAAGTTTCAAAAATTGACCAGCAAACAAATGGAAAAATATACAAATATTTACATGCTTCTAAACGTTACATGCAATGCAAGTCAGATACATGTGCTATATACTTACCAACTTACCAACTTCACAGCCAATATCAGCAAGAAAACACATATTATACAAATGAAAAACAATATTAAAACATGATTAAGGTTATTTACAATAACATACAATTTAGAACAAGCAGTGAAAACAAGGGTGGGGAAAACATCAGTCAAAACAGATGACAGATGATGGACATGATGGACAGACAAATTCACACACACTGACATGAGACAAACAAGACACATGAAAATGCTTGCCGCATCTCCTACACCGGGCCACCTTTTTACCTTCTCTCACATATTTTCGGCAGAAGCAGTGGGTCCAGGCCTCCTAAGGCCTGGACCCAGGACGGAGACTGGAATCGGGACTGGGAAATGGTGCCAGGCGCCCAGCCTGAAAACAAGAGAAAATATATTTTCTCATGGATTTCTGATGGTATCGTGCCATGGAGGGTTGCTCATCTCTGCAGAGAGTAAGACTGTTTGCAATAGCAAACAGCCCACAAACTGTGCCCCCTTTCTGCTGCTGGACTGCTGGCCACTCCACAGTCACAGAGGTCCCTGGAAAAGATAAGAGAGAGGTGAGTTGTGAGAGAAACTCTGGGGTGGTGTCATTACCACTGGAGTCATACACCTTAACAGTACCTACCTGGCAGCGGAGGTTACTTACCGTGAACTAGTGGTTAGCCTTGAGATTGACTATCTGGACAAACCCCTTGGCCAGTATTGATACTGCTGACTGCATGGCGATGTCACCCACCGCGAGGAGCCACCTTCTGGATGCTGCACCAAAAGAGCTTGAACATGATCAATTGTGAAATTGTCTAACCAGAAGTGTGACGGAAGAATGACCCCCCGAAGGCTCCTCTATCCGGCCACAGAGATTAGCTGGCCTTACCTGCCCCTTTTGGACACTAGTGATGAGAACCTCACTAGTGTATTCTAGTCCAGGGACTGGACTTACCTTCCTCTGTTCCTCCAGTCTGACACAAGCCACCTGTGAGAACATTTGATGGATTAGTGCAGTGTTATGAAGGGGAGATATGTACTTTTCAACAGTATTTTTTAAGTATAGCCTACCTCAAGCTGGTCCCCTTCTGAGCACAGAGAATCAGACTGATCCAAACTCACTGGCTTTGGTAGATGGAATACCTCCTGGGTGGCTCGGACAGTCAATGGCCGAGTTATAGAAATACTCAAGTTTAAGTAAATTTGCACTGCTGTCTTTCTCTTTCTGTTTCTCTCTCTCCTTCTCTCTGTCTTTCACTCTCTTCCCAACCTCTCTCTCTCTCTCTCCCCCTCTCTCTCCCTCTGTCACTTTCTTCCTCTCTCTCTCTCTCCTTCTCTCTCTGTATGGGTCTCTCTCAGTCTAGCGAAAACATTGATTTAAGGGCATTTTGAGTTACCATAATTGTTTACACCTATCCATTTGATTGATCTGGGTTAACTTTTAGCTAAATACCTCAAAATGACAGACATATAACTAAATGTATAGCTAGCGACATGTAGATGACCAACTAGCTAGATGGAAAATAGTTGTTAAATAAATCCTTCCAGTTATTTAATAGAAATGAACTGCTTAACATTAATGTTACCCTGAATTGTGAATTCTTCTGCCCCCCTAAGAATGTTGCGCCTCTTGTCGAGATCATTATGAAATCCGATCAGAATTCAGAAGAAGTTCTAGCAACAGCCCTTTCCATGGCCACCTTCTTGGCGGTGGAGAGACAAATGTATGTTTTGAAGTTAATTTCCCGCAATTCTACACATTTTGCCATGGTGCGGAGAGAACTATTGTAGCTACAGCTAATTTCCAGCAATTATACCAATTTTGCCATGTCTGGAGAGATTTTTTTCCAGTTTAAAAGCCAATTTTCTGCAATTCTACACATTTAGCTGAAATGGCTAATTGAGTGACTGTCAGTGACTGACATAACAAGAGAAAAACTGCTGATGCACAACCACATTTCGAAATTGCACCTGGTGTATTATACTATTCTAACTCTCAATAGTAAGTTGAGACCTCAACTGACTTCCCCCTTATATCTATACACTGCCTACTGAAAGTATTCAGGCCCCTTGACTTTTTCCACATTTTGTTACATTACAGCCTTATTCAAAAATTGATTCAATTGTTTTTTCTTAACAATCTTCACACAATACCCCATAATGACAAAGCAAAAACAGGTTTTTAGAAATGTTTGCTAATTTATAAAAAAGAAAAAAGAAATTGTCTGTAAACTGTAATAGTGAAAGCCTACCATCAAGGAATATCAATGACAATGCGACATATAATTCCAAAACAATCCAGTTGATACATTTACAAAATGTTGTTGCATTCATGTGTTGTATGCGTTTATCATTAGAACTACAGTAGCTAGCCTATAATGTTACATATTGGCACTGGCTATCAACACTTACAGTGCCTTCAGAAAGTATTCACACCACTTAACTTTTTTCTCATTTTGTTGTGTTACAAAGTGGGATTAAAATGGATTTGTCCTTTTTTGTCAACGATCTACACAACATACTCTTATGTCAAAGTGGAAGAAAACATCTAACATTTGTAAAATAAAAAATAAATATATCTTGTTAGATAAGCATTCAACCCCCTGAGTTTATAGACTTTCTGATATGAGAACAGAAAAATTGTACAACCCAAACCCCTCATTCCCCCATCCACCCCTCCCTCCACACCTCCCTCCCATCCCTCCACACCTCCCTCCCATCCCTCCAACCCTCCCTCCCTCCACCACTCCCTCCAATCCACCCACTAACCAAGGCAACATACAAGGATAACATAGAAAGGTTAATTAAAAAGGACAGAAAGTTAAACAGTAATAGAAACAAAAACAATGGAAAAAGTTCAATAAAAATAAAAATCAGGATCATGAATCTTATCAGCACAATAAATGACCACTAGAACAGACATGACTGCTAATCAAAATATGCAAGTTACACTAAGTAAAAGACAGGCTCTCCATGCATTGTATTAATTGGGACCAGGTTAAGTCAACTTTTGTCGGGACCAATGCACAGTGTACCTTCTCCAGAGGCAGAGATGACATCACCTCCTTAGCCCACTGCATAAAGGAAGGCGGCTTTGCAGACTTCCAGTGAAAGAGGACAAGGCAGCGAGCTAGCAACGAGGCAAATGCTATCGCATTCACCTGACGCGTGGTAGCATTCTTGTCTAGGGAAATTACCCCAAAAATGGCAGTGAACGGGTTGGGGCTAACAGTTGTATTACACATATGTGAGAATGCCTCAGGAATTGAGTCCCAGAAGCCACTCAAAGACTGGCATGACCAAAACATGTGTCCCACAGTCACTGGACTCTGGTGGCATCTCAAACACTTGTGGTCAACATTTGGAAATATTTTTGACAATCTGTCATTTGAGTAATGGAGACGGTGAAAAACTTTGATATGAATGAGCCCATGTCTTATGCAAAATGATGAGGTGTGGATACGTTCAATACTGTGTTGCTATATATCATCGGGTAGCTCGCCACCCGTGTTTTGCTTCCGTGCAGATTTTGTATTTGCTAAGGAAGGCAGATTAATGTTCTGTATTATGTCGTATAATCTGGAGTTTGTGTCCTTCAGATACGGGTTAAGATCTAAGCACCTGTCGACTGGACACTTGGTGGGCTAGAGTGGAAATGAAGGGAAATGTTTTTTTGGCAAAGCTGCGAGATTGCAGATATAAAAAAAAAGTGGGAATTGGGAATATTATTGTCAACCCTCGGAGTATCGAATGAGACAAAGGGGGTTGAATGCTTATCTAACAAGATATATTTATTTTTTATTTTACAAATGTTAGACGTTTTCTTCCACTTTGACATAAGAGTATGTTGTGTAGATCGTTGACAAAAAAGGACAAATCCATTTGTTATCAACAAATATATGTCACAAAAAAACACCAGACCATTCCTATCTATGCCAGAACTGGAATGCTGTGTCAATCTGCGACGCTGGGAAGAGATGATTAGATGTTAATGGAGAAAAGCAGCTTGCTCGTTTAAGGCTAAAGTGATTTTGGAATTGGGACCAGATTTTAAGGGAGATCCTGACAATGGGGTTCAAAACATGGGTACCAAGGTTCATGGGCAGTTGGGAGCACAAGAGTGAGACAGGAGAAGTTGGATGGCTTGACTGGAACTCCATGATGGGCCAAGTTGGACCATCCTTGTTTTCAAATGTAGAAACCCAATAAACACATTTAGATATATGTGTGGACCAGTAGTAGCATAACAAAAATTGGGAAGGCTCAGCCCGCCTGCGGGCTTAGGTCTCTCTAGATATACGTTTCTCATTTGTAGATTTGACTTATTCCAAATGAAGTTGGAAATGTAGCTGTCCAGTTGTTTGAACATTGACTTTGACAGAAAAATGGGAATAATTTGGAATTAGTACAAAAACCTAGGTAGTACAGTCATCTTAACAGAATTAATGCAACCTGCTAATGAAATGGGAAGAGACGACCACTTTATGAAATCCTGCTTAGTTCGCTCCAGGAGTGTTTGAAGTTATCTTTAAACAGAGCCTTAAATAAGTGTGTGACCTTTATCCCCAAAGGGAAAGACCTGATGCTCCACCTTAAATGGGAAATTGACATACCCAATACCTTCTGCTGATTAATGGGGAGGAGCACAATTTTTGTTAGGTTTAACTTATAACCTGTAATGAACACAATGGGAGATAGAGAGCTGGTTTCAAGCACAGGGCGCAGCAGGTGTTTATTTGGAAAGGACCACAGGGGCAGGCGGAAGGTCATACACAGGGGGTCCAAAAAGGCAAAAGTACAGGCAGGGAAAAGGCTAGTAACATCGTCCGAGAGATCAAGCAATAGGTTGATAACAGGAAATCCAATAGGCTAAGGTACAGGCAGGGAATAGGCAAAAGGCGTCGTTAGTGAGGCAGGCACAAACTATCATACACAAGAGGAGTAACTCATGGGGAAACCCAGCACTCTGAACAACATGTGTCACAAAACAAACAATACCTCACAGTGATGGGGTGCAAAGAACTGAACTAAATAGTGTGTGATAATGACATACAGGTGTGTGAACAGGTGATTAGAATTCAGGTGATTGGGATCTGGAGAGTCAGCTGCGTTCAGGGGATCTAGGTGTTTGAGAGTGTGAGTTACATAACCAGAGAATGTCCCAAAGCCTTGTAGCATGTCCAAGAGTTAGAGATGTATAAAAGAAGATTGTCTGAATATAAGGACACCTTGTGAGTTATGTTGCCCCTTAGTATTCCTTTAATCCACTCTTCTGCGCGCAGGGCGATAGCAAGAGGTTCAATAGCCATATCAAATAGGAAAGGGGACAAACAGCAACCCTGCTGGGCCCATCTGTGGAGAGGGAAGAAGCAGGAGGTACCATTGTTGGTGCGAACAGAAGTCACTGGGGACAAGTACAAAATCTTAATCCAGGAAAGGAATGACGGGCCAAACACAAATTTCTCTAGTACTGTAAATAGATATTCCCACTCAACCTGGTCGAAAGCCTTCTTCTATCTCAAGTCCATCAGACTGCTAAACAGCAATCACTAACTCAGAGAGGCTGCTGCTTACATGGAGACCAAATCACTGATCACTAGTCACTTTAAACAATGCCACTTTAAATAATGCCACCTTAATAATGTTTACATATCTTACATTACTCATATCAGGGCGGCAGGTGGTTAGAGTGTTGGACTAGTAACCGAAAGGTTGCAAGATCAAATCCCCGAGCTGACAAGGTAAAAATCTGTCGTTCTGCCCCTGAACAAGGCAGTTAACCCACTGTTCCTAGGCCATCATTGAAAATAAGAATTTGTTCTTAACTGACTTGCCTAGTTAAATAAAGGTAAAATATGTATATACTGTATTTTATACCATCTATTGCACCTTGCCTATGCCGCTTGGCCATCGCTCATCCATATATTTATATGTACATATTCTAATTTAACCCCTTTTAGATTTGTATGTATTAGGTAGTTGTTGGGGAACTGTTAGATTACTTGTTAGATATTACTCACTGTCGGAACCAGAAGCACAAGCATTTCGCTACACTCGCATTAACATCTGTTAACCATGTGTATGTGACAAATAACATTTGATTTGATTTTGATTTGATTTGAGTGGGCAGAATAAAGAACATTAAATAGCCGGCACATATTATAAAAAGATTGCCTACCTGGTCAGAGTTAATTAATTAATTTGGTCAGAGTTAATTATATTAGGCATTGCTGTTTCTAAATGGCACAAGAGGACCTTATTGAGAATTTTATAATCTCAGCACAAAAGGCCTCATAGGGCGGTATGAGCCACAGTCTAGGGGATTCTTGTCCTTTTTAAGCAAAACCGAAATAGCTGCCTAGGTAAGTGTCTGGTGTTCAGTGTTCATTGTATATTGAGCTGAGGATAGGGAATAGTTTAAAGGAGAATGCTTTATAAAATTAAATAGGGAAGCCATCAGTCCCAGGAGCTTTACAGCTCTGCATGGACTGGAATGCCAGAGTCGCTTCATCATCACTTATTGAGGCATCCATGTTACTTTGTTAATCTGAATTGAGACAGAGGACATCCAGATTGTCTAGAAATGCATGCATATGAGATTTGTCAGGAAGAGCCTCTGACAAGTAGAGAGCAGAGTAGAATTGCTTAAATTGATTGTTGATTTATTTGGGATTGGTAGAAGTTAAATCAGCTCCTGAGTGGCGCAGTGGTCTAAAGCACTGCATCTCAGTGCTAGAGGTGTCACTACAGACCCTGGTTTGATTCCAGGCTGTATCACAACCGGCCATGATAGGGAGTCCCATAAGGCGGCGTACAATTGGCCCAGTGTCGTTAGGGTTTGGCCGGGGTAGGCCGTCATTGTAAATAAGAATTTGTTCTTAACTGACTTGCCTAGTTAAATAAAAGGTTAAATAAATAAAAAGCTGCAATACAGATTTCAGGTATTGTGCTGCTACAGTAGCAGCGGATTGTCGAAGCTGGTGAGATAACAACTTGCCAGCTTTCTCTCCGTGTTCATAAAATGTCTGTCTCGACTTAAACAGAAGCTGTTCTGTTTGTTTAGTGGAAAGATTTTCAAATTCCAATTGGTGTAGCAGTCTCTCTTTGTAGAGTTCAGGAGTCGGAGAAGAGGCATATCTGTTGTCCACATCTAGAATGACTTAAGATGGCTCCGATAAACATTTAGTGCGCTGTTTATTGTCATACCGTATATGAAATAATTTGGCCACTTAGATATGCTTTTAACGCCTCCCACACAGTAGAATGAGACATGTCAGGGGTGACGTTGATCTGTAAAAAGACATCAATGTGAGTTGATATGTATTTTTTAAAGGCACTACAGGATAGTAGTAGTGGGTCAAGTCGGCCACGCGATTTGTGACGAGGTACTGTCCGGAAAGCGGATATCTAGGTGGACAGGGCTATGGTCGGAGATAAAGATGCTGTGATATTGGCTATTAGTTACAAACAGAAGAATTATGTTGTCCAGCAGGAAAAAGTAAATCATAGAGTATGAGTGGTGGACTGGAGAAAAAAAGGAGTACTGTTCAGTAGTGGGATTGCTCCTCCTCCATGGATCAGACAAATTATAGGATTCTAGAAATGAGTTGATTACTATTTGATTGGTTGGTCCGCATTGGTGCTTAGTGGCTGCTACGGGACCGCAGGTTGTACAACCGGTAATTAATACCACAGGATGGGTGTTAATTACCAAGCGTTTGCCAGTCATTTTTCGGTGTTCTGGTTTGTTAGGATGTTTAACCGAGGGTTCCATTTATGCAAAAGTTGAATTATACTGGGTTTGTTTTCCAATAATTTTGTTGTATTTTTTTATTGATTTTTTAAGTCATCCTAAGTGGATAGGTGGCTCACGGGAGTGGTGGGGGGGTACGAGAAATATACCTCCTTTTTTAAAATATATTTTTTATTATCCTTCAAATATGCAGTCTAGGAGAGGTAGATGCAGCCTTCCAACAGGGGAAGGCCAGCGTAGGGGTCTAAGGTTTTCTTCTGGGTATTTTGTTGTTTTTAGCAGTTTTTTTTTCTTTATATTTCATTACTCTGACCTTTCAGCACACTGGCCATGTGATTTTACTAACATTAATTTCTAATTACTGTGACTATGCCTGATTAACATACTCTATGCTCCACTTGCTTTATCGGCTGGAACTTAAAAGGAAGTAACCATGTGGTCAAGCGTAGCCGAGTGTATGCTCGTCTTAAGTCTTTAAGTCCGGACATTGTTTTTCTCCAAGAGACTCATCTCCGGTCCAGCGACCATGATAAACTAAGGAGAGGATGGGTAGACCAAATATTTCACTCCAACTTTGGTGCTAAGGCCAGAGGGGCACCCATCCTTATCAAAAAAGGCAGCCCGTTTGTCTCCTCCAAAGTAATTTCAGATACTAATGTCAGATTTATTATAGTGATGGGGAAAGGCATGGAAAGAGAGAGCTCAGTGGCTAGCCTTAGTTAGCGACTGGGCTAATCAGTACTGCGCCACCCAGCACCGAGGCTGTCCAGCCCCAGCTAGTCGGCAAAAGCCAACCGTGCCATGTACTGTAAATAAAATACTATTCCAACTTTATTGTCCTTGTGAGAACATGTCATCATATACATACCATCATTGTTCATAATGTTAAGTTACTGGAATAATTGTCCTTTTTTGGCAGCAGGATGGAGGCACTTTTCTAATCAAGAGATGAGTTCACTAGTTGATCCTTACTCGCATTAGCATGGCTAGTGTAGGGTCAGGGGCAGAGCATGGGCCTACGATGGCTAGTTAGTTGTATGTTGCCTTTCGTCCTGTGGATGTAGGAGCGCAACAATGTATTCTTTGGCCCTGGTTGGATCTACGAATGTCTTCTGCTCGCCGGAGGGAGTAGTGATCTTCAGCACTGCTAGGTTAAGAATGCCAAACTTGGTTTGCAGACAGCAATGTAGGAGCCCCTTCACCTAGTTGAAGGCTGACCTCTTCTTCATGACTGCCGCTGTGCAGTCCGGGTATATGCAAATCTTCTGGCAGTCTTCTGTAATGGGAGCCGATCGTGATGCCTTATGGAGGACATCCTCTTTCTCCTGAAGGTAGTGGAATTTGATTATGGTGGGTCTAGGCGGCTCCCCATTTTTTGGTGCAGACTGTAAGCTTCTGTGAGCACGGTCAAGGGTGAGGACGTAATAGAGACCTAGAATTTCCTGTAGCAGTTTAGCTATGAACAGGGTATACCGCAATCCGCCTACGGTCTCGAGTCCCTCTCTCACGCTGAAAATGTGACCGTTCCTCCGGCGCTGCCTATTCTCGAGGTCCTCGAACTTGGAAATAAGTTTGACGTCATCTGATGATTGCCGGGTGACTTGCTCTTCCAGTGTCACCACTTTGTCGGAGTAAGTAATCCAGGCTGCTTCACATTCGGCCGTGATTGAGAGTCCCATAGGGCGGTGCACAATTGGCCCAGCGTTGGGTAGGGTAGGCTGTCATTGTAAATAAGAATTTGTTCTTAACTGACTTGCGTAGTTAAATAAAGGTTCAATAAAAATAATTTTTAAATTATTTGCGCCGCATTTCAGGCTATTCAGACGGGTGTCCTGTTTCGCCAAGTCTTCTCTATCGGAGAAGACTTGACAAAAGGTCAGTGGATAGGTCTGTGGATAGTGACCTGGACAGGAGCGCCGAGAACGAAGAAAGACTTACCCCAAAAACACATGTTGCTGCTCACCAGCACCCCCCAAATGGTGAGTCTTTATGGGTAAGTCTCTAAGAGCTTTCCACACTTGGATTCTACAATATTTGCACATTATTATTTAAAAAAATTATTCAAGCTCTGTCAAGTTGGTTGTTGATCATTGAGTGACAGCCATTTTCAAGTCTTGTCAGATTTTCAAGCCAATTTAAATCAAAACTAATATGCCACTAAGGAAAATTCTATGTCGTCTTGGTAAGCAACTCCAGTGTATATTTGGTCTTGTGTTTTAGGTTATTGTCCTGCTGAAAGGTGAATTTTGTTTCCCATTGTGGAATGCAGACTGAACCAGGTTTTCTTCTAGGATTTTGCCTGTGCTTAGCTCTATTCCGTTTCTTTTCATCATAAACTCCCTAGTCCTTGCCGATGACAAGCATACCCATAACATGATGCAGCCACCACCATGCTTGAAAATATGAAGAGTGGTACTCAGTGATGTGTTGTGTTGGATTTTCCCCAAACATAACACTTTGTATTTAGGACATTTTTTGCAGTTCCTTTCTCTCAGGCAACTGTTAGGAAGGATGCCAGTGTCTTTGTAGTGGCTATGTGTATTAATACACCATCCAAAGTGTAATTAATAACTTCACCATGCTCAAAGGGATATTCAATGTCTGCTTTTTTTATTGTTACGTATCTACCAATAGGTGTCCTTTTTTGCAAAGCCTTGGAAAACCTCCCTGGTCTATATAAATTCAATACATTTTAAATAAATTCAGGCTGTAACACAACAAAATGTGGAAAAAGTCAGGGGGTGTGAATACTTTCTGAAGGCACTGTAATAGACTTCTTAGTCAACTATAACATTCACAAGTCACAATGCACAAACAGTCTAACGTTATTATCAGCTTATATTACCAGCATTTCTCCGTGTAGACACAAGAAAAATACACTCACACTCTCAAACACCATTCACCCCCCCAAAGTCAATACTTTGTAGAGCCACCTTTTGCAGCAAATACAGCTGCAAGTCTCTTGGGGTATGTCTCTATAAGCTTAGCACATCTAGCCACTGGGATTTTTGCCCATTCTTCAAGGCAAAACTTCTCCAGCTCCTTCAAGTTGGATGGGATCCAGTTGTGTACAGCAATCTTTAGTCATACCACAGATTCTCAATTGGATTGAGGTCTGGGCTTTGACTAGACCATTCCAATACATTTAAATGTTTCCCCTTAAACCACTCAAGTGTTGCTTTAGCAGTATTCTTAGGGTCATTGTCCTGCTGGAAGGTGAACCTCCGTCCCAGTCTCAAACCTCTGGAAGACTGAAACAGGTTTCCCTCAAGAATTTCCCTGTATTTAGCGTCATCCATCATTCCTTCAATTCTGACCAGTTTCCCAGTCCCTGCAGATGGAAAAACTTCCACATAGCATGATGCTGCCACCACCATGCTTCACTGTGGGAATGGTGTTCACGGGGTGATGAGAGGTGTTGGGTTTGCGACAGACATAGCGTTTTCCTTGATGGCCAAAAAACTAAATTTTAGTCTCATCTGACCAGAGTACTTTCTTCAATATGTTTGGAGAGTCTCCCACGTGCCTTTTGGCGAACACCAAACGTGTTTTCTTTTTTTTTTCCTTTAAGCAATGGCTCTTTATGGCCACTCTTCCATAAAGCCCAGCTCTGTGGAGTGTACGGCTTAAAGTGGTACTATAGACAGATACTCCAATCTCCGTTGTGGAGCTTTGCAGCTCTTTCAGGGTTGTCTTTGGTCTCTTTGTTGCCTCTCTGATTAATGCCCTCCTTGCCTGGTCCGTGAGTTTTGGTGGGCGGTCCTCTCTTGGCAGGTTTGTTGTGGTGCCATATTCTTTAAATTTTTAAATAATGGATGTAAATGGTGCTCTGTGGGATGTTCAAAGTTTCAGATATTTTTTTATAACCCAACCCTGATCTGTACTTCTCCACAACTTTGTCCCTGGCCTGTTTGGAGAGCAACTTGGTCTTCATGGTGCAGCTTGCTTGGTGGTGCCCCTTTCTTAGTGGTGTTGCAGTCCCTGGGGCCTTTCAGAACAGGTGTATATACACTGAGATCATGTGACAGATAATGTGACAATTAAATAAAGTCCACCTGTGTGCAATCTAACTAATTGTTTGACTTCTGCAGGTAATTGGTTGCACCAGATATTATTTAGGGGCTTCATAGCAAAGGGGGTGAATACATATGCACACACCACTTTTCCGTTTTGTATTTTTTAGAATATTTTGAAACAAGTAATTTTTTTTATTTCACTTCACCAATTTTGACTATTTTGTGTATGTCCATTACATGAAATCCAAATAACAAAAAAAAAATATATATATATATATATATGCAACAAAATATGAAAAACGCCAAGGGGGATGAATACTTTTGCAAGGCACTGTAGCTACCTATGGAATACTCTAAACCCGCTCCAGCCAGTGCTGCTGTCAAAACAACAATAGCAACGTTAAGCGTTAGATAAAGGTAGCTAGCTAGCAGTGTAAAGCTAGCTACCACTAACATTATTTTCAACCTGCTAGTTATGATTTTTTAGATAACTATGTCAACAGGATGTAACATTTGTTAGATAGCTAGGTACTTCAGCTCACCTCGACTTGCTATATTCTAAACTCTGTTAGCATGTGTAGCTAACGCTAGCTAGACTACTCAGCTGGATTTAGCTAGCACGTTAATTTTCTCAGTTAGAAAACCTAACTAGCTATTTGTCCTGACTCTCCTGACAGTGGATCAAAAGACCCATCAGCTAGGCAGACCTCACTCCCACAGAAGAGGGGATGGGGGACTGTGCCGGTCTTGACACCTTAACACTGGGTCATACATTTTGAGAGAAATGTTCTCTTTCTAGCCCAGCAGTATTGGGAAAGAAATCCCTTTGTCTACAGAAGACCTTTGCCGCCAAAAACTCTAATGGCCAAAGAATGAACGTTGGAACAATATTCATAAGATGGTCCGTGGGGATCTAAATAATAATCCTGTCATATGGTTTATTATTTTATAATGTCATTAAGGATGGTATAACCAAGTAACTGTAACTCTGAAAGTGTACGCATCTAAATGTTGTATAAAATATATTATTAAATATGAAAATACTTTTGTGAAGATAGCAATGTGATTTTAGCCTTCTAAATGAGATAATTGCTTTTCATATAAACTTGTGCCCAGTCAGTAACCATGCCCAAGTGAGCACAGACGTGTCGGCGTGATGGAACGCCCCCTTTTGGCCAGAGTGCTAACGGATTCTAAACGACTCGCTAACGAAATTTACTTTAGATCAGCCAACCTACAGTGCGAGCTGAACGTGACACATGGTTAAAACTACAAGACCAGACAGCATGGAGCGGTGGCCTGCACAGCGGAAAATGGTGAGACCCGTACATTGCCGGGTTACTACTGGCGTGTAAAGTGTTTGGGAGCAGAACCCTGAAAAATCTATCATTGAGACCAAGCAGATGGACAGTGTAAACCGGACGTCACGAATGGTTAAAACTACAAGACCAGCCAACGTACAGCATGAGCTGAACATGGCAAATGGTTAGAAACTCTGAAGCTCTCAACCTCAACATGAGTGAAGAAGATCACCTAGAAGACCAGAAACATTCACAGTCGGCAGCTGTGCATGCAAAAGTGGTCCTAGGACTTTGACTAAAGACATGAGGTTGGAAGGAAGAAACCCCATCTCAGACTACCACTGGTACATCTGAAGTATACAGTTGAAGTCGGAAGTTTACATACACTTAGGTTGGAGTTATTAAAAGTTGTTTTTCAACCACTCCACAAATTTCTTGTTAACAAACTATAGTTTTGGCAAGTCGGTTAGGACATCTACTTTGTGCATGACACAAGTAATTTTTCCAACAATTGTTTACAGACAGATTATTTCACTTATAATTCACTGTATCACAATTCCAATGGCTCAGAAGTTTACATACACTAAGTTGACTGTGCTTTTAAACAGCTTGGAAAATTCCAGAAAATGATGTCATGGCTTTATAAGCTTCTGATAGGCTAATTGACATTATTTGAGTCAATTGGAGGTGTACCTGTGAATGTATTTCAAGGCCTTTGCTTGACATCATGGGAAAATCAAAAGAAATCAGCCAAGACCTCAGAAAAAATTGGAGACCTCCACAAGTCTAGTTCATCTTTGGGAGCAAACAATAGTACGCAAGTATAAACGCCATGGGACCACACAGCCGTCATACCGCTCAGGAAGGAGACGCGTTCTGTCTCCTAGAGATGAACGTACTTTGGTGCGAAAAGTGTAAATCAATCCCAGAACAACAGCAAAGGACCTTGTGAAGATGCTGAAGGAAACAGGTACAAAAGTATCTATATCCACAGTAAAATTAGTCCTGTATCAACATAACCTGAAAGGCCACTCAGCAAGGAAGAAGACACTGCTCCAAAACAGCCATAAAAAAAGCCAAACTACGGTTTGCAACTGCACATGGGGACAAAGATAGTACTTTTTGGAGAAATGTCCTCTGGTCTGATGATACAAAAATAGAACTGTTTGGGCATAATGACCCTCGCTATTTTCGGAGGAAAAAGGGGGATGCTTGCAAGCCGAAGAACACCATCCCAACAGTGAAGCACAGGGGAGGCAGCATCGTGTTGTGGGGGTGCTTTGCTGCAGGAGGGACTAGTGCACTTCACAAAATAGATGGCATCATGAGGGAGGAAAATTATGTGGATATATTGAAGCAACATCTCAAGACATCAGTCAGGAAGTTAAAGCTTGGTCTCAAATGGGTCTTCCAAATGGACAATGACCTCAAGCATACTTCTAAAATGGCTTAAGGACAGCAAAGTCAAGGTATTGGAGTGGCCATCACAAAGCTCTGACCTCAATCCCATAGAAAATCTGTGGGCAGAACTGAAAAAGCGTGTGCGAGCAAGGAGGCCTACAAACCTGACTCAGTTACACCAGCTCTGTCAGGAGGAATGGGCCAAAATTCACCCAACTTATTGTGGGAAGCTTGTGGAAGGCTACCCGAAACATTTGAGCCAAGTTAAACAATTTAAAGGCAATGCTACCAAATACTAACTGAGTGTATGTAAACGTCTGACCCACTGGGAATGTGATGAAAGAAATAAAAGCTGAAATAAATCATTCTCTCTACTATTATTTCACATTCACAAAATAAAGTGGTGATCCTAACTGACCTAAGACAGGGAATTTGTACTAGGATTAAATGTCAGGAATTGTGAAAAACTGAGTTTAAATGTATTTGGCTAAGGTGTATGCAAACTTCCGACTTCAACTGTATATTCTAACGAACACTACAAGACCAGAGAACCTCTACAAAGGACATTGTGACCTCTGTTGGACAAACCAGAGTCTTACATCCCTCAACAACTTCACCATAGGACCCATCGAGTTCAACAGAGAAAGACAGCTATGCGTAAATATACATTGCATTTCTAATCCGAATGAGCGGTGGATAGGGTGCTAAGTATTAATATTTCTGTGAGCGTAGCTTCCAAATGTATCCAAGTGTTGTCTCTCTTTGTCTCTCCCTCTCTTTACCTACCCCTCCCTCTCCATATGTGACTCAATTCAGGAAACTAGGCGTATGTCGCAAGTCACGACTTCACAGGAGAGCCGTTTGAACAAAAAAATTTTTTTTTATCAAAATGTGTTTTTTTTTGGCAGAAATGCCTTCTCGACCATGTGAACTTTCATGTGCCTTAATAACAAACTGGTATGCCATCTGTAAATATGAATACAATTGTTAAATTACGAGTCTTGAAAAGATAGCAACCTTCCCACTAGCCATGATTGGCTGACATAACGAGTGGGCTGGACATGCCGGGAGAGGAGTTTGGATTGGTCTGCCATATTGAAGGTGTCTGTCTTTGAGCTCATCAGTCGGTGTTGGGAATCCTGTCGAATGTGGCTTTTTTAAAATGTATTGTGTAGTGGAGCTGAATAAGTGTTGCTCTCCATTTCCTGGAGGATCAAGTTTTGAAATCAGTGGAATTAGAGTATGATAGCTAAAGAGATGGAAAAAACACCTGTCTCCGGATTACATCTTCAAACTAAGGGCAACCGTGGTATGGCATTCCTGACATGGAGACGCGTCCATGATGCATGTTGATGTATACAGGTAAGATAGTCTAGCGTTAGCTAGCTACATCTTCAAATATAACACGTTTCTAATTTTGATTTCAAGCTAAAGTGCACTGTTAGCTAGCTAGCTAACGTTATCTGCCTGGCTCCCTAGCTGACGTTATTATTTGTTTCCCAGAGCTGTTTGCTTTTCTAGTTAGAGCCTAATGTTAGGCATTGTTGGCACTTTGTTCATTGTTGTTTAACTAGCTAACGTTAGCTGGCTGGCTTGTTAGCTAATGATACGTGATGTGTGTGGTCTTAAACATTGTTTACTTTGCTAGGTTAATTTACCTAGCTAGCTATATGTCTTAAGCTGAAGTATACCGTTAACTAGCTAGCTAACGTTACCTGGCTGGCTCCCTAGCAGATGTTATTATTCGTTTTCCCAGAGCTGTTTGCTTTTCTAGTTAGAGCCTAATGTTAGGCAGTGTTCTAACGAACACTACAAGACCAGCTAACGTTATGTTACGTGTGTACAACACCCGTTGAATATGGCCAGTGTCAGTAAACGTCTGCAAAAAAGCGTAATGAAATTGTTGCCAGCTGAGCTGGTTAGGCTGTTTTCATGTTATCCAGAGGTAAACAAATCATCGCCCAGAGCGTCAAGTGTGCGCTCCGAGAGCGAAACGAGATGGGGGAGGGGCTAAAGCTTAACAGGGTGTGAACGATGCTGAATGAGTGTTGTTTTGGTATCACTAGATACCAAAACATTCAAAGGCGATTTTCTCAAAAGTGAGTTTACAAGTTGATACAAGCAGAATTACTTTCCCATTGTTCCTCAAATGCAGTGTATGGTATACCATTTTGTAGCTTGGAGTCTCTACTTTTATCCAACATAAAAAACATAATTTCACATTTTGCTACATAAGACCAAATCCAGGTGGCGAGTCAAAAATGTGTAACAAGCCGTCAAAACTTATCTCATGTATGTGTGTATGTGTATTCTGTGTTATTAGTTAGTTAGTTAGTAAATAAATGATTAAATCAATTTGTGTAGTACTGAATATACAGAAGGGTTCTTGTGGATCCAAGGATTATGCGACGTTCAGAATGAGACTGATGAGGTAATAATTATTAATTGACTGTTATTGATGTAAGAGATATCTGTAGAGTTTAATCGGGAGATAGTAACTCATTAAACAACTTTTCCCGTGGTGACCCAAATTCCTAATAAGTTAAATGTTTCATGATTAATTTAAACATTGTTATTTATTTTATCAACTAACTGTCATCAGATTAATGATAGTCACGTCACGACATATTCAAACCTCAACTCGCCGTGCGGCTAGCTAGCTAACGATAACTTCATAAAATATGTGTATTCATCTCTAGTAGCAAGTTAGTTAGTTAGCCAGGTAACTAGATAATTACCAAAACTTAAGCTGACTAACGTTAGCTAGCTAGTAAATAATAGAAATTGACAGCAAACATTTGATATTCAGACACTAACGTTAGACATACTATGTACCTCGGTTCTTTTGATGTCCTTTGCAGTAGACTTCTTTTTGAAATCACAGTTTATATTGTGGAAAGGCTTGACATATTTTTAAAGACTGGGCTGTTATTTTAGCCAGGCAGTGAGTGGATCTCTCGTACTGACGCTGAAATTCAAATATTCCCGCCCAAAGTGACATGGTACTGGCCGGGTGTGTACTGACGCTATGACATCTCCTCTTTCCAAGCACAAGGTCACAAAATGTCTGGTCACAATAATCGGAGTGTACGATCCCAGAAATACTTGTGTCAGTGTGTGCAGCAATCTGCACAAACTTTTGTGAAATTACAGCAAAAAAAAAAAGTGTTAAACAAATCAAAATATAAAGGAGTTGAAGGAGTTCCCACATATGCTGATCACTTGTTGGCTGCTTTTCCTTCACTGTGGTCCAACTCATCCCAAACCATCTCAATTGGGTTAAAGTCGGGTGATTGTGAAGGCCAGGTCATCTGATGCAGCACTCCTTCATTCTCTTTCTTGGTCAAATATCCCTTACACAGCCTGGTGGGTTTTTGTCCTGTTGAAAAACAAATGATAGTCCCATTAAGCGCAAACCAGATGGTATGAGGTATCACTGCAGAATGCTGTGGTAGCCATTCTGGTTAAGTGTGCCTTGAATTCTAAATAAATCACTGACAATGGCACCAGCAAAGCACAGTGAGAACCACACATGCAGAGATCATCTGTTCACCTAATGTGTCCAAACTTTTGACTGGTACTATATCTTAAATTTGCTTGCTGACCTGCAAAGCATTTTGGCACTATATCAACAATGGACTAATGATACAAATACCAAAACCCTAACTTGAACCCTTACCTTAACTTTACATTTCAACTTCAATGGGGTAGGGACTTCCCAAGGATCCCGGGTATAGCATGGACCTTTCTGGTCCTTTTACGCGTTCTACTTCAACTCTACTGTATGTGGTATGGAGCAAAGCATCATGGTCTTTGAGTGTGGTTCTGCTGCTGTGCTCTCTCAGCTCATTCACAGCCCCTGCACATCATTGCATCACGTTTATCCAACTGCCCTATTTGCAGTTTTAACCATGTGCCTTAAAGCAAATTAGGTTGCCTTGGGAAACATTCCCATTCTGTCGGCCGATTCATTCCGACCTGACTTACTATAACACTGCCTCCTCTTTGGCACGAATTCCTCATGGTTGCTGCTTATTTCTATACTGGTGTAATTAACCGTCCACATTACGTGACTGAGCGATTTTACTCAAGCGCACTGAAACTGTCGCGATTTGAGTAGGCTGCCTCTGTCCTCTCCTCCACAGAGCCAGGCCCAGCTCTTGTCCAATGGTAGCCCTTCATCCCTGTCCAATATGCTTGCTGTTCCATTCGCAACACACATTGGGGCCCAGGCACATGCTCTTCTCTCCATGCTACTGGGAGGATTAATATGGAGTGAGATTTGTTTCTTTATTCTGAAAGTGTGTCTACCACGATCCTTGTCTTTAAAACTAGGATCTTTGAATACATTAACATATTTTGTAAATAAAACCATAATCCATAAAGATCTTTCTCGAATTAAACCATAATATGTGAATATGTAAAAATCTCTCAAATATTCACCATAAGTCACAAATAAATCCATGATCTGTAAATATATTCAACATAACTCACAAATATAACTACAATTTGAACAAATTTAGAATGATTACATGACCCCACTCTCTCTTTTCACTATTTTCAGTGTAAACACAGCTTCTCTGTTGAAGTTGTCAGTGATGTTGAATGTTACAGCGACTTACAGTATAGAGACCTGCGTCAGTATGTAGACTTCATAATTTGTCCTTTATTGAACCTATTATCGATCCTGTGTCCCTCTGAAAAGACCGTTAGAAACTGTGTTCTTGGTGGCATTACTTTTGTAGTGGTCATCAGTCATGACACCTACAGTCACCAGAAAAGTGGATTAGAAAGGTTTACTGAAAGAGGTTTTAGTGCTAAGCAAAGACCTGTGGGCAGATTGCTGTATTGCACTCTAGGGTTTGTTTCTGGACCAGACCATTGTTTTACAGCTTGAGTGCCCTGTGTCTGCCTTAAATGATGCAGAATCTTAAAAGGGTGGCTGAACTTCGTGATTTGGCCCATTTTAGATTTGGTTCATTAAGAAATGCTAGCGGCTATGACTGAACTCAACTGTGAGTTGGTTTCGGGGTGTGGCTTGATGTGGGTGTGTGTGTGTGTGTGTTTGCAGGTGGAAAGAGTTAGCCAAATCTTTTCGCCAATTAGCTTCAGCTGGCTGGTGTGCGACCTTGGCAAAATTGGTTTGACTTTGGATAGCCCATCTCTAGGACTAGTTAGGGACCACCAGTAAATTAATTGCACAATATAAATGAGACAATGTTTTCATGTTGCACATCTTTTAGTTTTCTCATTAAATGCTTTCAATATTTGTATATGAATTTCAACAATTTATATGAGCTTCAATGCCATACAACACTCCTTCCGTGGCCTCCAACTGCTCTTAAACGCTAGTAAAACCAAATGCATGCTTTTCAATCGTTCGCTGCCTGCACCCGCCCGCCCGACTAGCATCACTACCCTGGACGGCTCTGACCTAGATTACGTGGACAACTACAAATACCTAGATGTCTGGCTAGACTGTAAACTCTCCTTCCAGACTCACATTAAACATCTCCAATCCAAAATTAAATCTAGAATCGGCTTTCTATTTCGCAACAAAGCCTCCTTCACTCATGCTGCCAAACTTGCACTTGTAAAACTGACTATCCTACCAATCCTCGACTTTGGCGATGTCATCTACAAAACAGCTTCCAATACTCTACTCGGCAAACTGGATGCAGTCTATCACAGTGCCATCNGCTTTGTCACCAAAGCCCCTTATACCACCCACCACTGTGACCTGTATGCTCTAGTCGGCTGGCCCTCGCTACATACTCGTCGCCAGACCCACTGGCTCCAGGTCATCTACAAGTCCCTGCTAGGTAAAGCCCCGCCTTACCTCAGCTCGCTGGTAACCATAGCAGCACCCACCCGTAGCACTCGCTCCAGCAAGTATATCTCACTGGTCACCCCCAAAGCCAATTCCTCTTTTGGCCGCCTTTCCTTCCAGTTCTCTGCTGCCAATGACTGGAACGAACTACAAAAATCATTGAAACTGGAGACACTTATCTCCCTCACTAGTTTTAAGCACCAGCTGTCAGAGCAGCTCACAGATCACTGCACCTGTACATAGCCCAACCAACTACCTCATCCCCTACCGTAGTCATTTATTTATCTTGCTCCTTTGCACCCCAGTATTTTTACTTTGCACATTAATCTACTGCACATGTACCATTCCAGTGTTAAATTGCTATAGTGTAATTATTTTGCCACCATGGCCTATTTATTGCCTTATGTTCCTTATCTTACCTCATTTGCACACATTTCCTACTGTATTATTGACTGTGTGTTTGTTTACTCCAATGTGTAACTATGTGTTGTTGTATGTGTTGAACTGCTTTGCTTTATCTTGGCCAGGTCGCAGTTGTAAATGAGAACTTGTTCTCAACTTTCCTACCTGGCTAAATAAAGGTGAAATATATATATATATTTTTAAATACACTATATATACACAACTACGTGGACACCCCTTCAAATTAGTGGATTCGGCTATTTCAGCTATACCCGTTGCTGACAGGTATATAAAATTGAGCACACAACCATGCAATCTCCATAGACAAACATTGCCAGTAAAATGGCCTTAATGAAGAGCTCAGTGACTTTCATTGTGGCACCGTCATAGGATGCCACCTTTCCAACAAGTCAGTTTGTAAAATTTCTGGCCTGCTAGAGCTGCCCTGGTAAACTGTAAGTGCTGTTATTGTAAAGTGGAAACATCTAGAAGCAACAACGGCTCAGCCGTGAAGTGGAAGGCCACACAAGCTCACAGAACAGGACAGCCGAGTGCTTAAGCGTGTAGCGCGTACAAATTGTCTGTCCTCGGTTGCAACACTCACTACCGAGTTCCAAACTGCCTCTGAAAGCAACGTCAGCACAATAACGGTTCGTCAGGAGCATCATAAAATGGGTTTCCATGGCCAAGCAGCCGCACACAAGCCTAAAATCACCAACCCGCAATGTCAAGCGTCGGCTGGAGTGATGTAAATCTCGCCACCATTGTTCTCTGGGGTGATGAATCATGCTTCACCATCTGGCAGTCCGACGGACAAGTCTGGGTTTGGCGGATGCCAGGAGAACGCTACCTGCCCCAATGCATAGGGCCAACCATAAAGTTTGGTGGAGGAGGAATAATGTCTGGGGCTGTTTTTCATGGTTCGGGCTAGGCCCCTTAGTTCCAGTGAAGGGAAATCTTAACACTACAGCATACAATGACATGCTATACGATTCTGTGCTTCCAACTTTGTGGCAACAGTTTGGGGAAGGCCCTTACTTGTTTCAGCATGACAATGCCCCCATGCACAAAGCGAGGTCCATACAGAAATGGTTTGTCGTGATCGGTGTGGAATAACTTGACTGGCCTGCACAGAGCCCTGACCTCAACCCCATCAAACACATTTGGGATGAATTGGAACGCCAGGCCTAATTGCCCAACATCAGTGCCTGACCTCACTAATGCTCTTGTGGAACAGTGAAATGAACAATGATATGTTCAACAAGCAGGTGTCTACATACTTTTGATCATGTAGTGTATTCTGACTCCTTTTTTTGTCTCTGTGCATGGAATTGAAATGGAGCTACCAGCCTTGTTTTTAACGATACAGGCCCACAATATAGGCCTATGCCATGCTTTATCCAGGCAAGCTTTTATAGCTTAGGAGAGCACGCTATCACTTCAGATAGAAATATAACTGGATTAACCCACAACAATTTTTTGTAGAGCGGGATAGGTCACAGCGCCCTTCATCCTGACCCAGCGCATTGCATCCAAATCCTCTGTTCTGAAAGTCATCCATTATCCATGCAGCACGCTGCCGCTTCCTACGGCCCACACACTCTATTCACAGACACATTATGCAATTGCCACTGACCTTCTGCAAACTTGGTTTCTTCCAGAGCGGTGTGGTGTTTTGCTGAAATGGTCAGGTTGTTGCTCCATGATGAAAACCGCATGCGTTCCAAGTGCATGTGAAGCCTGAAAACCAGATAGACAAAATAATCTGTTTTTAAACAACAGGGTGGAGAACATGTTTAAGATACAGATGAAGATATTGTGCTTCTGAGTCAGAAGTGTTGCAGCTACCACCATGGGATAACATTAGCATTGACTATCCCAAAACAATTGGGTTCAACTTTAACTAGGCCTATCCCTTTCATTTCAAACACCATTGAACTTAAAACAGCTCTCCAGGTTTTCATTACATCCAAGTCAATCCTTTCATAGTAACAAGCCCAAACTAGGTCATAGCTTATTGAAAATAGGAAAGTCACTGTATGTAATTTATCTAGCGTGTGTGGATTACGTTGTGGTTGGAAAACAGCCATTGCTTATATTTTCTCAGGGGCTCTGACATCAATTCAAAGGACTCCTTGTCATAAGATTAGGAGGTAAAACTTCTTGGCCGGTACGACAGCGCTCTTTCACCCCCAGGTGAGACACTGGATGATTGGATCTGTCAGCCAGCGATGAATTGATCGGCGTTCATGTGGACCCTGACGTTAATTGTAAAACGCAGTTTGGAGGAGGTGTGGGCCTGTTCAAACAGTCAATTTTAGCAACACTGCAAATATGCCTAAAACTGAAAATGTTCTTTACACAAGGGAATCTGAAATGTGGTTCCTTCTTCAAATGTGTACAATACTGTTGAAAGAGGATAAAGAGGCACACATTTAAAAAAAAAAAACTGTTATAATCTTAATGCATCATTATTGAGTACTGGCCTGCAATAAGTATGTGTCAGATTCTATTCTTAAACAATGACAAAGGTGTTTTTTCTATTAAGTAAAGGTGTATCATGTGTAAATGCATTGAATGGATGCATTGAATCCAGAAATAGTTGCTTAATCTCAGTCATATTACAGGAACTTCAGTGAGCCTTGTTGACTGAGACTGGAGTAACATGTTATTGTAAAAAGCTGTGTCACCCACTATTACTTTTGCAAACAAGGTCATCAGTATGGTATGGAGAGATTGTCCATGTTGTTGTTCCAATGGCTCAGTGGGTTGTTAGACCATGGTGTTGACAACAACATCAAGGTTGTGGGTTTGATACCTTCATGGCCACAAATACTGAATACATGTGTCACTATAAACCAGTGACGTTCGGGTAGGCTATGGCTATTATCAAAGCCAGATTTGCTCACAAATAAACCTTGATGTCCAGGTTCATCATACAACAGAGAGTGGCATAGGCTATTAACCAAAATTGACAATGTTCACCAAATGTAAATACCAATGTAGCCAAGATACACAAGCGATGGCCTCCGATGGCGGCATATTTCATATTATCCAACAAAATGACACACTGCTCAAAGCAGCCACAGAGCGATGTAGCATCCACATTTGTAAACCAATAGGTAGCACTAAAATACCTATATTTGGACACATTTCATCTGAATAGTTTGCAATGCAAACTCCCTAGCCTTTCACAATGAATTTACAATTCTTCCAATGTACCACAATTGGAACACACACACACACACACACTAATAATGTGTGAAATATTATTACACACATATGCAGAAAGGTTCTAATGAAATTTCCATATCAACAAATGAAATCATAGCTTGATAAATCATATGTCAAAGGGATGCTGTCTTTTCCATGTTTATTCAACCTTAGCCTAACCCACAAATTGCAAACAAAATGCTTGTAAGTGAAGTCCATTCGTCTATCCTTTGGGTGAACCTCTCTGTGACAGTGTTGTAGGGCCAAGGATGACTAAATGATCAAACCTGGCTTTCAATTGAACACTGATATTGTCCAAAATGTTCTAAAACATTCCTCTCCTCTCAGATCGCCTGTTTACTCTGGGTTTCTGTGTCTGTCAGGCCAAGTGTGTTATTGACTGTACGTTTGTTTATGTGTAACGCTGTGTTGTTGTTTTTGTTGCACTGCTTTGCTTTATCTTGGCCAGGTCGCAGTTGTAAATGAGAACTTGTTCTCAACTGGCCTAACTGGTTAAATAAAGGTGAAATAAAATAAAATGAAAAAAAGAGTGTGGTGTATTTGATCGGATGATTGTCTGTCCCTTCCTCTGATGAAGGTCAGGAAGTGCAGGTGTAGGTCTCCCTCTCTGAATTATACCAACTTGGTGCAGTATAGTGCCAATTTGTCAGTTTTGTTTTTGCTAGCTAGCTTTGTTCAGTTCAAGGGGCGAGTGACAAATTAAGTAGACATGCCCAAATGTGCAGAGCTTACCCCAGGCTTACCCACACAACATGTTTAGGCAATATGCAAAAATATGAAAATGTACTCAATGCAACGAACGAAACTAGGCAACCATTACCAAAAAAAAAACAGGCTTCTGGCAAACAGTTGTGTCAAATCTTTGGCTAATTTGCTTATATTTTCACATGCAAATTAGTTTTGTGGCAAACTGTTGCAACGACTTCTGAATGTCTGGTAAACAATTCTGGGAGACTTGTGGTAAGCATTCTACTGTTTGCTGCAAACTCATTATGAATATGCAAATTTGAAAAAAGTTTTTGGTTACTCAGGTTGTTGGTTATAAAATGTAAATGTTGTATATTCATAAACCAAATCAAATATATATATTTAAATGAACAAAGAAAACTAAATATACTAACCAACATGCATTCAATGTCTTAACAGATAAAAATAAATCCAATACAACTTGAAAATCATCAGCATGCTAATGAAGAACAGAGAAAAGACAGGATATTTTCAAAATAAATTGATTATTTAATATTTTGATGTAGCTACAACATTTACATGAGAGAAACACTATGGGGATGTTAACCTTAGGATGTTTTAAAGGGGCAACTACAGAATGCACACGACCCAACTGATAACTGAGCTTTCAACCAAAGGATGTTTAAAGGAGAATGAACAAATAATTCAAACTAAAACAAAATCAAACCCAGTTCAGAACTATTGCCTTTTTGAGTGAACTTTGGAGAAGGCGAAGTCTTTGGTCCAAAACTTGTTGAATGCAAGCACTGAAAAAATCTGAAAACACAAACTAAAAACAACCTTAGGATACTGAAAACATTTTCTATTTTATATCTAATGCCCATCTAATGGGCGGCTAATGGTCGGGTTTGGCTTTGGAAATACAAGGTCAGCTGTTAAAAAGTTACCTTGATGTTGCTTTGCTTCTCACTGAAACTGGCATTCTATATATATTTTCAACAAGGAAACAATGTTTCTGCCTTGTATAAATGCTATATAAACAAATTATGTAGATAGCATAAACTGGGACTTCGGCCTACTAAATCTACCTTTAAATGTGTGTCCAACTGTTCCTTAGAGAGCCACAGTATACAACATTTTTCTCCAGCCAAGCCTCAACACAATTGATTCAAACTAATAAACTAATTATTATCTTCAATCTAGACAGGGGACTTCATCATTAGGACACAGTTGTCTACTAGTTGTCTCTTCTTCCTGACTCAGGTGTAAGGCTTGGATGGAAAATTGAGTTATGCCTAATATGGCAATTCATATTTTCTCCAAATGAATTATTGTTAACTTACATCTCGAAGCCATGCATGCAAGAAGCCTTGACCTAGTGCACAAATATTTATTTGTCCTCAGTTTGATTCAAGGCCTCAATCTGTCTATTTGCCTTGTAACAAACAGATTGCTTCTAGAAAAAAAAGAGAAGGAACAACACATGATCAAGATGAGCTAGCTACTAGTAAAGCAATGAAAGATCTAGTTATTACAAAGAATGAATGCATACTGTAGCTACATTTATGAGAATAATACATGCATTTGCTTTCCTTATCAAGCTTCAAGACGATACACTTACTTATCATTTAAAAAAAGTGTTATAAGTGAGTGGAGCACAAACATCTTTCCAGGGTGTTGATGCATCCTCTTCCCAATGCAGCCTCCAAAATCACAGGTAGGCAAAGGGTATCCATCAGCAAAAGGGAAGTTTTGCTTTGATGTCAAGTCAGCTCATATTGTTGCTGCCTTAGCTGTTGTGCTAGCTAACATGCTACTGAACAGTGACACTACCATATTGACATGCATATTATTGGTATTCGCTAAAAGACAGCAATGTATTAATAAAAATATATTTTTTTATTTATTTCTATTTAACTAGGCAAGTTAGTCAAGAACAAATATTTTTTTACAATGACGGACTACCAAAAGGCAAAAAGCCTATATATATGTATGTATGTATGTAGGTCAAAACACACATCACGACAAGAGACACACCACAACACTACATAAATAAAGACCTAAGACAATAACATAGCATGGCAGCAACACATTACAACACAGCATGGTAGCAACACAACACGACAACAACATGGTAGCAACACAACATGACAAAAACATGGTAGCAACACAACAGCACAAAACATGGTACAAACATTATTTGGCACAGACAACACCACAAAGGGCAAGAAGGTAGAGACAACAATACATCACGTGAAGCAGCTACAACTGTCAGTAATTGTGTCCATGATTGAGTCTTTGAATGAAGAGATGGAGATAAAACTGTCCAGTTTGAGTATTTTTTGCTGCTTGTTCCAGTCGCTAGCTGCAGCGAACTGCAAAAAGGAGCGACCCAGGGATGTGTGTGCTTTGGGGACCTTTAACAGAATGTGACTGGCAGAACGGGAGTTGTATGTGGAGGATGAGGGCTGCAGTAGGTATCTCAGATAGGGGGGAGTGAGGCCTAAGAGGGTTTTATAAATAATCATCCACCAGTGGGTCTTGCGACGGGTATACAGAGATGACCAGTTTACAGAAGAGTATAGAGTGCAGTGATGTGTCCTATAAGGAGCATTGGTGGCAAATCTGATGGCCGAATGGTAAAGAACATCTAGCCGCTCGAGAGAACCCTTACCTGCCGATCTATAAATTACTTCTCCGTAATCTAGCATGGGTAGGATAGTCATCTGAATCAAGTTTAGTTTGCCAGGTGGGGTGAAAGAGGAGCGATGACAATAGAGAAGCCAAGTCAAGATTTAACCTTTGCCTGCAGCTTTGATATGTGCTGAGAGAAGGACAGTGTACCGTCTAGCCATACTCCCAAATAATTGTATGAGGTGACTACCTCAAGCTCTAAACCCTCAGAGGTAGTAATCACACCGGTGGGGAGAGAGGTATTCTTCTTACCAAACCACATGACCTTTGTTTTGGAGGTGTTCAGAACAAGGTTAAGGACAGAGAAAGCGTTTTAGACACTAAGAAAGATTTGTTGTAGAGCGTTTAACACAAAATCCAGGGAGGGGCCAACTGAGTATAAGACTGTATCATATGCATATAAATGGCAGAGAGAGCTTTCTACTGCCTGCACTATGTTGTTGATGTAAATTGAGAAGAGTGTGGGGCCTAGGATCGAGCCTTGGGGTACTCACTTGGCGACAGGCAGGGGCTAAGACAGATGTTCTGACTTTATACACTGCACTCTTTGAGAGGTAGTTAGCAAACCAGGCCAAAAACCCCTCAAAGACACCAATACTCCTTAGCCGGCCCACTAGAATGGAATGGTCTACCATATCAAAAGCTTTTGCCAAGTCAATAAAAATAGCAGCACAACATTGCTTAGAATCAAGGGCAATGGTGACATTATTTAGGACCTTTAAGGTTGCAGTGACACATCCATAACCTGAGCGGAATCCAGATTGCACACCAGAGAGAATACCATAGAAAGCCAGTCAGTTGATTATTGACAGATTTTCCAACACATAAGTGTTTAGGCAAATCATTAGTCAGCTAGCTAGCTATCACATCATTTGTGCAGAATATGATAGTTAACATTATATAGATAAGCGCTAGCCAGGTACGACCAGTCAGGGGGAGAAGATAAATCTGTTGGAAAATGGAAACCAAGCTATCTAGCTACCTAATTAAATGTTGGCCGGTGAGTGTCTAACTTAGTAAATAAAGGGAAACTTCGGGATTTTGGCAATGATGCCCTTTAGCTACTCCCCCAGTCAGATGAACTTGTGAATACAATTTTTATTTCTAGGTGTCCAGCTTGAAGGAAGTTAGAGGTAGTTTGGGAGTCAATGCTAACTAGCATTAGCACAATGACTGGTAGAGGGCATCATTGCCAAAATCCCGAAGTATCCCTTAATTTACTAAGTTAGACACTCACCAGACAACATTTAATTAGGTAGCTAGATAGCTTGGTTCCATTTTCCAACAGATTTATCTTCTCCCCCTGACTGGTCGCCAACAGTTACTGGTGTTGGAACTTTTCTGGTAAACTGTTTGGCACTAGTAGTGGCAATAAATATTGATGCCACAGGATTGCTGCAGATTCAAATAGAAACATGACTTAATTGTTTGCCAGAAAAAAACCTCTGGTGAACTGTTTGCCACTAGTGGCAATCAATATTATTGTTGCCAAAGGTTTGCTGCAGATTCCCCACTAGTGGCAAACTTTTGCAATCTTCTGGCAACATTTTGTGGCACACTATTTAGTATGCAGCAAATTCGCTAAATACTTGAGCTAAATTTGTAATGGATGCATGTAATGGATTTTAATGGATTGGCAAGAAGGCATGAATACCCTGGTGCCTTTCCTGAGGTTTTGATGCAGTTTAGAACATTTTGAGATTAAGCATAAAAAACACCAGAATCATTGAGAATAAACATTCAATTACAAAAAAAGAATGACAATGTTTTATATCATTTTTTAAAACTTTTCATAACATATTTTTACTTTTATTACATTATGACAGGGTAAGCACTGCCTCGCCTGACTACACGTCACTGCCATGAACTGTATAGCTGCTTTGGATAAAAGGTTCTGCTAAAGAAATCCAATAAAACATACAGCATCTATAGGCCTCCACACAATGTATTGCACAAGTGTTATTCACACAATGAACTTATCCTTTGGTAAAGGGGAAAGCCCAAACTGTCAGAGTGGCACATTCCTCTAGGGTAGAGTTGGGGGAGGGGCCCATGCAGCCCTAGCCCTAGCCCCAGTGCTGTGTGTCTGTATGGCAGCAGAGCAGGCTGTACTGTAATGCATTGTCAGATGGTGTGCCAGCCTAGCAGATTAAACGGGGTCAGGTGATGACAGAGGCACATCAGCCATGCATCTGTGTAAACACAATGCCCTTTTCTATCGCCATGTTGGGAAAATCACTAAGGATTGCTAATAATGTCATATGATTTAGCTTCTCCCTGTTGTTTTGTTATATGACCAATAGCAGACCCGTTGGTGCCCTTTAAATAAACAAACTGAAATGCCCTAATCAAGATTATGAATATAGATTGAAACAATGAACAATATATTAACTGTATTTTATCGATTTAGGAGTGGGAAATTTTTTTGCTTGTGCATTGATAAGCACATCAAAGACGGCATTAACGATAAATAATAAAATAAAGACTGCACTTCTAAAAGCCTATTTCACACCATAGCCTGCTGAATTTGCAAGATAACTTTTCTTTAATTTTTATTTTGGCACAAATGAAAATGTGCCACTGACTCCCTCATGGATTGATGTTTCAGCATGGTCTCAATTAAGATTTTGGCGGTCGACTAGTCATGTGCGACATGCATGAGCAGTTACATGCCTGCTAGAGTTAGCGGCAGGCGGACGAGCAATATCCACCGTCGTAGTAAGGATTAAGCCTGAGCTGGAATGTGAAGCTTAATGAACTTTAAAAAAAATATGAGTAGAGCTAGCTTCCTTCATAGTATACCCCTCTGGTCTTGTGTCTTGAAGTCGCCTAGACTAGCCAACTACTTTTGCCAATTAGTTTTAGCTGGCTGGTGTGCCACCATGGCAAAGTTGGTTTGACATAGCCTAGCCAATCTCTAATGCTAGTTAGGGACCTTCAATAAATTACACAATCTTTTAGTAGTCTCATTAAATTATTTCAATATTTGTATTTCTACAATTTAGTTGGTTTGAGGTTAAGTAATTGAAATTTTGAGATATTGACATTCTAAAATATTGTCCCATGTATATTGTGTAATTTACTGATGGCCCCTAACTAGCCCCATAGGGATATTGAATGTCAAACCAAAATGACCATGGGCATTAAAATGGGTCACATGCAGCTGTGCTCCAAATTGATGATTACTTGGGTGCTGCCACCTGTGGGCATGTGGGCAGGATTGAAATAAACCAAACGCAAGGAAAAAACTGTTATTGTTCTCTTAATTTCAGATCATCTCACAAATCTGTTTTGGACAAGACAGACTTTATGACCAAAATTATCCTATTTACACTTTGTAGTCTTTTGCCACTAGAACACATGTTTCTGACTCATATCAATGACACATAGGCCGTTTTCAAAATGACACGTTGCTTTTTAGGGGCAGTCAACAACCTTGTGCCCGTATAAAAGTTGTAGATGTTGACTCTTCAGTCTCAGTACTCTGAGAAATCAATCATAATTAGCTCCCTAAATATGTTTGTTTCATCTCATATGGTAATTAGTTAGGTTGGTAGATTAATGAATGAGGCTTTAACCTCATTAAGATGTTTGTGGCGATAGGAAGCCCTTGCCTCTTTGCTGTGATCACAATACTTATTATGTCCCAAATAACTTGTGTGGTTGGTTGGATGGTAGTTAGCCCACTATCTACAGTGCCTCTACTTTGTCACATGGGAATCACAATATGTTGTCTTTGTAACCCATGTTACATAAACATTGTGAATCAAACATAGTGAATTGAACACAACCATGTACTAAGGGAAATGTTGCTCTTTGTCCATAAGTAAAGCTGCCCTTTAGACCGGATGTCTCTCTTAACATTGATTTAAGACTGGGATTTTGTGCCAGGAATATCAAATACATGTAAAGTAACACTCCTTAAAAAGCACGACTCAAATTCCATAAGAGGTTTATATGGGAAAAGTCTTTGGTAATCTTTTCCAAATAAAATATTTCCCCTCTTGCTTTGTTCTTATGGAAGGTGGCACGCAGGCATTCCCCTTTTCAATTCCTAATGCTTTTTCTTTAATCCTCAAATCCCTAACTTGTAGATCACTGGCAGATGGTATGATAAGGACTTTGGGTGGGTGGTGGGAACTGGTTGGGATGGAAGGAGTGTTTCATACGTTTTCGCCCTTGTTCTTGTTACCCTCTTAGTGGCTGCTCCTCTTATGACAAGATGTTGGCTTGCTAGAAATCAAATGTATTTATAGCCCCTAATCATGCAAATATATTGTCTATACCACTTGGTTTGCCTATGTTCACACAATTTATAAATGTGTTTTTATGCAAATATACAGTAACAGCTTTAAACAGACTATAATGGAATATACACTTACTGCACAAAGCATTAGGAACACCTGCTCTTTTTATGACATAGATTCATCTGGTCAGTCTAAGTGAAAGCTATGATCCATTATTGATGTCATTTGTTAAATCCATTTCAAATCAGTGTAGCTGAAGGGGAGGGGACAGGTTAAAGAAGGATTTTTAAGACAAGGATTACACTACCATTCAAAAGTTTGGGGTCACATAGAAATGTCCTTGTTTTTTAAAGAAAAGCACATTTTATCCACTAAAATAACATCAAATTGATCAGAAATACAGTGTAGACATTGTTAATGTTTTAAATAACTATAGTAGCTGGAAACAGCAGATTTTTTATGGAATATCTACATAGGCGTACAGAGGCCCATTATCAGCAACCATCAGTCCTGTGTTCCAATGGCACGTTGTGTTAGCTAATCCAAGTTTATCACTTTAAAATGCTAATTTATCATTAGAAAACCCTTTTGCAATTATGTTAGCACAGCTGAAAACTGTTTAAAACTGTAGTACACAGGGTTGTACGACATTTTCAGTTTCATGGCAATTTCTCGCATGGAATAGCCATTTCTCTTAACAAGAATAGACTGACGAGTTTCAGAAGGAAGTTCTCTGTTTCTGGCCATTTTGAGCCTGTAATCGAACCCACAAATGCTGATGCTCCAGATACTCAGCTAGTCTAAAGAAGGCCAGTTTTATTGCTTCTTTAAACAGAACAACAGTTTTCAGCTGTGCTAACATAATTGCAAAATGGTTTTCTAATGATCAATTAGCCTTTTAAAATGATAAACTTGGATTAGCTAACACAACGTGCCATTGGAACACAGGAGTGATGGTTGCTGATAATGGGCCGCTGTACTTCAACTGTTGTGTGCCATTCAGAGGGTGAATGGGCAAGACAAAATATTTAAATGCCTTTGAACAGGGTATGATAGTAAGTGCCAGGCATACCGGTTTGTGTCAAGAACTGCAAAGGTGCTGGGTTTTTCACACTCAACAGTTTCCCATGTGTATCAAGAATGGTCCACCACCCAAAGGACATCCAGCCAACTTGACACAACTGAGGGAAGCATTGGCATCAACATGGGCCAGCATCCCTGTGGATCGCTTCCAACACCTAGTATAGCCCATGCCCCGACAAATTGAGGCTGTGCTGAGGGCAAAAGGGGGTACAACTCAATATTAGGAAGGCGTTCGTAATGTTTTGTATACTCAGTGTACATATAAGCATGTATATGTGAGTCATCATACACCCACTGTATGTAAATGTTGACTGTGGCTCATCCTCCAACGACCCAGGCCTATCTGATTGGCTTGGCAGCAGTGGGGAGTAAGCTATTGATTGAGGCAGGGCTCCCAACACAGATGTCTTGTTGTGCCAGATCGATCAGTTGCCCTGCTGGCCTGGAGTGATTACTACCCTGTTACAATGTAAACCCATTCATCAGCAACTAGATCTCTCTGCCCTGCTGGAACCTGCATGGGCAGCACAACTGCCCACACCTATTTAGATTGATAGTTCTCTAAAACAAAAAGCTTTGGGACATGGTCTGATTGACATTAAAGTTTTTTTTAAACAAATGTCAGTTTATAGTGTCATTGTAATAGCAATGTAATAGCAATGTTTTTGAAACAGCTGAACTGTACAGACATTTTCCTTATGTTTGTACCTGAAAATAACAGGCCGTTACATTCTGAAATTGTTGCCATAGCTTTAAATCTGTAGTTTTTTTGCTTGACTGCACTGAACCGTTCGTGGGCGGTACATTTGCCCATACCAAGCGGTGATGCAGCCAGTCAAGATACTCTCGATGGTGCAGCTATAGAACCTTCTGAGGATCCGAGGGCCCATGCCAAATCTTTTCAGCCTCCTGAGGGGGAAGAGGCGCTGCAGTGCCCTCTTCACGACTGTGCGGGTATGTGTGGACCATGTTAAGTCCTTAGTGATGTGGACGCCAAGAAACTTGAAGCTCTCAACCCGCTCCACAACAGCCCCGTCGATGAACAGCATTCTCACATAGTTATTTCCCCTCTTGTCCAGGTGGGAGAGGGCAGTGTGAAGTGCAATTGAGATTGCGTCATCTGTGGATCTTTACTGTACTTTTATATTCGTATGGGAGGGGTAAACGTTCATTATTGATATGCTAACGTTACTTGATCTTGAAGCATGTTGCTAATATTAGTTAGTTAGCTAGCTAGCAGCAGTTAGCAGTGTATTTAATGTGTATGGACAAGAAAATAAAACCTTTAATTGTCTGCACATGCTTGGGGATAGTTGCATTATTCAATAGTAATATAGTTTGATTACATTATTCAAAACGTTTTAGAATAAAAGTTTGTGCTTACAGTGGCTACTGTGATTTTTATGATCAACTTGAGTTGTGGACCAAGAATGTCGCATTGACAGTCACGACAAAAGGTAAGGCAAGAATGTAATGCCACTCAGCTCCTCAATCTCTCCATCTCTCGTAGTGAGAATTGAGCCTTGGCCATGCACTGTCAACGAGTCAATTTCAGGCATTAGAAAAAGATTTAGGCCAAAGAGAGAAGAGAAACAAGTGACGAAGCGGTAAGAGAGCTTGAGAGAGTAACAGCTGTGAGTGTGAATTTTACCATCCTGTGAAGATGTGCTCATGGTACGCCAGGCTTGACATGCATTTAGTAGCCGCTAATAACTTACCAACTCCCACACCTCTGTTGCTTTTGTGGAAATGCCACCGGTGCCAGAAGACTGGCCTCACCACCCACTCTCTCTCCTTGGCAGTTGCAGCTCCTGTCCTATCTCTAGAACTGACACATTGCCAAGCTCCTGGTCCATCTCTCCCTGTTCAGTTCCAGCACCGACACACACACACTACCCAGACCATGACCCATCTCTCCCTGTACATTTTCTGGCTCATCTATCCCTGTTCAACCTAGCCCTAGTCCAACACCATCACACTGCCCCGCAGTAACCACTCAACAGCTCGCAGTAAGCACTCAACAGCTCACAGGAGAGGTGAAAAGAACTACTAAGCTGGACACAAAGCTCTGCAGGTAGAGTATAAGAAACATTCCACACAGCAGTCTTGCACACATATAGTAATTGAGTGATTGTAAGTTGAAAATCTGTTACAATGCTATGTTACAACCTTGGTACCTGCTATATTTAAGCAATAAGGCGAGAGGGAGTGGTATATGTGGTATATGACTATATGACTAATATACCACGGCTAAGGGCTGTTCTTAGGCACGGCGCAAAAGACGCAACGTGGAGTGCATGCATACAGCCCTTAGCCGTGGTTTATTGGCCATATCCTCAAACCCCCGAGGTGCCTGATTCATATTATAAACTGGTTACCAAGGGAATTAGAGCAGTAAAAATAAATGTTTTGCCATACCCTTGGTATACGGTCTTGTATATCACGGCTGTCAGCCAATCAGCATTCAGGGCTCAACCCACCCAGTTTATAAAATGTTATATACAGTATGACCTGGACAATTTAGGATAGATATAGCCTGAATGACACTCAGTGTATTACTTAAAATTAAAAGATAAAGGAGCACTCTATGGCATTATACAATGTAACAGGGCAACAAACAAAGTCCTGTGCCTCGCCATTATGTTGGGTTCCTGTTACCGTGCTGTAAGGCAGACTATTTATAAGAGGTGCTACTCATTGTCTACGCAACCAACAGCTCTATTTACTGTCAGTGGGACCAGGTGCATTGCGTGTACAGCATGATCTCATTAAAAGGATTTGTGCAGCCAAAGAATCTCAGATAAATACAATATTTATTGTCATGACATGGATGTATGCAGATGTACAGTAGTCAAACCTGCTAGGGCTGCCTGTCAATGATGTCCTGATGCAAACTCACTATCCTGTATTTAGTTAACACTAACACATCATACAGAGGTGAGTTGGGAATCAGGCAGCGTTGTACTGTATCTAGACTATATATTTATATATATATAAAAAGTCCCTGTCTTAGGTCAGTTAGGATCACCACTTTATTTTGTGAATGTGAAATGTCAGAATAATAGTAGAGAGCATGATTTATTTTAGCTTTTATTTCTTTCATCACATTCCCAGTGGGTCAGAAGTTTACATGCACTCAATTAGTATTTGGTAGCATTGCCTTTCAATTGTTTAACTTGGGTCAAATGTGTCGGTTAGCCTTCCACAAGCTTCCCACAATAAGTTGGGTGAATTTTGGCACATTTCTCCTGACAGAGCTGGTGTAACTGAGTCAGGTTTGTAGGCCTCCTTGCTCGCACACGCTTTTTCAGTTCTGACCACAAATTTTCTATAGGATTGAGGTCAGGGCTTTGTGATGGCCACTCCAATACCTTGACTTTGTTATCCTTAAGCCATTTTGCCACAACTTTGGAAGTATGCTTTGGATCATTGTCCATTTGGAAGACCCATTTGTGACCAAGCTTTAACTTCCTGACTGATGTCTTGAGATTTTGCTTCAATATATCCACATAATTTTTCTTCCTCATGATGCCATCTATTTTGTGAAGTGCACCAGTCCCTCCTGCAGCAAAGCACCCCCACAACATGATGCTTCCACCCCCGTGCTTCACGGTTGGGATGGTGTTCTTCGGGTTGCAAGCATCCCCCTTTTTCCTCCAAACATAATGATGGTCATTATGGCCAAACAGTTCTATTTTTGTTTCATCAGACCAGAGGACATTTCTCCAAAAAGTACGATCTTTGTCCCCATGTGCAGTTGCAAACCGTAGTCTGGCTTTTTTATGGCGGTTTTGGAGCAGTGGCTTCTTCCTTGCTAAGCGGTCTTTCAGGTTATGTCGATATAGGACTCGTTTAACTGTGGATATAGATACTTTTGTACCTGTTTCTTCCAGCATCTTCACAAGGTCCTTTGCTGCTGTTCTGGGATTGATTTGCACTTTTCGCACCAAAGTACGTTTATCTATAGGAGACAGAACGAGGCTCCTTCCTGAGCGGTATGACGGCTGCGTGGTCCCATGGTGTTTATACTTGCGTACTATTGTTTGTACAGATGAACATGGTACCTTCAGGCATTTGGAAATTGCTCCCAAGGATGAACCAGACTTGTGGAGGTCTACAATTGTTTTTCTGAGGTCTTGGCTGATTTCTTTTAATTTTTCCATGATGTCAAGCAAAGAGGCACTGACTTCAAGGTAGGCCTTGAAATACATCCACAGGTACACCTCCAATTGACTCAAATAATGTCAATTAGCCTATCAGAATCTTCTAAAGCCATGACATCATTTTCTGAAATTTTCCAAGCAGTTTAAAGGCACAGTCAACTTAGTGTATGTAAACTTCTGACCCACTGGAATTGTGATACAGTGAATTATAAGTTAAATAATATGTCTGTAAACAATTGTTGGAAAGGTTACTTGTGTCATGCACAAAGTAGATGTCCTAACCGACTTGCCAAAACTATAGTTTGTTAACAAGAAATTTGTGGAGTGGTTGAAAAACTAGTTTTAATGACTCCAACCTAAGTGTATGTAAACTTCCGACTTCAACTGTATATATATATATTTACAGAAGTATGTGGACAACTCTTCAAATTAGTGTATTCGGCTATTTCAGCCACACCCGTTGCTAACAGGTGTATAAAATCGAGAACACCGCCATGCAATCTCCATAGACAAACACTGGCAGTAGAATGGCCTTACTGAAGAGCTCAGTGACTTTCAACATGGCACCGTCATAGGATGCCACCTTTCCAACAAGCCTAAGATCACCATGCGCAATGCCAAGCGTCGGCTGGAGTGGTGTAAAGCTTACCGCCACTGGACTCTGGAGCAGTGGAAACACATTCTCTGGAGTGATGAATCACGCTTCACCATCTGGCAGACCAACGGACAAATCTGGGTTTGGCGGATGCCAGGAGAACGCTACCTGCCCCAGTCCATAGTGCTAACTGTAAAGTTTGGTGGAAGAGCAATAATGGTATGGGGCTGTTTTTATGGTTCTGGCTAGGCCCCTTAGTTCCAGTGAAGGGAAATTTTAACGCTACAGCATACAATAACATTCTAGACGATTCTGTGCTTCCAACTTTGTGCAACAGTTTGGGGAAGTCCATTTTCTGTTTCAGCATGACAATTCCCTCGTGCACAAAGCGAGGTCCATACAAAAATGGTTTGTCGAGATCGGTGTGGAAGAAATTGACTGGCCTGCACAGAGCCCTGACCTCAACCCCATCGAACACCTTTGGGATGAATTGGAACGCCATCTGCCAGCCAGGCCTAGTTGGCCAACATCAGTACCCGACCTCACTAATTCTCGTGGCTGAAGGGAAGCAAGTCGCTGCAGCAATGTTACAACATCTAGTGGAAAGCCTTCCCAGAAGAGGACGGTTGTTATAGCAGCAAAGGGGGAGACCAACTCCATATTAATGCCCATGATTTTGGAATTAGATGTTCGACGAGCAGACTTTGGGTCATGTAGTGTATCAGAGCATTGCTCTGGTATCTATCCTCTTTATCATATGGTCTCAGTCGTCTCCTCACATTATGTAACCTGAATCATCTCTCTCAGTCGGAGTGCTAAATGAAATGTGCAGCATTGACAAATAGCATAGGGGGGTTGTGTCTGTAGAGAGAAGGCCTAGAGAAGGACCTTGGAGCTGGGGATAGGGCCCACGCAAGGCCTTGCCAGGCCCAGGGCTGATGTGAGGTGAAGTGAGGGAGATGAAATGGATTGTGCAGCACCCTGTCACCAGGGAGGGAAAGAATGCCATGACAACAAGCAGGCAGGAAGCCTCACCCAGTGGCATAGACATATAGGCCTAGGGCAATGCACACTTGATTTTCCGTGCCCTTGCATGGCTCCTCCAATCACATTCAAATGCCAGAAGGGCGGCATAATGGCCTCTATGTTGTTTGAATAGGAGGCATATTGGGACCTTTCAATCCGTGATTGATTCAGACATTTCATTTCATATTTTGTGCTAGGCCGGTACGCGAAATTCCAGCTCCCCTCATCTGTCGGGCTAGGTTGAGCGTGCAGCCTGGAGGAGAGGTGCCGGCTCAGCGCTCCTGGTCTCCGGTGCGCCTCTTCGGACCAGGATATCCTGCACCTGTTCTGCGTGCAGTGTCTCCGGGGCGTGTCCACAGCCCGGTGCGCGACATTCCAGCTCCACTCATCTGTCAGGCTAGGGTGAGTGTGCTGCCTGGAAGAGTGGTACCGGCTCTGCGCGCTAAGTCTCCAGTGCACCTTCTTGGACCGAAATATCCTGCGCCGGCTCTGCGTGCGGTGTCTCCGGTTCGCGTCCACAGCCCGGTGCGCGACATTCCAGCTCCCATCATCTGTGAGGTGAGGGTGAGTGAACAGCCAGGTAGAAGGGTGCCGGTCCCGCGCACCAGGCCCCCTGTACGCTTAGAGAGCCCAGTACGTCCAGTCCCTGCGCTGCGCACCAGGTCCCCTGTGCGCATCGCGAGTCCAGCACAGCCTGTTCCTGCTCCTCGCACCAGGTCCCCTGTGCGCATCGCGAGTCCAGCACAGCCTGTTCCTGCTCCCCGCACCAGGTCCCCTGTGCGCATCGCGAGTCCAGCACAGCCTGCTCCTACTCCCCGCACCAGGTCCCCGCACCAGGTCCCCTGTGCGCATCGCTAGTCCAGCACAGCCTGCTCCTACTCCCCGCACCAGGTCCCCTGTGCGTATCGTGTGTCCAGCACAGCCTGCTTCTGCAGCCTGCTTCTGCATGTACCAGGTCCCCTGTGCGCTTCGTGAGTCCAGCACGAAATGTTCCGGCTGCTAGCCCAGGGCCTCTGGTGCGTAACCTCGGCCCAGCACGGCCGGCACCGGAGCCGCCACCTTGGACAAAAATAGACCCCCCCGAAGACCCCCCCATGGACTTTTGGCGCGGTCAGAGTCCGCGCCTTTGGGGGGGGGTACTGTCACGTCCAGGCCTGAGTTGACAGGCTGGCGTGTTTAGTTTCGTTTTTGGTGTAGGGTTTTTTCTGTTCTAGGTTGTTTATTTCTATGTTGGGTTAATGGTTCCCAATTAGAGGCATCTGAGTGTCGTTACCTCTAATTGGGAACCATACAGTGGGGCAAAAAAGTATTTAGTCAGCCACCAATTGTGCAAGTTCTCCAACTTAAAAAGATGAGAGAGGCCTGTAATTTTCATCATAGGTACACTTCAACTATGACAGACGAAATGAGAAAAAGAAATCCAGAAAATCACATTGTAGGATTTTTTATTTATTTATTTGCAAATTATGGTGGAAAATAAGTATTTGGTCAATAACAAAAGTTTATCTCAATACTTTGTTTTATACCCTTTGTTGGCAATGACAGAGGTCAAACGTTTTCTGTAAGTCTTCACAAGGTTTTCACACACTGTTGCTGGTATTTTGGCCCATTCCTCCATGCAGATCTCCTCTAGAGCAGTGATGTTTTGGGGCTGTCGCTGGGCAACACGGACTTTCAACTCCCTCCAAAGATTTTCTATGGGGTTGAGATCTGGAGACTGGCTAGGCCACTCCAGGACCTTGAAATGCTTCTTACGAAGCCACTCCTTCGTTGCCCGGGCGGTGTGTTTGGGATCATTGTCATGCTGAAAGACCCAGCCACATTTCATCTTCAATGCCCTTGCTGATGGAAGGGGGTTTTCACTCAAAATCTCACGATACATGGCCCCATTCATTCTTTCCTTTACACGGATCAGTCGTCCTGGTCCCTTTGCAGAAAAACAGCCCCAAAGCATGATGTTTCCACCCCCATGCTTCACAGTAGGTATGGTGTTCTTTGGATGCAACTCAGCATTCTTTGTCCTCCANCAAATGCTCTCTAGCAAACTTCAGACGGGCCTGAACATGTACTGGCTTAAGCAGGGGGACACGTCTGGCACTGCAGGATTTGAGTCCCTGGCGGCGTAGTGTGTAACTGATGGTAGGCTTTGTTACTTTGGTCCCAGCTCTCTGCAGGTCATTCACTAGGTCCCCCCGTGTGGTTCTGGGATTTTTGCTCACCGTTCTTGTGATCATTTTGACCCCACGGGGTGAGATCTTGCGTGGAGCCCCAGATCGAGGAAGATTATCAGTGGTCTTGTATGTCTTCCATTTCCTAATAATTGCTCCCACAGTTGATTTCTTCAAACCAAGCTGCTTACCTATTGCAGATTCAGTCTTCCCAACCTGGTGCAGGTCTACAATTTTGTTTCTGGTGTCCTTTGACAGCTCTTTGGTCTTGGCCATAGTGGAGTTTGGAGTGTGACTGTTTGAGGTTGTGGACAGGTGTCTTTTATACTGATAACAAGTTCAAACAGGTGCCATTAATACAGGTAACGAGTGGAGGACAGAGGAGCCTCTTAAAGAAGAAGTTACAGGTCTGTGAGAGCCAGAAATCTTGCTTGTTTGTATGTGACCAAATACTTATTTTCCACCATAATTTGCAAGTAAATTCATTAAAAATCCTACAATGTGATTTTCTGGATTTTTTTTCCTCATTTTGTCTGTCATAGTTGAAGTGTACCTATGATGAAAATTACAGGCCTCTCTCATCTTTTTAAGTGAGAGAACCTGCACAATTGGTGGCTGAATAAATACTTTTTTGCCCCACTGTATATATGTTTGTAGTTTTCAGAAGGGTTTTGTGGGTTATTGTTTGGTTCATGGCTTAAGTGTTTAGTCTATGTTATGTTCCTTTGTTTCGATCTTCGTTCGTTTATTGTTTTTCCCCCAGTTACGTTACGTTATTAAAATATGTATACTGGATACCTCGCTGCGCCTTGGTCCGTCCCTATAGAAGATCGTGACAATGGATTAACTAAATACAACATACTGTATGAACCCATGCTGAATTAGATTTACAACTATCCCTATGGATTAACTAAATACTACAACATACTGTATGTAATTATAACTAAGTCACTTCTAAACCATTTTCAATTGACAGCCATAATCCCTCACATAATCACTGACTATCGTCATGAGGGTAACTTGGTGTTCCACAGGGGCCTGAACTTATTGTGAGGAAAGAGCCCCTTCGAGTCGCTGCAATGTTCTCATATTGCAAATTATCAGCTAATCGGCTAATTAAAGTAATTGGTGCATAAATTGCCTTTTTAATTATACCAACCTAACAATGCCTCGGTGCCAGGGGAGTTTCTTTCCTAATCAGACACAAATGATTGTGTGTTGCCTGGAAAACTAATTACACAGCAAGTCACCGGCATTACAGCAGATAAGCACTTGCCGAACAACCAGATAGGGGCAATCCAATGATATAGGAATGCCTGCCTTCTTAGAGAAATGCATAGACTATGCCAGAGTAGCAGCAATATTTACAGTTACAGTAGATGCTGAACATACTGTTGACCGATATGGATTGTAAATGTCATAAACAGAACTGACATTTGTATTACAATATGTACATTGATTGTTGAGAATGAGTCATCACTCAGCCTCCCAACTTCAGTGGTTTGGCGGAAATCACAGGCACAGATTGTCAGAAAACAGCAGCTGGCGTTGGGGGTAAAATAATCTGTCTCACTCATCTGGAAGTATCCATTCGGATTGTGTTTATATTTGTTCACAACAAACAAAGACTTTAATCCTTTACCCAGGCTAAAATCAAAAGAGACTAGGAAACTGATTCAAAAATGGCAGGTAGTTGCACAAGATCTTTTGACAGATGGCCAAAATTACACAAGGCTACAGAAGTACCAGCATGACAGGAACATGTGAAATTTCCTTAGTGGTGCTCTCTCTTGTGAATCTACAAGTCTCTCTTTACCGACTATTCCTTTAGAATAAGCCACTGAGGTACAGTATAGCATGTTGATGTATTCCAGACCCTTTCAGTGTGATTCAATTGTCACGCATGTGTAGGGTTGCACATTTTGGAGAATATTCAGAGGTGGAAACTTTCTGTGGGAATGAACAAAAATATATGCAAATTAATATTAATACCATTTAAATGTAGCTGTTTTTTGCATTGGATACATTTACCATATCATAAGTAGACAAATTGCAAAGGATTAAATCCTTCCAATAGAAATAAAAAAAACGATTTAGTTACAAATTGCACTTTAATTAAATGAGTTCACATGGGATGATTTCACTGAATGACAAAAGAAAGGGAATATTGAATGATCCCCAATGATCCATCGCATCTCCCAAAAACGTTTAACATACATCTGTAAAATGATACTTTAGAAATGAAAGCTTTGGTTGTCTTCCTCTCAGGCTTCCATGTCTTCTCCCTGGAACTCCTCAATGTCCACCTCTTGAACATCAGACTCTGAGGCCTCATCTTCACTGTCACTTTCCAACCTTGTTGAGGATGGCTCGTTGTCAGGCTCAAAAAGCCTCAAATTTTCCCGGATGGCCACCAATTTTTCATCCCTTGTATTGGTCAGCCTGTTGTGTGCTTTGGTGTGTGTGTTCCCAAACAAGGACCAGTTGCGCTCTGAGGCGGCTGATGTTGGTGGGATTTGGAGGATGATGGAGGCAACAGGGGAAAGAGCCTCAGATCCACAAAGTCCCTTCCACCAGGTGGCTGATGAGATATGTTGGCACGACTGCCATATTGCATCTCCATCCCAAAGCCCTTGCTTGGAAGTGTACTTCGCCAGACTGCCAAGAACCTTGCCCTCATCCAGGCCAAGGTGGCGAGACACGGTAGTGATGACACCATAGGCCTTGTTGATCTCTGCACCAGACAGGATGCTCTTGCCAGCATACTTGGGGTCCAACATGTACGCTGCGGCGTGTATGGGCTTCAGGCAGAAGTCTTCACGCTTTTTGATGTATTTCAGAACTGCAGTTTCCTCTGCTTGGAGCAACAGTGAAGTGGGCAGGGCAGTACGGATTTCTTCTCTTACATCTGCAAGCAGAGTCTGAACATCAGACAGGATGGCATTGTCTCCCTCAATCCGTGCAATGGCTACTGCTATAGGTTTCAGGAGTTTCAGGCTGCTTACCACTCTCTCCCAAAATACATCATCCAGGAGGATCCTCTTGATGGGGCTGTCCATATCGGCAGACTGTGATATGGCCATTTCTTGGAGAGACTCCTTCCCCTCCAGGAGACTGTCAAACATGATGACAACACCACCCCAACGGGTGTTGCTGGGCAGCTTCAATGTGGTGCTCTTATTCTTCTCACTTTGCTTGGTGAGGTAGATTGCTGCTATAACTTGATGACCCTTCACATACCTAACCATTTCCTTGGCTCTCTTGTAGAGTGTATCCATTGTTTTCAGTGCCATGATGTCCTTGAGGAGCAGATTCAATGCATGAGCAGCACAGCCAATGGGTGTGATGTGAGGGTAGGACTCCTCCACTTTAGACCAAGCAGCCTTCATGTTCGCAGCATTGTCTGTCANGTGCTTTGGTGTGTGTGTTCCCAAACAAGGACCAGTTGCGCTCTGAGGCGGCTGATGTTGGTGGGATTTGGAGGATGATGGAGGCAACAGGGGAAAGAGCCTCAGATCCACAAAGTCCCTTCCACCAGGTGGCTGATGAGATATGTTGGCACGACTGCCATATTGCATCTCCATCCCAAAGCCCTTGCTTGGAAGTGTACTTCGCCAGACTGCCAAGAACCTTGCCCTCATCCAAGCCAAGGAGGCGAGACGCGGTAGTGATGACACCATTGGCCTTGTTGATCTCTGCACCAGACAGGATGGTCTTTCCAGGATACTTGGGGTCCAACATGTACACTGCGACGTGTATGGGCTTCAGGCAGAAGTCTTCACGCTTTTTGATTTATTTCAGAACTGCAGTTTCCACTGCTTGAACAGTGAGGTGGGCAGGGCAGTAAGTATTTATTCTCCTACATCTGCAAGCAGAGTCTGAACATCAGGCAGGATGGCATTGTCTCCCTCAATCCGTGCAATGGCTACTGCTATAGGTTTCAGGAGTTTCAGGCTGCTTACCACTCTCTCCCAAAATACATAATGCAGGAGGATCCTCTTGATGGGGCTGTCCATATCGGCAGACTGTGATCTGGCCATTTCTTGGAGAGACTCCTTCCCCTACAGGAGACTGTCAAACATGATGACAACACCACACCAACGGGTGTTGCTGGGCAGCTTCAATGTGGTGCTCTTATTCTTCTCACTTTGCTTGGTGAGGTAGATTGCTGTTATAACTTGATGACTCTTCACATAACTAACCATTTCCTTGGCTCGCTTGCAGAGTGTATCCATTGTTTTCAGTGCCATGATGTCCTTGAGGAGCAGATTCAATGCATGAGCAGCACAGCCAAAGGGTGTGAATTGAGGGTAGGACTACTCCACTTTAGACCAAGCGTCCTTCATGTTCGCAGCATTGTCTGTCACCAGTGCAAATACCTTCTGTGGTCCAAGGTAATTGATGACTGCCTTCAGCTCATCTGCAACGTAGAGACCGGTGTGTCTGTTGTCCCTTGTGTCTGTGCTCTTGTAGAATACTGGTTGAGGAGATTATGTCGTTTTTTATTCCTTGCCCACGAACATTTGGCCACCCATCAGAGATGATTGCAATACAGTTTGCTTTCTCTAGGATTTGCTTAAACTCCACTTGAACTCTGTTGAACTCTGCATCCAGCAAATTAGTAGATAAAGCATGTCTGGTTGGAGGGGTGTATGCTGGGCGAAGAACATTCAGAAATCTCTTCCAATACACATTGCCTATGAGCATCAGAGGTGAACCAGTTGCATACACAGCTCGAGCAAGACATTCATCAGCATTTCTCTGACTACGTTCCTCCATTGAGTCAAAAAAACTTCTGATTCCAGGAGGACCATGAGCTATTGCTATCGATAAGGTGTCTGATTCATCATTTTCACCTCGAATAGAAGTAGAGGGACTTTTGTCAGAGGTTGCAAATACAAATACAACAAATACAACAAATACAATTCCATGTACAGATAAATAGTTAAGCAGTTAGATTAAACAACTCCTTTGTTAAATACATTTTTTAAATGAAACGTGTATGGAAACAGGTGAATTAACACTCCTCAGTTAGCAGGCTCAAACAAACTAAAACCCACATGGTAGCAAAAACTAACTAGCAGGAATTGTTAACAAGTTAGAAATTATTTAAACACACTTTGCTGTACGCTACTATTTACTAGTTAAACAATCATGTATGTCATATAAAATATATTCACCACACAGTAAGCATGTAGTCCTTGGCTCAGACAGTGTAGTAGCGTGGGCTCAATAGCATCTCATTAGTGTGCAAGATCTTGAGAATTAGCTGTACATGTGATGGAAGAATATACTGTGCATGCAGAGCATTGCAATTCCATTGAATTGGGGATAGTTTAACCAAAATATGCCACAAGACCTAGAATTACCTTATGTGTATCCTACAAAAAGGTTCTTTGATGAATTTAAGCACAATTCCCCAAATTCCCTGGTTTAACTTCTCATTTAAAAGTTCTAAATGTTTCCAGAAATTTACTGGAATGTTTCCGAACCTTTGCAACCCGACGCATGTGTGATTTTAACGCTCTTTCAATGCTTACAGTAACATGTGGAAAATGTTTACTATTGTCATTAAACTAAACTAGATGTCCTCAGTGCCCTTGGGAGGTTCAAATAACATTCAGTAATAGACAGAATTTCTCATCAGACTATGGAAGGTCAAATTTCAGATGTATTTGCTTCTCTTTCTGAGTTGATGTGCCTATTTTTTCCCTTCTTCCGCAATGTCTGTCTGTTGTGTTGCTCTAACCTTCATTAATGACAATAGAATGTCAATGTCAAATGTCTAGGGAGCTCTGAAAACATCTGAGGAGGAGGAGATATTTAGACAATTAGGGCAATGCTACTTAATGAGGTGGTGCATCTCTGTCACATCACTTTCAGACGCTGATGACCTTCATTACAAAATGCTCATCATGACTGGAACCCTGCTGCCAATTGTTAGCGGTCTCTTTGGCACAAGCAGTGATGGAGAATCCTAATGATTTGAGAAATTCACACATACAGTGCATTCGGAAAGTATTCAGACCCCTTCACTTTTTCCACATTTTGTTACATTGCAGCCTTATTTTAAAATTGATTAAATTGTCCCCCCCCCACATCAATCTGCACACAATACCCCATAATGACAAAGCAAAAACAGGTTTTCAGAAAGTTTTGCAAATGTATTAAACATAAAAAAATGAAATATCACATTTACATAACTATTCAGACCCTTTACTTTGTTGAAGCACCTTTGGCAGCGATTACAGCCTCGAGTCTTCTTGGGTATGACGCTACAAGCTTGGCAAACCTGTATTTGGGGAGTTTCTCCCATGCTTCTCTGAAGATCCTCTCAAGCTCTGTCAGGTTGGATGGAGAGCGTCGCTGCACAGCTATTTTCAGGTCTCTCCAGAGATGTTCAATCGGGTTCAAGTCCGGGCTCTGGCTGGGCCACTCAAGGACATTCAGAGACTTATCCTGAAGCCACTTATGCGTTGTATCGGCTGTGTGCTTAGGGTCATTGTCCTGCTGGAAGGTGAACCTTCGCCGCAGTCCGCAGAGTGCTCTGGAGCAGATTTTCATCTAGGATCTCTCTGTTCTTTGCTTCGTTAATCTTTCCCTCGATCCTGACTAGTCTCCCAGTCCCTGCCGCTGAAAAACATCCCCACAGCATGATGCTGCCACCACCATGCTTCACCTTAGGGATGGTCCCACGTTTCCTCCAAATGCGAAGCTTGGCATTCAGGTCAAAGAGTTCAATATTGGTTTCATCAGACCAGAGAATCTTGTTTCTCATAGTCTGAGAGTCTTTTAGGTGCCTTTTGACAAACTCCAAGCGGGCTGTCATGTGCCTTTTACTGAGGAGTGGCTTCCGTCTGGCCACTCTACCATAAAGGCCTGATAGGTGGAGTGCTACAGAGACGGTTGTCCATCTGTAAGGTTCTTCCATCTCCACGGAGGAACTCTGGAGCTCTGTCAGAGTGACCATTGGGTTCTTGGTCACCTCCTTGACCAAGGCCCTTCTCCCCCGATTGCTCAGTTTGGCCAGGCGGCCAGCTCAAGGAAGAGTCTTGGTAGTTCCAAACGTCTTCCATTTAAGAATGATGGAGGCCACTGTGTTGATGGGGACCTTCAATGCTGTAGAAAATTTTTTTGGTTCCCTTCCCCAGACCTGTGCCTCGACACAATCCTGTCTCAGAGCTCTACGGACAATTCCTTCGACATCATGTCTTGGTTTTTGCACTGATATGCACTGTCAACTCTGGGACCTTATATAGATAGGTGTGTGCCTTTCCAAATCATGTCCAATCAATTGAATTTACGACAGGTGGACTCCAAGTTGTAGAAACATCTCAAGGATGATCAATGGAAACAGGATGCTCCTGTGCTCAATTGAGTCTCATAGCACAGGGTCAGATTACTTATGTAAATAAGGTATTTCTGTTTTCTATTTGTATTAAATTAGCAACATAAAAAAAAACTGTTTTCACTGTCATAATCGGGTATTGTGTGTAGATTGATTAGGGAAAACATTAATTTAATACATTTTAGAATAAGGCTGTAACAAAACAAAATGTGGAAAAAATCAAGGGGTCTAAATACTTTCCAAATGAACTGTAAATACCTCAAATTCAAAGCATCAAATACCAACGATTTCAATGGTGTTTGTGATTGAATAGCTCTGCTCTTGTGCTTATCTGCTCCATCAAGAACAAAATGACAACTTCTAACGCATGAGACACTGTGGCATCAGTTGAGTTCCATCGATTCCTATAGATAGTTGATGAGGGGAGAGTGTACATACAGTACAATCAATTAAATGTATTTTATAAAGCAATTTTTACATGAGCAGTTATCAAAGTTATTTACATATACCTACCCTAAAACCACAAAAACAAGCAATGAAGAGGCGGATAGGAGTACAGTGGATAGGAAAAACTCCCTAGAAGGCAGGAACCTAGGAAGAAACCTAGAGAGGAACCAGACTCCGAGGGGTAGCCAGTGGGTAGATATTTAGGAGTACAGCATGTGGGTGCACAGGACGTGGACCATTACAACAGATCCGTAGATTTCAACACTAGAAGCTCTCCTATCTCTAGATCTCCCTCTCCTCTCCATGAAAACATCGTTAACCTGAGAAGCTTGGAAGATCTATCATTGCCAGGCCTCAGTGTTAATGACCAGTCAGTCTGCCTCTTTGTGAGCATAAGCGATGGTAATAAGTCACCTCCTCTCATCCCTCCCATTCTCATTACCACAGTCATCTGCCTCTGATGAAAGAAAGAACCCTCAACTCAATGCTCTTTAGAATTTATGACAAGCTATGATTAGTGGCACGCTGTGGCATTTTTGTTGTAGTTGAGAGATCTATCTGTCTGTATCAGATTTGAGGATCAGTAACAGAGATGCAGATATGCAAGACCACCTAATTACCCCAAAAGATGTTACTCAAACCTCTCTCATCCCCGTCGTGACGGCTGGTGCATTAGACAGCAACAAAGGCTCTACCCTTCTGCCGGTCTTTGGCCATCTTCTCCACTGTGCTCGGGCTCAAACAAAAAAATAATTGTCACATACACCGAATAGGTGCAGTGAAATGTGTTGACTCAATAAATTGCAGATCAATGTGGGACAGTTTTTTAAGTGCTCTTGTACTTGTGTAGTAACGATGTAATTGCTCTATTACAATGTTATTGACAAAAATTACTCAATAAATGACAATAAATTGCAGATCAATGTGGGACACTTTTTTAAGTGCTCCTGTACTTGTGTAGTAACGATGTAATTGCTCTATTACAATGTTATTGACAAAGAAATGACTCAATTGTACGTCGTCATTAAAGCTAGAATCCTCAGTTGCTACATACATGAGCTTAGTTGAACTGTAGTAATCCAACAGAACCAAAATATATAAGCTTGTTTTACTCCAATGTTTGAAAACAATATAAATATAAACAAACACTGTATAGCCTCAAACATTTATTTAAACTATAATTTTTACATCATAGATGGTCAGTCCTTGCACCCATAGCTCAGTCTATGAATTTGAGAGTGGTTACATTTCCCCAGGCCCATCCCTCAGCTTTTTATCAAAACAGAGGCAGGATGACCCGCTTTGTTATTGTTTTAACTAAGGATTCTAGGTTTAATGCACGATTGACACTGAGTGTACAAAACATTAGGAAAACCTTCCTAATATTGAGTGCCACCCCTTTGCCCTCAGAACAGCCTCAATTCAACAGACTATGGACTATAAAAGGTGTAGAAAGTGTTCCACAGGGTTGCTGGCCCATGTTGACTCAAATGCTTCCCACAATTGTATGAAGTTGGCTGGATGTCCTTTGGGTGGTGGACCATACCCCGCTCAAAGGCACTTAAATATTATCTTCACCCTCTGAATGGCACATATGCACAATCCATATCTCAATTGTCTCAAGGCTTAAAAATCCTTCTTTAACCTGTCTCCTCCCCTTCATCTACACTGATTTGAAATGGATTTAACGGGTGACAGCAATAAGTGATCACAGCTGTCATCTGTCATGGAATAAGCAGGCGTTCTTAATGTTTTGTATACCCAGTGTATATAAAACACAGGGAAATCATGTTTTTGACTTCTCTGCCCCTTTAAATGAAGCATGTCAAATGTCATGGTATACCCTTGTGTGTAATAATAGAACATTGACAATTTAATTTAGACAAAGCTTTTTTTATTGTTAAAATCGCCCCCCCAAAAGAAATTCTCCAAAATAAAATGAATACTCTCACAAGTGTTCGAATACTAAACGTCTGTTCGGATATCCGGATATTCGATTAACCACGCCCATCCCTAAGTCAGATGCTATCTTCTTCCACATAGCAGCGCTGATCTCTGTGAGGGTGTTATTCTCATCATTGGTTACGTATATTTTTTGCACACTCACTGTACTTGAAATGTCAAACTATAGGCTTGTATCGTAGGTTAGGGATTCAGTCGTAAGTGACTGAGATGTGCAGTAATATAATGTAAAAGTGTTGTAAGGTCATTTTCATCTCTGTTAAAACTACTTAAGGATCATTGGGGCGCTACTCCCGACACTACCCGGAGAAATGTAAGGCGCCAAATTCAAAATCCAAAAGTTGAATTATAAAACATTCATCAATATACAAGTGTTGCATAGTCATCAAAAGCTTAGAGTCTTGGCAATATCACAGTGTTGTCAGATTTCAAAAAGGCTTTACGGCGAAAGCACAACATTTGATTGTTTGAGGATAGCACCTCACATATTTTCTGCATTAGCATAAATCCATTACCAGCGCGGGTCTCACAAAACACATAAGAGCTAAAATAAATCGCTTACCTTTGATGATCTTCTGCTGAGGCCAATCCGAAGTGTCCAAGCAAGACAATCCATGTTTCTTTTGTTAGAAAAAGTCATTTTTTATATCCATAAATCTCAGTTTGGTTGGCGCGTTATGTTCAGAAAATCCACAGTCTACTCGCCCATTGTACAGTGAAGAGAAAGCGTTCAAATTATACCTATCAACTTTGCCCAAACAAATCAAACATCATTTATAATGTATCCTTAGGTATACTTTTATGTATATTAACGATTATATTTCACACGGATAGTATCCTAAACGATAGAAAAGGAAAATAAAGAGGAACGCGCACACGGTCTCGCGCACCAAAAACTGAAGTGGCTTCGTCACTCCTCTTACAAATTCTTCTTCTGTTCGGCTCTCTTCCATGATAAACGCATGAAACCTTGTCTAAAGACTGTTGACATCTAGTGGAAGCCATAGGTACTGCAACCTGGGTCCTATTTTACAGAAAATCCCATAGGCAGGCATTGAAAGTGAGGGCATGTCACAAAAAAATCTTTTTTCCGGACAGAATTTCCTCAGGTTTTCGCCTGCTATATCAGTTCTGTTATACTCACAGACATTATTTTAACAGTTTTAGAAACTTCAGAGTGTTCTATCCAATAGTACTAATTATGTGCATATCCTAGTTTCTGGGCCTGAGTGGCAGGCATTTTACTTTGGGCACGCCAGACTCTCCAAACTTCCGAATACTGCCCCGGTGCCTGGAGAGGTTAAATGGGGTCATAAAGACTTATGATGCGTTTCCTAAACATGTTTGATCAGGCCTCTCCAAACTCCACCTCATCTGCTTAATTTAATAAGCTGCTCAGAATCAGCGAGTACATGAATACCTTCTAGATGGATGCCCTTTGCAGAGCACAATACCAGCAATCAGTGTGTGTGTGTGTGTCTCACTCTCTCCCGCCCCCTCCCAACCATCATGGAGTGTGGAACACAGAACATTGTGATGGAACCTAAAGGAAAATGAGTCTTATAAGTTACTTGACCTTGACTTTCAGTTAACGCAATTGCTTTCATGTCAGGTCATCCTTCTATTAAGAGAACACCTTCTCTACTCTCGGGCTGCGTTTTCATTAATGTATTTTTCTGTCTCCATCTCAACTGTATACCTTCTTATTATTTAATTCTCCGGTTTTCTCACCTTTTGTGCTTCAATGTGTCTGTAGACTTCACCTCATCAAAGCCCATGCATCTCAACTGACACACAGCCAGTTAAAAGAGGCACTAGTAAGAATATGAACGGACACTATCATAATGTTATTGAGTACCTACGGTAAGGTAAAATGGACGGAAAATGTGAAACCCAATACACTCTGATATCTAATGTCAGGTGGATTGAGCTTTGTTATATCTCTCAGATATAGGACAGACCCTTAAAAACATACTTCCTTTTAAATCAATTTTTTTGACTGAATAACAGATTCATTTCTATGGGCTAATAGCAGTAAGGCCAAATCCAATGTTTCATCAAATATCTGTATTTTATATATACACACTTACAGAGGTCCTCTAATTTCTTTGTATCAAATATCTAACTGATCCTTGGCATGCCCATCTTAAAAACAATTCCATATGTTACCCCGGGCCATTAGACTCTAGGGGGGATATTAATCCAATGATTGTGCCCTTATGTATGAGACCTGAGACTAAAGCTTTCCTTGCAGTTTTCACTAGCATCATTTTTACATGCCAAGGACTCTACTGTGGAAGTCAATGGTCATTAGCAGATGTAATGGCTGTCCTGCCACTGCTGTTTACTCTATTTCCACTGCCTGACGCTCTGAAACAAAGGCTCTGTGAGAGAGCCCTCTGAATGAGTGTGACAAACATGCTAATGCTCACTACATTGCGGCTAGTCGCGCAGGACTTTTCAAGTCGGCCCCATTGAAAGGATTTAGTCCAGCGCTGGGGCCTTAGCTTTGTGTGAGGAAGGGGCCTTTTGGTCCTGGAGGATGAAAAGGATTCCCAGGGATAAGGCACAAAGCGACCTGTCCATCAGACCAGTCCCACAGCACCATGGCAGCTGTCACCGCGGTGCCCTCTCAGTTTCAAAACAACGTTAGAGATATTAAAGTTAGGCTCATTTGAATAATTTTGAATGGGAGGATATTCAAATACATTAAGCAGGCTATTCATGTTTAAGCGGGCTATGGCCAGGGATAAACACTGGTTATAGAATCGGGAGGAGAAGAGCTGAAAGCGAAAGATGAGAATTGGTTTCAAGTGCTTGCGGGAAACACTTCCCATTTTGAAACTACAATCCACAACTGTCCTCAGCGGCGATGGCTAAATTATTGCACACAAACAATTGCACAAATGTTACCTGGTTCCTGTTGCTCTGTATCATTATAACTGGTTTCAACAGGTGCGAAATTAACCCCTAATATGAGTAACTCCAGCACAGTGCCAGCTCCCCAAGAAAATGTACCGCCCAATGAATCCTTCAGGAAAAGAAAGCAAGAATTAACAGAATGAATGCTTTGTCTCTGCATCAACGGTGTACTTCTTATTGTTTCAACATCCTTCCAGCTCTAAACTATGTATAGCATGAACCAAGAAATAGATTAGCAGTAATGATTCCATTTGGGAGCTTCTTTTCACTGACTAAACTGTGACCATTACCCTGTATAGTATGTTTTCAGAGGCGCTCCTCATATTCCCTGGCCCCTGTGTGGTGATAGGCTCTTTGGCCCCGGGCATCACGTTTCATTTGCATTTCTGATCGTGATCTAACCACGCAAATATTTGCAGACGCCACCGTACTCAAGATGGGTCCGTTTGATCACATAACGAAGATGGAGAATGTGATATCAGCCACTCGTAAAAAGAGAGGGCCATCGTAAAAATGGTAGCAGTGTGGGAGTGTGGCTGTTCAATTGGGAAATTAAAGAGCTGTCAGTGAGTGATCCGTACTGTCGTTTAACAGTTAAACGAGAGGCTAGTGTATGAGGACTTTATTTAATGCGGACACATGCAGTAATAGTGGCGCTACTCTTAATGAGTCCCCAAGCGATGGGAGTTATTGCAATGGATGGGGGATGATGCTGAAATACACTCTAGGCTACAGTAGTTCCTTCCAACTTCGGTATTGAGAGATTTTCCCTGAAATAGAACACCTTAACTGACCTCTGTTGACCTCACTTCTGACCTTTTCTCACCATTACAGCTAGGTTGGCACACCTTTTACACACCTCTAACAATATAATTATCTAATGTGTATTTACAATGCAAGTGTTCTTTTTCCATAACACACACTAGCAATAAGCAATCACAACCCTCTTTGCATGTTAGTTACCAGTAGGTTTGTGCATTTAGTAAAAGTTACACAGCTCACTCCAACACTGCTTCAGGCTAATTGGGCTTCTGTACATGTTCTAACCACAGTATAAACAGAACATGTTCTATCAGCTCTCATTGGCAAGTGGGTTCCTTCCAGATGGAGCTCTTTGATATGCAGGGCATTATTTTCATCTTATCGGAGCCGCCATCATAACATTGACAAAATGGCCGTTAAAAGGATAGGCCTCGGTGTTTGCCGTGGTACAGGTTAAGCAGGGCTCTGAGAAATGACCATTTTAGCAGCACTAAAGTGGCTAGTGATCGATGGTGGAAGATGAGAGGCGCCGATGCTGGCAACGCTTGAGAGTGACATGGAGCAGCTTGCCAGAATGACTTTCCAGTGTGCAGGAGCTCCCACCAGGCAGATCTGGTATCTGGGTTCACACGAGGACATAAGGGGATAAGGGTTGTCACTGCACTGAAGTCACTCAGTCAATCACCACAAGTTCAACTGTAAGGGGAGATGCTACCATCTATCTTTTAGGTTAATCTGATATGAGACATTGGCAAGGACAGAGGCAAGATATCCTAGTGGTTTTATTGAAAACCTCTCCCCTGCCAAAGCTCAGTGTAAATCTGAATGAATCTGCTGCCCAGGAGTGCTTCCAAACAGGCGCCAGGAGGGTGATGCTCCTGGAGAGAAGTTGTCCAACGTCCACCTCTAATAATAGATTTCGGACTAAAACTATCTCCTCCCGAGCACTCACCCTGTGGACGGCTCCACGTTCATGGGTGTGAAGAACTGTGGAGGGGGATGTGAACCTGAATCACACACAGTGTACACCTCTACTCATTGCAAAGGACATACAGTGTACAAAACATTAGGAACACCTGCTCTTTGACCAAGTGAATCCAGGAGAAAGCTATGATCCCTTATTGATGTCACTTGTTGAGACAATTGAGACATTGATTGTGTATGTGTGCCATTCAGAGGGTGAATGGGCAAGACAAAAGATTGACGTGCCTTTGAACGGTGTATGGTAGCAGGTGCCAGGTGCACCGGTTTGAGTGTGTCAAGAGCTGCAAGGCTGGTGGGTTTCACGGTAAACATTTCCCCTGTGTATCAAGAATGGTCCATCACCCAAAGCATATCCAGCTAACTTGACAACTGTGAGTTAACATGGGCCAGCATCCCTGTGGAACGCTTTCCACACCTTGTAGAGTCCATGCCCCAACAAATTGAGGCGGTTCTGAGGACAAAAGGGTGTGCAACTCAATATTAGGAAGGTGTTCCTAATGCTTTGTACACTCTGTGTATAACCTACCAATATAATCTAAATAATTCATGCAAAAAAGGTAGATCTAGCTAGCGTCATCATCAACCTGTAAGGGCTCTATATATGCACTTCTTCTGATCCTGTGATGTCATGTCATTTGATCAAGCAATTAACCCCTCTGACATTGAAATACCCTGCTAATGAGCTAGCTAGCTGGTCACCTTCCCATGAAACTTGCATAGGTGCCAGGCAGACAGGGTAACCCTCACTGAGCAGATCCACTGTCAGATCGTTACCTAACGAGATTAGGGGATGGAGAAAACCCTGTCTGCCCTTCTACCACCCCTCTTTAGCATATACTTGCCCCTCCAAAGCATGGGAAGGGGGACAGGGCTCCTACCCTTAATTTAATTCAGAAGCCTAAAGCCCATAAGTGAACCATGCTGGCCTTCCCAAGTTACAAAGCTCAGGGTTGAAGCCTACAGAGTGATTGTACATGATTACTGTACAGGAAGAGGTGGAAACTATGCTGTTTTAGGCATCACTATAAACAAACAAGTTCAAAACTCTTGGGTGGTAAGTATATTGGATGGTACTCTGTTTTGAACTTTTCTGGACCCACTGTTGCTTTCCCCCTGCCCTCCAGAGTCAAGCACAGAGGTACACATTGGAGAGTTCTCGCAAATAACAAACTGCTTGATGAAATAAAGTGGCTTTTTAATTACTGGAGAGAGGCCATTAGCTGCACCCACCCACACATATACACACACACAAAATACACACACACAGCTCAGGCTGGCACAGCAACTGCACCTCGATGGAAATACACACAGCAGGGAGCTCATCTCCCAGTCAAGAGAGGAAATTGAATTAAAAGAAAGGGCAAGATTCGAGAGGGAGAGAGAGAATTTCTTACCCTTTCAAACATTGCAAAACAGTGAGATTGTTCTGCTTTGTTTAAGTTTACTTTAGCTACACGTATTACTTGGAATTTAATTCAAATCTCCTCACTGTTTTGACAGTGGGGATGTATTTTCATACACACTGAACTTGATTAAGGAACTGGGGTGGTAGAAACAGAGAAGCTGAAAATAAACAAGGACATCTATTTACCACACGGGTCATTTGTATGAGATTGACTGTTGATTTTTCCCCCAGGAAAAACTACTACTACTGCCCTCTAAATCCTAACAAAGCTTTTGTTTCCATCCTCCCATGTTATTAATCAAATTATTTTAAAGGATGTAGGCTAGGTCTCTGTAGCCTATACAGTATTTCTTCGACACAGACAACTTAACTTGTTTGTTACTTGAAATGGAGCTTAGGTCTACTCTTAGTTATTAGGAGAATCATGGCAAAAGTAAACAACCTGCTCTTGTGAAATGTCAGGCGGCAGTGGCATTAGCTCTAGCAAAGAACAAAGGCCAGTGACAGATGGGTTCAATGGGGGCGAAAGTGGGCGGACGACTTTCTTTACATCACAAGGGTTTAGCAGTGTTGGGTATAGCGGGTGTCACAGCGCCCGAACAAACATCAACTCTCCCTCCCCCAGCGTGTGTAGTCGCCCGTCAGAAAGTTTGATGACCAATGGCAAAGATAAGCACAGAGGCTGCTGAAAACACAGACAGTATAGTGAGGTGTGGGGCGACAACACTGCATGACCTTTCACACATGCCTTAGTTTACTCTGTGTCATACTGTCACAACCACTCTACCCACTACTCACTGTTGTGGGAGGTTGGGTTGAAGTTAACACAAATCAGGAATGTCACTAAAGTTCATTTCAGTCAAATAAAAATATCTTTCTCTGAGCAATTGTGTTAGTATAATATCAATTTGCAATATTTTGGAGCATACAATATAGCTCAGTATTTTGTATTATTTTATACAGTCTTTTTTGCTCATCTTTATCAAGGTTGCCAATAATTATGGACCTGACTATGCCGATTACTACAGTATATTTGCAGAATACAACAATAAACTGATTTGTTTTGAGCTCTATTGACTAACCAAGGCCATTACTACTTCGTGAGAATTTCTACAGCAGGTAGAACACCATAACGAATTCCGATCCCTTACAGATGTTCTAATTCCAATAGAAATCAACATTATGATGAAAGCCATGCAGTACTGGAGGAATATGGGATAAGCATGTCCACCAGCAGGTGAATGCCTAGTGTCACGACTTCCCAGTTTTGCTCTCCTGCGCCTGACTTCTCTGCAACCAGTTACGCAACCCCTACACCTAGTGTGAGGAATTTATCGCCATGGCACTGCCTTGTCGTCTCTGTGCCAAGCTGCCGGTCCTTGGCCACTGCCCCACTTGGCAGGAGCCCTCAGCTTTATATTTCAGTTTTGGGCGAACGGCTAAATCAAGAGAGCCGGGTAGGAGCTGCCGTTAAGTTAATATCACTCCTCAAAGTTAACAGGATGGCTTCCATGGGAAAGATTGATCTGATTACGATCACCTTCTCGGCATTAGAGTTATAGGCATAAATTATCATGTTTTTTCCCTTTCTTTGGAATACTTGACAGTCTTCATCCACCAACTAGTGCACACACACACACACACAAGCATGCACACACTAGAGAGCAAAAGCAGATCAGTTTTGTGATGAGTTTTTTGTATGCAACAGTGCCAGATTGTGGACAACACAGAGACCATATATATAGAGCACGGTTGTTGAAGAACACTCAATTGTTATATAAAGGCAGCGAGAACTCGGAGGAACAGCTTGTACTACAAGTTTTCATTTTAAATGCTACTCCTCTGCAACATCCCCTGAAGCAATGCTTGCCTGGAGAATAAGTCTCATAGGTCCCCCTAGCAAACAGAATAACTCACCACAGGCTGTACGTCTATGTGTGATGTGCATCTCTGCTGGAGTTCTGTTTACTGTGGGTTGCATAACATATGAAGAGAGAGGAGGTGGTAGGAAATGGGGCTCTCGAAATGGCTGCAGTGTTTGTGTTTATGAAACTCCAGATAAGGATTCCATCCTGTGTTTCTGCCAAGGGAATCAAATTAGAATGTCAAATTACAGGTCCAGACTTTTATTCCTGGTAGGCAAAATAAGTTCATTTAGAACCTAGTTTCAGTAACTTCTATCAGTATCCTTGGTTTGGGGAGTGCTGGTGGATGACAAGGGTTTTCTTGTATCCCTTGCATACACAGACCAACATCAAACTAATTTACCATGCCTGCTTCTTTTAACCAGATTTTTTGTATATCTGAAATGGTAGGGGGTAAAAAACATGATCAATTAAAACCCACCTAAGTCCTAGTCATGAATCCTGCATTTACACAGACCCTTCCGTCTGAAATGGGTATTGTTGCAGTAAAGATGCTGAATGCTTTTATAAGTAATGGCCTCCTAAGGGCATTGAGACTTCCTGTTCTAACAGGGTTAATGAGGTATGCTACACTATCTGATTATTCTGGGTTTCCTGTTTCTCAGTGAGATACGGGGGATATGAGGTTATGGGGGAAGGGATGCCAAAAAATGCATGAAAGAAACTTGATTTGCTAAATATTACAGTAAGTAGGCTACATTGAACTGGCCTTGCAATAAGTGCCTGCCAGTTAGGCAAGTACAGTGTAGCCATTGGTACTGTACGTCATTGTATGTCATTAAAGCACGAGGCCCTCATAATCCCTGTAGAGCTACTAACTAGCATCAGCCATTGCCTTAGTTAGAATGTAGGATAAGTCAACTACTACACCTTTAAAACATTAACACACACTGTATACATACACAGCAGCACTTGGTAACGTCAGGGAGGATATGAGATTAGAGGAGCAGGGAGGTGTGTCACAGCTGCCCAGGTCACACTGCAATCTGCTGTCACCTCTACTCCCTCTGCCACCAAGCACGGCAGGCAGGCGCGCACACACACACGCTCACAACTTCCAATGGTGACAGGGAGTTTTGCATTGACAGTGCACATTAAAACCAGTGCCAGATAATGACTGGTGCACAATCTTTATCACAATAATACTTCTCTAACCCATCATAATCCAAAACGAACTAAATATTCTGTGGTTTTAATGTGATTTCATTTAAATATTGAAGAAGAAAAAAAATCCAGTATCAAAATGTATGTAAATAAAAAATACATTTAATGTATTCAAATGTATGCAATTTTTAATCAGCAATAGCAAGTGAACTAGCTGGAGGGAGCCTACTGCAGCTCCCTCCCTCGAATGGCTTGTCCACTGAAAATTATTCAAAATTAAAGAGCGTTTATGTTATGAACATCCCGCCCAGTTTAGTATGGAGGTATTAATCATGCAGGGATGGTGCACAAACAATCTCGGAAATAGTAATTGTATGCGTCAGGATAAAGTCTGGTTTATAGGCTGGCAGTAAGATAAGAAAGGACAGCTGTATATCACTATGCCTAATTTGTCTTAGTGTGAGTAAAAAAGGATATGCTTTTAACATGTGCCAAGGCGCAACATTAATGTGATTTAAGAGGACAGGGTATAATGTGATTTACTAGTGCTTAAACCAAGTGATTACCTATGCACAAGAGCTAGGGAGAAGTAGGCCTCCATTGAGCAAGTGTGTGGCTTAGCACTAAGTACAACATTGGTTAGAGGTCAAATTTACATGAACCCTAAAGTGTAATTAAAAAAATGTGGAAATTGCCTTTTAAGTATTCAAATAAGATTGTGCAGATTGTCAAGGCACAGTGGTCATTTTGAGTGAATTAAACCTTGTACAATAGGGGCTAGGCTGCTTGGCAGAACCGAATCATGGGAAATGGTAGAATAATTATCTTTACAGAGAGAGCTATGTGTACACTCGCTCAAGGACGTTAGCAGCCTGACAGGGACGACACTAACAGATGCATCGCCTGTCTCCTGACATACAGTGGGGCAAAAAAGTATTTAGTCAGCCACCAATTGTGCAAGTTCTCTCACTTAAAAAGATGAGAGAGGCCTCTAATTTTCATCATAGGTACACTTCAACTATGACAGACAAAATGAGGAAAAAAAATCCAGAAAATCACATTGTAGGATTTTTTATGAATTTATTTGCAAATTATGGTGGAAAATAAGTATTTGGTCA